>CM077201.1:15664845-16167912 GCA_039654625.1 Rhinogobio ventralis
TATATATATAATATAATATATATATAATATAATATAAATATATATAATATAATATATATATAATATAATATAATATATATAATATAATATAATATAATATAATATAATATATATATATAATATAATATAATATATATATAATATATATTATATATAATATAATATATATAATATAATATATATATATAATATAATATATATATATAATATAATATATTATATATAATATAATATATATATATAATATAATATATATATATATAATATAATATATATATATATAATATAATATATATATATATAATATAATATATATATATAATATATATATTATATAATATAATATATTATATAATATAATATATAATATAATATATATATATAATATAATATATATATATAATATAATATATATATAATATAATAATATATATAATATAATATAATATATATAATATAATATATATATAATATAATATATATATAATATAATATAATATATATAATATAATATATAATATATATAATATATATAATATATATATATATATATATAATATAATATATATATATATAATATAATATATATATATATAATATAATATATATATATATAATATAATATATATATATAATTATAATATATTATATAATATAATATATATATATAATATAATATATAATATAATATATATATATAATATAATATATATATATAATATAATATATATATAATATAATATATATATAATATAATATATATATAATATAATATATATATAATATAATATATATATAATATAATATATATATAATATAATATATATATAATATAATATATATATAATATAATATATATATAATATAATATAATATATATAATATAATATATATATAATATAATATAATATATATAATATAATATAATATATATAATATAATATAATATATATAATATAATATTAATATATATAATATATATTATATATAATATAATATATATAATATAATATATATAATATAATATATATAATATAATATATATAATATAATATATATAATATAATATATATAATATAATATATATAATATAATATATATAATATAATATATATAATATAATATATATAATATAATATATATAATATAATATATATAATATAATATATATATAATATAATATATATAATATAATATATATATAATATAATATATATATAATATAATATATATATAATATAATATATATATAATATAATATATATATAATATAATATATATAATATAATATATATAATATAATATATATAATATAATATATATAATATTAATATATATAATATAATATATATAATATAATATATATAATATAATATATATAATATAATATATATAATATAATATATATAATATAATATATATAATATAATATATATAATATAATATATATAATATAATATATATAATATAATATATATAATATAATATATATAATATAATATATATAATATAATATATATAATATAATATATATAATATAATATATATAATATAATATATATAATATATATAATATAATATATATAATATATATAATATAATATATATAATATAATATATATAATATAATATATATAATATAATATATATAATATAATATATATAATATAATATATATAATATAATATATATATATAATATATATAATATTAATATATATATATAATTATATATAATATAATATATATAATATAATATATATAATATATATAATATAATATATATAATATAATATATATAATATAATATATATAATATAATATATATAATATAATATATATAATATAATATATATAATATAATATATATAATATAATATATATAATATAATATATATAATATAATATATATAATATAATATATATAATATAATATATATAATATAATATATATAATATAATATATATAATATAATATATATAATATAATATAATATATATAATATAATATATATAATATAATATATATAATATAATATATATAATATAATATATATATATATATATATATATAAATAATACACACACACTCACCTAAAGGATTATTAGGAACACCATACTAATACTGTGTTTGACCCCCTTTCGCCTTCAGAACTGCCTTAATTCTACGTGGCATTGATTCAACAAGGTGCTGAAAGCATTCTTTAGAAATGTTGGCCCATATTGATAGGATAGCATCTTGCAGTTGATGGAGATTTGTGGGATGCACATCCAGGGAACGAAGCTCCCGTTCCACCACATCCCAAAGATGCTCTATTGGGTTGAGATCTGGTGACTGTGGGGGCCATTTTAGTACAGTGAACTCATTGTCATGTTCAAGAAACCAATTTGAAATGATTCGAGCTTTGTGACATGGTGCATTATCCTGCTGGAAGGATGGGTACATGGTGGTCATAAAGGGATGGACATGGTCAGAAACAATGCTCAGGTAGGCCGTGGCATTTAAACGATGCCCAATTGGCACTAAGGGGCCTAAAGTGTGCCAAGAAAACATCCCCCACACCATTACACCACCACCACCAGCCTGCACAGTGGTAACATGGCATGATGGATCCATGTTCTCATTCTGTTTACGCCAAATTCTGACTCTACCATCTGAATGTCTCAACAGAAATCGAGACTCATCAGACCAGGCAACATTTTTCCAGTCTTCAACTGTCCAATTTTGGTGAGCTCGTGCAAATTGTAGCCTCTTTTTCCTATTTGTAGTGGAGATGAGTGGTACCCGGTGGGGTCTTCTGCTGTTGTAGCCCATCCGCCTCAAGGTTGTGCGTGTTGTGGCTTCACAAATGCTTTGCTGCATACCTCGGTTGTAACGAGTGGTTATTTCAGTCAAAGTTGCTCTTCTATCAGCTTGAATCAGTCGGCCCATTCTCCTCTGACCTCTAGCATCAACCAGGCATTTTTGCCCACAGGACTGCCGCATACTGGATGTTTTTCCCTTTTCACATCATTCTTTGTAAACTCTAGAAATGGTTGTGCATGAAAATCCCAGTAACTGAGCAGATTGTGAAATACTCAGACTGGCCCGTCTGGCACCAACAACCACGCCACGCTCAAAATTGCTTAAATCACCTTTCTTTCCCATTCTGACATTCAGTTTGGAGTTCAGGAGATTGTCTTGACCAGGACCACACCCCTAAATGCATTGAAGCAACTGCCATGTGATTGGTTGATTAGATAATTGCATTAATGAGAAATTGAACAGGTGTTCCTAATAATCCTTTAGGTAAGTGTATATGGTTGCATATGCCAAAGTTTCTAATCAAATCTTATCACTAAACGTACACACCAGTAAAAAAAACTGCACGAAAACTAAATAATAAAAACTTGTTTAATGTAATTTATGAAACATTGGGTAAAAGAACAGACAATTAGTATACTATACAGAAACTTTTTAATTAATACTTTTATTCAGCAAGGACACATTAAATGGACGAAAAGAGACATTTATAGTGTTATAAAAGATTTCTATTTTAAATAAAAGCTGTTCTTTTAAAGTTTCATCAAAAAAAAAAAAAAAAAGAGCAGCACAACTGTTTTCAACGTTGATAATAATAAATGTTTCTTGAGTATCAAATCAGCATATTAGTATGATTTCTGAAGGATAATGTGACAGTGAAGAGTAAAATTCAGCTTTGCCATCACATAAGTAAAACACGTTTTAAAATATATTATATTAAAAAAAGTTTTAAATAGTTAAATATTACTATTATTTTATTGTTTTTACTGTATATTTGATCATATAAATACCTTGGTGAGCATACAAGACTCACAAACATTGAGGAAAAAAAACAAAAAAAAAAAAACATACCCATCTCAAACCTTTCAAAAGTAGTGTAAGTCAAGGCAGAATGTGAGCTATTACGGCGACAAAAAAAAAGAAAGAATAACAAAAATGTTTGAGAAAAATGTTAATGAAAAATCAGGTTGTACTTTTTAACATATTTTATATCCAGACACAGAAATTCAGAAATTTGTTTGGCAGGGATAAAAAAAAAAATCACTGATTTCATTGAAAACACAGATTTTTCAAACAAAACATCTAGGGATATGAGTGGCACATCCTGTGTTTAATACTCCAGAATGTAAACATTAGAGATAAAATATAGCAGGTAGACATTACAGGAACCAGCATACAATCTGAACCGATCGATGAACTAAGCACCAGCAATATCCTCCAGTGTGTGGGAACAAAAATATCTAAATGTTTGGAATAGGATCGTTTTAATATAATCATTTATATTTGAAGGAAATAATTCACATCTGATCTTTTATACTTATTCAGACTTTAATTGCTCTTTGTAATAACATATTACTTTGATACATGTTGTTTGGCGCACAACTTTAGCAACACTTTACATCATATATGGCATCAAACTAAAGAGCAAATGATGAACAAAATAGCAAAAAACATTCACTCCTACTTTCTGAAAAAGTGAGAAGAGGAAAGTTTCCAAGTACTTTCACATTCTTTGTAGAATAATACAAATAATAGTGATATATGACCATCAATGGATAATCAACCCACCTATCAGAATGGATGAAAAACAAGGCAGACCAACTTTAAATGTCCCATACATACAACTTTGTTATCACAAAGGTAGTATGACACCATTACAGAGAGAGTAAATCACCACAAATTTGCACTCAATGTAGTGATACAGGTCTAACATTCATCAGTTTTGTGAGTGTGAGTGTGTAAACGGATGGATTCAGTTATATAAGTACTCTTGTGTGTGAGCTGAATTCGAGTCACGGCCAATGATTAGCAGAGAACCTCTATTAAAATATTATAAAACCCTTTTTCCAACTGTTCAAAGCAACTTAAAAATAAACATTTTGAACAATACTGACCTGGTCATGATGAATCTATAAGGTTGCACTGTTTTTCACCGGACAACAAAAAGAAGCATTTTTCAATATATGCAATAAAAAGAAAACTAATTATGGAAATTAATTGAAAGCTATTTTCACTGTTAATAAAATAAAGATTGATATCCTTGGGTTCATCACATATTTTTCTTCTCTCTGTGTTGTTTTTATAATAAAAAATAAAACCCCTTAAATGGCAGTTGATGGCTATTACAGTAAATGTTGGGAAATGTTTTTTTTTTTTTTGTAAACATACCAACTCTCCAGTTATCAACACAATTATCACATCACATATTTGTTTCACTCAGCCTTCTCTCTTACCACATCTTGTTTCTCTCCTTCACCTCGTTCCCTCCTCTCTCTCTTTTTTCCTCCTTTCATCAGTTGTCCTACTCCTATACAAACAATGGCGATGATATGAATTATGAAGTATATGGAGCTCCAGTAGTTAACGGTGTAGCCGGCCTTCAGGAGAACAAATCCCATGCACATGTAGTCGTAAGCCCTCATCTTGAGGAACCAGTGGATCCAGTCGAAGATATTCTGGCCCTTTGGCCCCAGATAGGCTCTGATGGAAGCCTCCATGGCTGATTCTGCTGCGATACACAGTGGGATGGTGAGAAAAGAGAGGTAGTAACCAGCATGGAGGCCATGCCAGTAAGCGCTGATTAACATTGTCCATCCAGCCCTGCCACAATGTGAGAAAAGAAACAAAAACAAAGTTGACATGTATGATGGTCAATAACATCCCATTTTAACCACAAAGCAGTTGAACTGCAACTGAAAGGTCAAATGTACATGCTCGTACCTGAGAGCGTACGCTCTGAAAGGGGCATTGGGGTAGATATAGTGGTGTAGCCACCACTGCACCGTCATATTCCAGTAGCGCATACCATGCCTAACCTTCACGCAGAAATCTGTATTATAACAGTCGATGTTCTGGATCGTTTTGAAGTCATAATCCACAGCTGTGTCTGGATCAGGACTGAAACGAAAAACATTTCAAAAACATTATCAAGCACATGATCAAACCTCAAATAAGCTTGTTATTTCATAATCTTGCCTTAAGTGTCTTGTAGGTACAGGCTGAAGAAACATAGACTTTTTTTATTGCGAATAGTTTACACTAGGGATACACAATATTTTGGTACCAGTGACTGCCTGATATTAACAGATTTTTAAAAATGTATCTACGTACTGTACGATTTAATTGTCATGCTAACGCTCACTTAAAAGTTAATCTTTAAAAAAAAAATTTAATTTGAATACATTTTAAATATTAAATATATTTAACTTAGAATAAATAAATATTTTCATTTTTTTCAATATTTTTTTAGAGTTAAAAACAGTTGTACTGCTGTTCAAAAGTTTGGGATCACAAATGTCCTTGTTTCCATAGCAAATGAATAGGAAATGCAGTCATTGACAGGTTTTTAACTGAAAAAAAATTAACTTTGCTTCCACCAAAAAAGCCACCTTTGGAGCAAATACAGCCTAGCAGATCTTTGGCATTCTAGCTGTCAAAATCTGAAGAGATTTCACCCTATGCTTCCTGGAGCATTTCCCACAGAATGGATTGGCTTGATAGACACTTCCTCCATACCACACGGTCAAGCTGCTCCTACAACAGCTCGATAGGGCACTCCATTACAGACCGAATTTCAACTGACTGCTTCTTCCTTAAATAGTTTTGGCATAGTTTTGAGGTGTTTTGAGTCATTATCCTGTTTAAGGATGTAATTGGCCCTAATCAAGTGCTGTCTACAGTCTACAGGGTATGGCATGGCATTGCAAAATGTAGTGATAGCATTTCTTCTACTTTTTCTTTTACCCTGTACAAATGTCCTTTTTTACCACCACCAAAGCACCCCCAGACCATCACACTGCCTCCACCATGTTTGACAGATGGCGTTAAGCACTCCTCTTGCATCTTTTCCTTTGTTCTTCATCTAAAAACATTTTCTTCTGTTTGATCTGAACACCTCAAACTTGGACTCATCTGTCCACAACACATTTCTTCTTAATCTTTTCTTTTTCTTGGTCAGCCTGAGATATGGCTTTTTCTTTGCTACTCTGTCTAGAAGCCCAACATCCCAGAGTTACCTCTTTACTGTTGATGTCAACACTGGTGTTTGGCAGGTACTATTTAGTAAAGCAGCCATTTGAGGACCTGTGAGGCGTCTGTTTCTTAAACTAGACACTCTAAAGTATTTGTCCTCTTGCACAGTTGTGCACCGGAGCCTGCCACTCCTCTTTCTATTCTGGTTAGAAGCAGTTTGCGCTGTTCTATGAAGGAACTAGTTCACAACATGGCAAGATATTTTCACTTTTTGCAAGTTCTTGCATTGAATAGCCTTCTTTTCTCAGCACAATAGTCAGACACATTTCCAAAGAAAGTTCTTTGATTCTGGCCATTTTGAGCCTGTAATCAAAGCCATAACTCCTGATGCACCAGCGACTCAACTAATCTAAAGGCAGCCACTTTCATGCTTCCTTAATCAGTGTAACAGTTTTCAGCTGTGCTAACACAATTGCAAAAGGGTTTTCTAATGATCAATTAGCCTTTTAAAATGATTAACTTGGATTAGCAAACATAACTTGAGATTGAAACAAGACTGATGGTTGCTGATAATGGGCATCTGTGCACTGTAATGGATGAAAACTTTGTTTTTCTTTGGAAAACAAGGACATTTACAAGTGATCCCGGACATTTGAGCGGCAGTGTATGCTGCTGCTAATTCTCCTATTCTAGACTTGACATGTACAGTTTAATATTGCTGATGTTGATGCTGTGCTTTACTGGATCCTGCTTCAAGTCTATTACTGTAACATGTACATTTCTCTTCTTGGATAATTAAACTTCTATCATATCCTTTCAAAGAACATACCATGTTTTTCCTGATATACATCCAGATAAGATAAAATCATTCCAATTCCAGTCACCATATTTACAAGTTACAGTCAAACTGTAAAAGCACATTAAAAAGCTATCAGGTAATAAAGTGAGTCACCCTACCTATATTTCACAGTTGGTCCTCCCCCGGGTTTGGACAGCGCCCCCTGGGGGTAACAGCCTAGACCAGCGCTGATGCAGCCTGCCTCTGCCCCACACCATGCGGAGTAGAAACGCATCCGGAATACAAAGAATATTGCCACCATGTAGAAAAACCTGAAACATAACCACTATGATCCCCAATATGGTAAAAAAAAAATCATGATACGTGTCATAAAATCTCTTTTGGACTTTACTTTTAGATTCTTCAGAATCTTTTTAGACTTAGTCTGGATTGGTCCTTTAATCCACAAAAACAAACCTGTAAAAATAATTGTGCTCCAGGAATTCTTCAGTACGGACATAGGACAAGGGAAACACAGAGTTGACGGCCATAAAGAGTACTCCGTAAATGGGCACCATCTTCAGCCTCTGCAGGCAGGGCTCTTTACCCGGCAGCGACAGGGGACTGGACTGCAGCAACCAGTCTGCATACGTCTGGTAGCGGAAGAAGGGACCTGAGGGACACCGGCAAGAGTGGATGGGAGAAAGAATGGAAAATGAAGGAACGTGAGGAGAGCATGGGAGCGTTATTAATGAAGACATGACATAGATGGGCAAAGATGACATGATATTGGGATAGAATGGTGTATAGGTATGGAATCGAATGCAGTATTGGAATGAAAAATGAGCCACATCAGTGTGCCACAGGGATGACAAAAGTGAAGCATATGGTTTGGGAGGACAAATCATGGTAAAAGAGGAGCAATAATAACACAATCAGTTATAAAAATAAACTGGACTCACACATTACTGAACTAGTAGCAGAGAGAAACAGAGAAAGATAAGTTAGCATACATGCAAAACATACAGCACAGAACATTTGAACAGACTCAAAAGCATTCCAGCACATTCAAATCATTATGCAAAATACCTGTCATTATGCCCACATAGCAGTAGCTATATGTTATAATGTCATAGAGTGAAGGCTCATGGGAAAGTCCTCCCACAACTGGGGACTTGGTGAAGGTGCTCACTTCCTTTTTCTTCTCCAAGTGATAACTTTGAACCTCATTAGCCAAACTGACCATCTGTGCATTCAAAACAAAACACATCAATAATTATATCAAGAGATTAAAAATGGAAAATGTGTCTAATTTTATTGCGTTTTACCTTCAATGTTAAAAGAAGCTGAATGGCATTGGCAAAAGGTGTTGGCTGAGGGAGGCCAAACCAGGTGACCAGACGGAAAAAGAGGAGGTACAAAAATGTCCAGCCCAGAGACAGAGCAGGGGCATTTCTGAATAAAAAAATAAGACAGAGCACATGGGAATAGCTCTGAATCTAACGTAAAATTCCAGACAAATACTCCTCACACTAACCTCCAATTGATCTTTATAATCAGCCATGTTCCTAACACTGTAAAGAAAGAGTGTAGAGTGTGGATCCCACAGGTTGCAATGGAGATGATCAAACCCAAGAGCAATGCAGCCCCCTGCTTGACTGGAGGGCCTGGTAAATAATGCACATGAAAATAATCAAGAGCTGTTAAAGTCATTTAACAGCCCCTCATTTCATTCAAATGTTTTTATATTTGAAAACTACAATTTTGACACATTCTACAATTTTCCAGTAATGCCTGAAAGACTGTGATCTATGGGGTGTTTTAGGTGGGATCTATGCGTTTTTATTGAGTCTACATGTGTTTGAAGTGAGATTTCAAGTTTTAGTATTAAATATTTTGTTTTTTTTGTGACAAAATAACATTGGCTCAGCCCCTCACACATTCTAAACATATTGTAAAAAATTATACCACTTTACCTTTATTCGCCCTATTATTAACACATTTTCATATGTGCTCTAACGTAAAGAAAGACATATTCAGACTTACTTAGGTAGCGGAAGAGGAATCCTACAGGTATTGATGCAGCAAGGATTCCTAGGTAGACTAATTCATCTGGTGACATCTTTCTGTTTACAAAGCATAACAATTTTCTCACTGTTTATTATATATTCATATTCAAGCTTATCCATCCAACATTAAAACAGCCATCCCATCTTTGACTATCCCACTACTATATATAAATACATAATGGTAATATTTATATACTGAGCGCATTTAATCTTTACTTAGATTTAATTAATGATTTTATTGAACCAAACATTTCCAACTTGTCATGGCAGGACCAGGCAGGTCTTAAATCATACAGTCACTTCCAGGCACTAGTCATCCTACAACAACATCAGACTAGTGATTTGAATAATATGGGATGCATCTTATAGACTGGCCTTGCAGATAAGCAGATAGCCTTTGACACAGTGAGACTGGATAATACATCACCTATAATTCTAAAATGACCACAGCCATACTTACAGCAGTGAGGTATGGAGGTGTGCTATCAAAGACTAGTTATTCTGACGGATATTGAATTTCCCGTACTCCCTTTTAACCGCTCGAGCACTAGCCTGTTCTCTCCTCATTCACCACTTCCTACTACCGCATATGTTCAATATCGCTTTAGAGTTGCCAGATATTAACAAAAACTGCAGCAGCAAATAACTGTCAACAGTAAAACACCACAGCCGCTAATTAATGAATCATATAGATTTTTTCTGTATCCGTTTTTTTTAACCTTTTTTTTAAACAGTAACATTTCAACAACACACAAAATAAAAAAGAGAATAACAAGATACGAATGTGAACATAAATAACAAGGTGTCTATGTAATACAATGTTTTGTAATAAATGTTATAATTGATCCAAGTCCTAGTGTTTTGTGGTAGATTCAATTTATTTTACATTTTCTGACTGTAAAACAGACTACATTTTAAAATATATTAGAATATCAGAAAAACTGCAGGTTTAAAATTTGCAGTACATTTGTGCTTATGGTATTTATGATGTTTACAATAATAAACGTAATTTATTGTTTCTATATATATTCAACACAATGTACTTAAAACTAAAAAAAAGAGAGAGCGAGAGAGAAGGACGCATATAAAATCTGAATATCTGGCAACCCCCTTAACAGACGGGAACTTTCACTGTAACTGCTAAGGGGCGGAGCATCGGTGCAGAACCTCAAGCACTACGAAAACATTTGGAAATATTTCTTTGTTAATAAGCTAATTCTATTTATTTAAAGTGTATTGCATTCATTCAAGCTCAGCACTGTCATGAATAAAAAAAAATGCCTTAAATATAAAGCTTATCAATAATACAAACCACTGTGCAAAAAATAAACAAAATGGCTAGCGGTTAGTTTTAAATCAGAACAAGCCAGGTATTTTTTTATAGCATTTACTTTTTAAGCAGGTCTACAAATTGTTCAACAACTTCTGGACTCACGCCCAAAAGCAGTAAGGGCTGGCGCAAAATGCGGCACTGGCATCTCGAAGCGGCACTTCCGGCGGCATCTCCAGCAGCCATGGACTTTCACCGGCAGATGTCAGTGCAGCGGCATCTCCAGCGGCCAGGGACGGCAGCACATGCCGCTGGACATAGATTTGGATTTAATAGCCTGTATTTTATTTTATTAACTGCATTTCAACAAAATAACATTATATAGCTACCACAGTACGATCATGTGTAAGCAATTTATCATAAATTGTGTTAATAAACAGGGGCGGTATTTACGTATGGCAGTTGCCGTACCCTAACAGAACAGGGGAAATAAACAGCTCATGATGCTGTTCGTTAGTTCTGTTGCTTGAGTTGGCTTTTGGAAGAAATTGCAGCTTTGAAAAGCTAATTTAAACAGCCTAACGCCGTGTCATAACCAGACACGATGCAATAAGCAAGTTGTCTGTCCAAACCGGTCCAAACCAAGCTCTACCCGAGATCAATCAAAAATCACAGCCAATCAGAAGAGCGTGTGTGTCTCTTTCTGCAAGCGCACTGACTGTGTGCCTACATGAAATTCCTAAATCTATTTTAGCATAAATAAAAATACATGAGTGATACATGAGTGACTGTTTTTTTTTTATCATAGAATACACTTGTTTTTGTTCAAACTTGACAGTTTGAACATTGTTGTTTCCTCTTAATTTATTTTCAAGATCTGAGGTGAATTAGCCTCAGATGCATATAAATATAATTTTTTGTGACCTTTATAGACATAGCCTACTGAAAGCAACAATGCACAATACATTCGTTGTTGTTTTCAGTATGCTATGTCTATCCAGCTGCAGAAATATATGCAGGAGATGCCGCAGGAGATGCCGCTGGAGATGCCGCTATGAGATGCCGCTACGAGATGCCGCAGGAAATGCCGCTGGAGATGTCGCTATGAGATGCCGCTACGAGATGCCGCAGGAGATGCTGCTGGAGATGCCGCTATGAGATGCCGCTACGAGATGCCGCTGGAGATGTCGCTATGAGATGCCGCTACGAGATGCGCAGGAGATGCCGCTGGAGATGTCGCTACGAGATGTCGCTACGAGATGCGCAAGAGATGCCGCTGGAGATGCCGCTGGAGATGTCGCTACGAGATGTCGCTACGAGATGCGCAGGAGATGCCGCTGGAGATGTCGCTACGAGATGCGCAGGAGATGCCGCTGGAGATGTCGCTACGAGATGCCGCTGGAGATGTCGCTACGAGATGTCGCTACGAGATGCGCAGGAGATGCCGCTGGAGATGTCGCTATGAGATGCCGCTACGAGATGCCGCAGGAGATGCCGCTGGAGATGTCGCTATGAGATGCCGCTACGAGATGCCGCTACGAGATGCCGCTGGAGATGTCGCTACGAGATGCCGCTGGAGATGCCGCTACGAGATGCCGCTGGAGATGCCGCTACGAGATGCCGCTGGAGATGTCGCTACGAGATGTCGCTACGAGATGCGCAGGAGATGCCGCTGGAGATGTCGCTATGAGATGCCGCTATGAGATGCCGCTACGAGATGCCGCAGGAGATGCCACTACGAGATGTCGCTACGAGATGCCGCTACGAGATGTCGCTACGAGATGCGCAGGAGATGCCGCTGGAGATGTCGCTATGAGATGCCGCAGGAGATGCCGCTACGAGATGTCGCTACGAGATGCCGCTACGAGATGCCGCTGGAGATGCCGCTACGAGATGCCGCTACGAGATGCCGCTGGAGATGCCGCTGGAGATGCCGCTGGAGATGCCGCAGGAGATGCCGCTATGAGATGCCGCTGGAGATGTCGCTACGAGATGCCGCTACGAGATGCCGCTGGAGATGCCGCAATTTCAGCTTTGGACAGCTTATCTGATTTAACATCAAAATTGTGCAGCACATCAGAAACTTGTTTCTGTATTAACTGAATAACAGTTTATATTCATATATTTAATAACATTTCAAATTAATATTTAATAAACAGCATTTTTTATGGCATGATACATTAATTTTTGTCGGCATTGAAACATGGTGATATTGACACTTCTTGCTGGATATATATGTATACACGTACACAGAACAATTTCAGCTTTCTCTGAGGTAATGCAGAATCAGAAACTCCCATTAACACAATTTATGATAAATTGCTTACACATGATCGTACTGTGGTAGCTATAATGTTATTTTGTTGAAATGCAGTTTATAAAATAAAAAATAGGCTATTAAATCAAAAATTTGCTGCCGTCCCTGGCCGCTGGAGATGCCGCTGCACTGACATCTGCCGGTGAAAGTCCCTAGCCGCTGGAGATGCCGCCGGAAGTGCCGCTTCAAGATGCCAGTGCCGCATTTTGCGCTTGCTCTTTCTCCCCAAAAGTAGACCCGGTACTAGATTAAAACAATTGCTAGACTGCCCTCTATTTGTTTCTATCTAACTGCGTTGAACTTTAACACAGTTTCTCTTCAAGTACAGCATTGAGACTGATTGACGCCTAAGGTACGGTGTACGCATGCATGTTATAAATGACATTGTTCTGACACTTTTAGTCCATGTTCGGTGATACGAATATGCTTTATTACAGATGTCCAATCCCAGAAAAGTGGTCGAGTTGTTTTATGATGTTGTTTCTCCATATTCCTGGCTGGCATTTGAGGTACATTTCGCCCTTTAGTATCTAGTTCATTGTAATCCATGCTGCTTTATATGTTTTCATGTTTGTATTGATTGTGTGTGTTAAGGTGCTGTGTCGCTATAGAAATGTTTGGAACATCGACCTCAAATTTAAACCAGCATATTTAGGGGGAGTCATGCATGGCTCAGGTAATAGAGAAATTGTATGTTTACATTCACAAAATACACAAAAATCTAAATCAGAATCAGAAAGTGCTTTATTACCAAGTGTGCTTCACACATATACATATAACAGACACATAATAACATTTAAGAATAACAAATATTTAAAAAAAAAAAAAAGTATAAAACATGTATAGCATATATTTTTATTAGACATTTAAGATATGTTTGTAGAAAATCTGGGTACAATGTAAATAAAACCAGGAGGCTTTAGGCCTCAGTCACTATGACCCACACTGTGCAGTTATGTGGTAAACAACTAGAGTACAAACTTGCACCTGGACATTAATAATAAGCTGCTCTTTTAATTTACATGGCCTTCAATGTGTTCTCTTGTTAAATCTTTCTTTTAAATCTTTCACAAATAGACCAGCTGTCTGCATGCCACTATTAAAAAGAAGCCAGAAATGATAGGAAAATAATTGGGCCAGGCAAAGAAAGATGGGCCCCGAGTGAGCATCCCAGCTTTGTTGTCTCCTCCAAGTCTAAGTTTTGGCATTAGAACTCTGTGACTTTTTGCAAAGAGAAGACCCTTTTCACAACATGTCATGTTATTATAATAAACTTTTAATTATCTTAAATCTAAAGTTTAACAATACTAT
Source organism: Rhinogobio ventralis (assembly GCA_039654625.1). Lineage (NCBI taxonomy): Eukaryota > Metazoa > Chordata > Actinopteri > Cypriniformes > Gobionidae > Rhinogobio > Rhinogobio ventralis. The sequence goes on from CM077201.1 coordinate 15,679,584, forward strand.
AAACCATAGTGCAAGAAAGTTTTTTTTTTTTTAAATCAAAACAAGCCAGGTATTTTTTTTATTGCATTTAATTTTTAACTTCAGCAGGTCTACAAATAGATAAATAACTTCTGGACTCTACATGCTGCTCACGGCATAGACGGCACTTTTGTGTTCTTCAGAAGAAGACTTTTTTTTCCACAACACGTCACAATAAATTTTTCACATAATAATTCATGTAATTCTAAACCCGTAAGACCTTCGTTCATCCTCAGAACACAAATTAAGATATTTTTGATGAAATCTGAGAGCTCTCCATAGACCGCTATTTAATTAACACTTTCAAGGCCCAGAAAAGTAGGAAAGGCACATCGATAAATTAGTCCATTTGACTACAGTTGTTCAACCTTAATTTTATGTAGCGCAGAGAATACTTTTTGTGCGCAAAAAACTAACAAAAATAACGACTTTATTCAACAAATTCTTCACGTCTGTGTCAGACTCTTACGCTGTTGACTATTTTAACAATGTCTTTCCTACCTTTCTGGACCTTGAATGTGTTAATTAAATTGCTGTCTTTGGAGGGGTCAGAGAGCTCATCAAAAATACCTTAATTTGTATTCCGAAGATGAATGAAGGTCTTACAGGTTTGGAACGACATGAGGGTGAGTAAATAATGACAGAAATTTCATTTTTGGGTGAACTAACCCTTTAACCTTCCTACTGTCCAGAGCCATACTGTCATGAGACCGTTACGTCACCTGCCTGTGATCATTTGGGCAAATTTGTTGCAACCTGAAAATCATTACAAACTATTCAGTTAAAGATGTTTTTTTATATAGTTTTAAAACGTATTACGATTTTATTTATTTATTTATTTTTTTTAGTATAATTTTGAGTATAAAGAAATGTTCGAGAACTTTGGGACAACTTGTGGCAAAAAAACATTTGGCATTTCATAATATCTCACATTTATCCTAGATATCCTAGAGTTTCATATTTCACAAATAAATCACACTGAAGCAGTCAATATGGACCCACTTTAGAGAAGCTTGACAATTTCACAAAGCCTACTTAAAATACCAAAACTGATGTGATATTTATTGTGCATTCTTTACTGAAGACAGGTCAAAAGCAGCTTAAATACAAGATCAGGGTTAATGATTAATGGCCATTTCAAGTAGTCAATTTATCTCTTATCTAATTATTTATTCAGCCTATACAGTATAATGTAAATGCACTAAATATGAATCAGGCTCTCCTTGAAGCAATAATCATGTAACAGCTAATAGATTAAAGCATAAATTATAATATACATTTATCAAATGATAAGATAATACATGATCAAGTTTCTTCTATTTCTAGGTAACCGGCCCCCTGGGATGATCCCTAATAAGTTTTATTACATGAATATAGATCTGCAGCGGCTGTCTCAGTACTTTGTGGTCCCTTTGAATCCACCTTCAGACCCTGCTGAGGCAATGTTTGAGAAAGGTATTCAAACTGCTGTTTCTTTTTACGATGACACTCAGCCATACTTGTGGATTTCTTTCTCTCATATAGAAAAAAGATTTATTTTATAGTCTAAAAAGGATAGTCTTGTGTTTTTATGTGAGTCACTTTCTATCACATTCTCTTTTATTTTCTCTCATCCTCCATCTTTCCATGTAGGCACTTTGAATGCAATGCGTTTTGTGACAGCTATAGCAGAGAAGGACAAAGAGGGAGATGTGCTGGTGGAGAGGGTGTCTAGAGAGCTCTGGAAAAGAATCTGGAGCACTGATCAGGACATTACCCTGCCTGCCTCACTCACTGAGGTATCATATACCCAAGATTAGCTCAGTTTCATGCTGACTTTAAAAAGAAGTTGCGATTAGACTTTTCTTCCCAATTGTCACGTATTTCTGAGTGAAGCGGATTCTGGAATGAGGAAAAATATAGGGTGGGATTTTTTTCCCTTTGGGAATTGATTGGATTGTAGGAAGGCAGTAAATGGAGGCAGATCCGAATGCCAGTTTGCAGTCAGTTGTGGAGGATATTAGATTATGAGTGCACATAAATAAAAAAATAAAAAATTTATAACAAACTGCAACATTATGTAAAAAAAATAAGATTTATCAACATTGATTTCTTGGTGACTTTAACTGAAGAGGTTTCAGGTGCAGAACCTACATCATGAAATCGCTAATTAGAATAAATCGACATGTTAATCTTCTATTACTTCATAACTATGAAAACATTTCTTGATAACATCCATTGTACTTCACCACTGACTTTGTCTTCAGTGTGTTCACTAATGTATTGCTTTTCTGTTTTGCACAGGCAGGATTAAAGGCAGGTCTCTCAACCAATGAGGTGGAGGAAATTCTGACCATCGCCAAATCTCAGCCAATCAAAGACAAGCTGAAGAGTGTCACACTGGAAGCACTGGAGTATAAAGTCAGTGCCTTTTACTTGCATCTTTGCATCCTTTGTCTTTCTAACCAAAATGTTCTTTACATTGATTTTCCCCCCGTTTTTACAGTGCTTTGGTTTTCCGTGCATTGTGTGTCATGTCAACGGGAATGCTGAGGTCTTCTTTGGTTCTGACAGATTTGAGCTCATGGCTCATTGCATCGGTAACTTTGGATTTTTATTTCATTTATTAGATAGTCTAATGGTTATATTTATCATACCCCGTTTACTTGATGGTTTATTGCACTTTATCATGTTTTAAACCATAAATTCTTAAGTAACCTTGAGATACTAAAATCTTAGGTGATATAATGTACTGTTCTTGTCCAATCATTTTCTTTCTTTTTGTGTTCCAGGGGAGAAGTGGGTGGGGCCTCAGCCTGCCAAACCCACAGCCAAAATGTGATCACTGCTCCTTTATACTTTGTATATTTCAAGAACTTCTAAATAAAAATTTTAATTTAGTGTAAATTCGCTTATTTTATTAACAAACACATACACACACAAAAACTTTATTAACAGTATTAAAGTTTCATCCACAACATTCTAAATCATCCTAGAAACAAGTTAATTCATGCTGCCAACATGTTAATTCATGTTAACATGTTAGCAACATGATAATTCATGTTAGCAATGTGTTAACCTGTTAACTCACGCTAGCAAAGTGTTAAATCATGTTAGCAATGTGGTAAAACATGTTAGCAATGTGGTAAAACATGTTAGCAACATGCTATTTCATACTATCAGTGCTAAATCATGTTAGCAATGTGTTAAAGTATGAATTAGCATGTTGCTAGCATGTTATCAAAGTTAGTTATGTTATCAAAGTATGTTAGCAATGTGTTAAAACATGGTAGCAACACTTAATTTTGTTAATTTTCATCAACAACATTTTTTCACAGACGATAAACTCTATAGTACTCTATTAGGTACGGTTTTCTGTGTGCACAGAAAGCTACCTTTACAGTGTGCAAGTTTTGGGCTTTTTTTACTTTATTGGTGCACACTTTGTAAATTTGTTGAGATCTCATCTAAACTTTAAGATACGACGTGAGAGCTTTAGTTTAGGAGAAAAGTTTGAGCACAGTGTGCGATGTTACTGAGGTTTCTTCTAAAACTTCAGAGAATACAAGTGTTCGACCATTGGAGTCTTTAGTTTAGGAGAAAAAGCTGAGCACAGTGTGCAATGTTGCTGAGATCTCTTATAAAACTTTAAAGGAGACCATTGTGAGAGTGTTAGAATTTTTGTATCAGGAGGCAAGTGTGAGAAGCAGGAGACCCAAGCATAAGTCTCCATTTGATGTTAAAGTAACCTAATTTTTGTCTAGGAGAAACACTGATGTTAAAGAGATCTCTTTTTTTTATTTTTCTTTCCTAATTTTTAGAAGTGGTTTTATTTAACCCTTTCATTCATAGTGGACAGCTATTCAAAAATAATTTTCTTGCATATGCATGGGTTTTGATGGCATAGTTGCACATCAACCTCTACAGTGGAACCTTGTGCATCATCCTATACATTGCCACCAAGTGGCAAGCCGCTGCATATCCTTTTTTTCCCCCCTCCAAACCAAGATGGCCAATCGCCAGTCAGAAATGCCAAGTTGCTCCAGAATATCATGCATCAATAGCTATATTTCAGCTACAATTCATATTATTACTGTGACTTCATCTGCAGTAACTTTTTTTTGACTGTAAATAAATTTATTTGTGTTATTAGAATGTAATTTGCATTAACATCAAAAAATGTAATTATGTAATGTATGTGACTTGTAATTCATTACTTGTTGCATCAAAAAGAAATCTGATTATGTAATGCACGTTACTTGTAATGTTACTTTACTCGTAACATCAAAACGTAATCTGATTACATAATGCATGTTACTTGTGATGCATTACTTTACTTGTAGCATCAAAAACAGTAATCTGATTACATAATGCATGTTACTTGTAATCCATTACTTTACTTCTTACATCAAAACGTAATCTGATTGCGTTATGCATGTTACTTATAATGCGTTACCCCCAACACTGCTCATTTTAAATGAGATTGAAAACACCTGATCACTAGGTTTTCTCAGAGGAGAGCTATGGTACAATCATAATTATCAGCTAATAAGGGTAAATCAACATACTCTGGTACACTGGAGGGAGCATCTGAGTTGGGTTTCCACAGTTGTACCTTGACAGTTCAGTTGCGTTTGCAATATTTCACATATATTTTATAGTTTTCACATGATTTTATTCAATTTTATTGATTGGTTTGTTAAATACATACATTGTCGTGTTATTACTGTATTATGTTAAATACAGTATATCTTCAGTTTAAACCATAAACGCATGCTGTCCACTCTGAAAGTCTCTTTGAAAAATATGTGTAAAAAAAAAATTCTAATCTTGTAACAGGTTAATAGAGTGTATAATGGGTTTGGAAATTTTAGAGAAATTCTTAATGCATTACAATTTAACTAAACCCATTTGATTTGTAGATTTAGTGTATATAAATGTCTACTGTAGATTTAGTCGACTAAAACTAAAACAATTCAGATCACTAAAATATGACTAAAACTAAATGGCATTTTAGTCAAAAGACTATGACTAAAACAAAATTCACTGTCAAAATTAACACTGGTTAACAACATGCTAATTCATGTTAACAAAGTGCTAAACATGTTAATTCAACGTGTTAATTCATGTTAGCAACTTGTTAAAAAATGTTAGCAAACATGCTAATTCATGCTACAAGGCTCAAAATTGGGACCATTTTGGTCGCATATGCACCCGAAATTGAATCTGTGCGATCTCAAAAAATATTTGGGAGCGTTTGTGCGAGTGAAAATAATTGTTGAGGTCCTGTTTTTATTTCTCTACAAAATGTTCGCTAGTTACTGCACAGTATGTGCCTGCTGTGACCAAATACAGTGACTGGTCCTCCATTCTATAAATAACCAATTAAAATTCTGGCAACTGGGATCCGTTGTCACATGACAGGGAGCTAACTCCTGCACAAAATGTAAAGAGCTGAAGAAGAGAAATATTTTTTTGAAGGGGCAAGTGAAAGAGCCAGATTAAAACGTCAAAAAATGACTAAGCAATCACCAAAACATGAGAATGATTCTGATTTTCACGCAGCCTCTCGAGGAAAAATCAAAACAAATCAGCACAGCAGCACACACAAAGGATAAAAATGTGACATTGATTTCATACAACAGTTCAATAAACAGTTAAAATCAAGTCACTTATACTTTAGATGCAGTATTGACTGGTTTTGTTCTGTTTCAGCAGCAAAAATAGTTCCAAACAAAGATCACCGCAGAACCACAGCGCCTCTCACAGCAACTCTTCCATCCCTGAATGATTCAGAGTTTTGAAGAATCAGTTGAGTCAAAGATTCAATGACTCATTCATAAACAACTGCCTCATTCTTGAATGAATCAGCCGTTTGAACGAATCGTTTGAATGAATGACTCAATAGCTGAATCCGAAATCGCCCCCGCCCTAAACCCTCATTCACTATTGCCTACATTAGTCCACTAATACAGTTCACTTGAAGGAATGAATGAAAACGAGTGAGTGAATTTGAGCAGCTGTTGTGGCTGTACACTCGTTATTGCGGTGCAATGTGGGATTGAATGAGTGCACTCAATAACAGACGGTCACCTGCCGCCACCTACTGGCGGTTTAGTGTCACGTTTAAAGTCATATCATTCTTTCCAACATTTCTTATTGTATATTCAAAATATATTTAAAACAATCTCATAACATTATTCGATGGAATTGTAATTTTTCAGTGTAAATGCAACAGCCCTATAGTGTATTATTATTCTAATTGAATTTATTGATCAAATGTAATAATTTAAAATGAAAGATGAAGCATACATTTAATAAGATCAGGGAAAAATGGCCTTTATAAAAGGTTAAAAAAAAAAACCTCAGGGTAAATATAACAAATATGCAGATTTAAATAGATATGATAGAACACAGGAAAGAATATTGCTTCATTATATAATATAATATAATATAATATATAAATATTTTAGTTGTGGTGCTCTTACATTTTTGCTGGTGCTCCTAACTTTTTGAAGTTGGGAGCACCAGTGCTACCAAGAAAAAAAGTAAATTTTGAGCCCTGTGCTAACAACATGCTGAAAAGCAACATGTTAAATAATGCTAGTAACATGCTAGTAACATTTTTTTTACTTTCTCTGAGTAAAACCTTCAAACTAGAAGCTGTCCAAAGGTAATTTAAACTTTTAGACCTGGCTTTGTCAAGCCAACATCAAAGTTTGTCATCACACTTAACTCATAGTTTAAAATGTAATTTATTCATGTGATGGCTGAATTTCAGGTAATATGGGTGATCTATCCCATACTATCCAACACTGTCGCTTCTCACTCCAGTCTAGTAGGTGGCAGAAATCCACTATAAACTAGTCTGACAATCGCCATTAAACAGAATCAGAAGAAGAAACAAAATAAGAGGACGAAACTAAGGGTAAGTTGAGGAGATGCATGTAAATAACATTATTCCAGTTTTTAGCTGTGAATGCTGTAACCAAATGCAGCTGGTAAAAAATCACAGCACATCAGCCATGGTTCTCGATCTTTATTTGAACATCAGATTTATGGACCTTCAAGGACACCTTCCAATTTTATATCAAGCACCTATCGAAATTACATTCTTATATGTGTAATCCCAGTAAAGCTCAGTATTTTATTCTTAATCATGCCACATATTAACAAAGCTTTATTTAACTGCAAAAAAATAATTTTTGCTGCAGCGGATTTTAGCAATTCATTAACGCCTCTTTCTCTTTGCAATACGTATTTGTGCATATGTATGCGATATTCCTTTGAATCTGTGCAAGTATGTCTAACTAAACTTCAGTTCATTGCGTTTCACGGTTTTACTGAATTTAAAAACTGCACACTAGCATAGTACTCTATTTCTGCCATATAAATACATGACAGAAATAGTACATGCAGCATGCTAGCATGTGATTCAGATTTTAGCCAAGGGGACGGGTCAAAATGCTCCAACCAGGAATTTGCATCAGCTTGAGATGCATACTGACGTTAGGTCATTACAAAAGTCATGCCAATCAAGTTTCGAGTGCACTAAGTGGAAAATGCATTGCTTAAAATGATTGTATATAACTGCCAAAGCAAGAGAAATACATTTCATGCTTTTTCAGGGTTCCCACACTTTTTCAGCGATCATTTTCCAGGACTTTTCCAGGACATTTTTAAATTTCTAAGTCTTTAAAAAGGCATACAGTTTATTGCCATGACTTAACTATAAAATCAGTTTTTAATATAAGAGCTCTTAATCACACATTATGACTAAGGAAGCTTGTTTCTGCCACAGAATAAAAAATAAAAAAGGTAATTGAGACTTTTTATCTCGCTACTCTGAATTTTTTTCTCGCAATTGCGATTTTGTCGCAAAGTATTTTTTCCCTCAGAATTGGACTTTATAACTCGCAATTGCGAGTTTATATCTCACATTTCTGAGAAAAAGTGGTAAGAACTGCAAGATATAAACTCGCAATTGCGAGAACATTATTTAGAATTGTGAGATAAAGTTTCTGCAACCAACGGTAATTGTTTTGGGTCAGTGATAAACTCTTTGTTTTTAACTTTTTAAAAACTAATTTTCCAGGACAACAAGAAGTTTTTCCAGGACATTTTACATTTTCTCTAATTTTCCATGTGTTTTTCCAGGACATTTTCTCTAATTTTCCATGTGTTTTCCAGGACTGGAATATTTATCATAAATTTTCCAGGTTTTCCAGGACCTGGGAACCCTTTTCCAAGTGGGAACCCTGTTTTTTCTTTTTTCTGTTCAACTGTATTTTGATATGTAAGTGATGTTAACTGTTGTGTTAATTGATTATAATTTGATTGGCAAAAAAAAAAAAACAGATGAAGTCATGGCTGAGTGGAGTGGAGATATATATATATCCACTCCACTCAGCCATGACTTCATCTGTTTTTTTATTGCCAATCAAATTATAATCAATTAACATAAGTTAACATCACTTACATATCATATATATATATATATATATATATATATATATATATATATATATATATATATATACACTCACCTAAAGGATTATTAGGAACACCTGTTCAATTTCTCATTAATGCAATCATCTAATCAACCAATCACATGGCAGTTGCTTCAATGCATTTAGGGGTGTGGTCCTGGTCAAAACAATCTCCTGAACTCCAAACTGAATGTCAGAATGGGAAAGAAAGGTGATTTAAGCAATTTTGAGCGTGGCATGGTTGTTGGTGCCAGACGGGCCGGTCTGAGTATTTCACAATCTGCTCAGTTACTGGGATTTTCACGCACAACCATTTCTAGAGTTTACAAAGAATGGTGTGAAAAGGGAAAAACATCCAGTATGCGGCAGTCCTGTGGGCGAAAATGCCTTGTTGATGCTAGAGGTCAGAGGAGAATGGGCCGACTGATTCAAGCTGATAGAAGAGCAAATTTGACTGAAATAACCACTTGTTACAACCGAGGTATGCAGCAAAGCATTTGTGAAGCCACAACACGCACAACCTTGAGGCGGATGGGCTACAACAGCAGAAGACCCCACCGGGTACCACTCATCTCCACTACAAATAGGAAAAAGAGGCTACAATTTGCACGAGCTCACCAAAATTGGACAGTTGATGACTGGAAAAATGTTGCCTGGTCTGATGAGTCTCGATTTCTGTTGAGACATTCAGATGGTAGAGTCAGAATTTGGCGTAAACAGAATGAGAACATGGATCCATCATGCCTTGTTACCACTGTGCAGGCTGGTGGTGGTGGTGTAATGGTGTGGGGGATGTTTTCTTGGCACACTTTAGGCCCCATAGTGCCAATTGGGCATCTTTTAAATGCCACGGCCTACCTGAGCATTGTTTCTGACCATGTCCATCCCTTTATGACCACCATGTACCCATCCTCTGATGGCTACTTCCAGCAGGATAATGCACCATGTCACAAAGCTGGAATCATTTCAAATTGGTTTCTTGAACATGACAATGAGTTCACTGTACTAAAATGGCCCCCACAGTCACCAGATCTCAACCCAATAGAGCATCTTTGGGATGTGGTGGAACGGGAGCTTCGTGCCCTGGATGTGCATCCCACAAATCTCCATCAACTGCAAGATGCTATCCTATCAATATGGGCCAACATTTCTAAAGAATGCTTTCAGCACCTTGTTGAATCAATGCCACGTAGAATTAAGGCAGTTCTGAAGGCGAAAGGGGGTCAAACAAAGTATTAGTATGGTGTTCCTAATAATCCTTTAGGTGAGTGTGTGTATATATATATATAATTTTTTTTTTTTTTATACTTTTCAACAGTCACAAAGCAGATAAATCCACATGTACATATTTAACAGTTTCACACTTTTCTCTATATCAGTTATTCCCACAGAGGCCATACTTCTCTTAAAAGTCTTGCAGGGATCCTGAAGGATTGTAGTTGACTTTAAACGGACGATGCAGGAATTCTGCATGACAAAATGAAAATCCAACGGGTACATTCCTGCAGAAGTCCAGTAGGTTGATCCATAGACTTGTCCTGCAAGATTGCATAATATTATATTTATTATGATTTATTATAAACTTGTAAGGCTTCAATATTAACTGGTGCTTTTTAGCAATTGAAAAAACTGTAAATGGCCTGCAGAGAAGTCAATGTCCTAAGAAAAGAGAATCCGGAACTAAAGAAACTGAACTTAAAAATGTAAAAGGTAGCATAGTTATACACATGATTCTAGAACTTTTCATGTGAACATAATTATTTATTATTTTTTTTAAAGCGCTGTTAATGTTTAACATCACTTTGTCTCCTGTTTCCTGCTCATCCCCTGCCTCTGTCTGGGCTGATAGAACTGTTTTGTTTGTTGACTATTTCGAATAGCAAGACCAACACTGATGGAAAGAGAGGTTCATGGCTGAATCAATTTTTTTCTGGTGACTGAGGCTGGGTCAGGCATAAAACATAAATAACTAACACTTTTACCACGTTCTTTCCTTTTAAAATAAAAAATAATAATATACACTCTTCATAGACGTAATGGTTTTTAAACTGTACAAACCATATATTCTAGCCCCTTACACTAACCCTACCCCTAAACCTACCCATCACACAAAACAGCATTTTTACATTTTCAAAAAAAATAAAAATAATTCTGTATGATTCATAAGCTTGTTTCCTCATGGGGACCTCAATTTAGGTCCCCATGAGTCAGGCCCTGTCCCAATGGCACACATCATATGCACTTTCGGTCTTGTGGACTTACAATGGCTGCCGCATGTGCGTGTCCGTTAAGTCCATGAGACTGTAGGGTGTCCCATTTGTCATTTTAGTATTCAGAAGGGTGCTCGCGCCTCCCTTTGCGGTCGATATGTGCTCTTGATGAGCACCTTTGCTGAGCCCACACTGGATAGAGCTCCGCAGCAGTCAAAACGGTGTTACATCACAAAAGTGCGGACTCGTGGGGAGCCATTTGGGTCAGGGCCTCAGTGTGCATTCAGGGTGAAGTCCCCACCGGGATAGAAAAACATGAACACACACACACACACACACACACACACATATATACATACATACTGTGCAAAAATCTTAATCATGTCAGTATTTAAAAAAAAAAAATGGTTTTAAGAAACAGAAAAAAACTGAGACAGACTAAATCCAGAAGAACTGTGGCAACATCTCCAAGACACTTGAAGAAACTGACATTCAAAGCTACCTGAAAAACTATGTGCAAGTGTACCTAGGACAAAAGCTGTTTTAAACACAAAGGGTGGTCACACCAAATATTGATTTGATTTAGTTAATAGAAGTTGATTGATAAATAAAATCTATTTATGACATTATTTTTAAAAGCATTCTTACTTTACAGCATTTTTACACAAGTAACCTTTCACAGTACTGTAGCTTTGCAGGTAGGTTTCTTCAATCGTCTTGGAAACTGCAGTTCCTGCAGTTCTTCTGGATTTAGTCTGTCTCAGTTTTTTCTTCATGTAATCAAAGACAGACTCGATAATGGTGAAATCAGATCTCCGTGTAGAGCTTACCGGCTGTTGTCAGACTACTTGTGCATACAAAAATCTCAGTGGATTATTACAATGAATGTTTACAAAAGGAATGTTTGGAAATGTAAACTGATATTTCCTACTGACACACTACAGCAAAAATATATAAATAACTGGCTGAAAATATAAAGAACATAAATAATTTGGTGAAAATACTAACGTGCCTAAGACTTTTGCACAGTATATAGACAGATACGTCATCCCTGCACCACTCTATTGCTGACGACAGCAGTTCAGAATCTATTCTTTCTTTTAGGAGACAATAACTTTATTCGTCCTGCACTTTGATCTTGAAAACTTTGCAGACCTTTTACATTCACCAACAGCTATATTACACACTACATGAAATGTAATATTCAAAAAAGCATAAGGGCACTTTAAAATATCTAGATTTCTGCATTGATTACTTAAAAAATGTAGTCTGATCTTCATTTAACTCACAATTAGACAAACACAAACAATTGCACTTTTTACATCTTTGAGTACAATGAGTGATCGTTCACAGTCCAGGGTGGGGAAAAAAAGTGAACCCATGAATTTAATAAAGTGTAGATCCGTGTATGGTAGCAAAACCGCTACCATATATTTTCTGTAGTTGCTTATTTACTTCTTGACCAATTTTGGACCATCCCGCCCCAAAAAACTCTAAACCTAAATATTTCTGGGTTGTCTTGATGGCACAGTCCTCTTTATTCATGAACAACACCTGAACAAAAGTACAACTGTTTTTATGTTATTAGTAAAGTCAGAGTGTGTTTGTTTATATATTGTGACTATACCGTGAGATCACTTTTTAAGAGTAATCAATGCAGAAATTCAGATCTTTTCAAAGAGTACACAAATTGTATATACTTTCATAAAACATGAATAACCTAGAAAAGTGGTTACTGGCGTGTTCCCTTTCGAACGGTCAGTAGTACTGCGTCTTAAGACGCAATGGGAAATAATCTATTTCTCGAATTACTGAAGCATTTTTGTAAAATCACGTAGTACTACTGCCCAGTCAAAACAGTGTAGAGACATCTCGCACGCTATTGGCTGGCCAGTGGGAACTGCATGAACCAATGGCAGAACAGCGTAACTGAGCGAACCAATGGGCACAAAGCCCGCCAAAATGGGCGTGGCATCTGCCTTAAAGGTACGCTGTAATGCCCTAAAACGTCAGATTAATCTCCTTCAGCGACGATCTCGGTCCTTGCTGATAAACTCTCGAAGCTACACCACCTTTCACGAGAAAAGACGAGCCTGCAGCGAAATCGCGAGCTAGCCAGCCCGGACATCCTGCAACGAGTCAGCGGCCTGTTTCAGCACGCTCAATTGCCAGCGGTCCTGTGAGCTGTCACGCCTTTCCCCTGCGCTCTCCGGTGAAACACTACGGTGTATCCTTGTTTTTACAATGAGCGACTTACGTAATGTCGCGCAATATATGTGTAACATGCAGCACTCACCTGCATGAAGAGGACGGCCACGATGTGTGCGTGATCTGTCTGGGCTAAGCCCACGCAGACGCTGCTCTCTCCGGATCCGGCTGCTCTCACTGTATTAAAGGCGATCCTAATAAGCAATGAGTATTTTCCTCTTATGACTGTAGGCAGTGTGTCCCCTACATAGTGTGCACCACTGCATATAAGCACTGTTAATTCAGCGCTATGGAATCACTCAAAAGATCAGGAAGAGAGGAGTCCCGCCCAGGCCGGTCCGCCCCCCAAAAAAACTAGTTCTGGCCAGGGAGAAAAATATTATTTTGAATGTTGTGTAAACTGCGAGCCCACTCTGATACGCGCTCCCTTGCATTCTGCCGCTATAATAGCGAGTTCAATAAAAGAACATGTTTAAGAAATGAGTTTTCTGTCTCTTCCACACCACACGGAAGTCGGCGCCCTGCACAGTGCGGCGCCTTCCGACACTATAAAACCCCTGTACAACCGGGCAGAGGCTTGGAAAGCCATCCCCAGTGTGTCACAGCGGGTTATAAAAACAATTCAATGAGGTTACTCGCTCCAATTCGCTCGCAAACCTACCCGTTCACGGGCATAACACACACTTCAGTGGAGAGCAACGTGACTCACGTCCTCAAAACTGAAGTGGAGAGCCTATTGATGAAAAAGCTATAGAGGCGGTGCCTCTAGCACAGCGCGAGTCAGGGTTTTACAGCCGCTATTTCCTCGTCCCCAAGAAAGATGGCGGTCTCAGACCCATCTTAGACCTCAGACATCTGAACAAGGCTCTTATCAAATGGCCTTTCAGAATGCTGACATTAAAACAGATCATCACGCAAATCCGCCCGATGGACTGGTTTTTCTCAGTGGATCTGAAAGATGCTTACTTTCATATCCAAATTATCCCCCTCCCCTGCACTTTCATGAAGTGCATGGATGCAGCTCTCTCCCCCTTAAGACAAGCGGGAATGCGCATTCTGAATTACCTCGACAACTGGCTCATACTGGCCCAGTCAGAGGAAGAAATAAAATCTCACAAATCTGTGCTACTCAGCCATCTAAAATGCCTGGGTCTCAGAATAAATAAGAGCTCATTGTTTCCCAGGCAGAGAATCTCCTTCCTGGGAACAATTTTAGACTTAGCCCAAATGAGGGCGTGGCTGTTGAACGAGCACGCTCTGACTACACAGCAGCTTGCACGCTCGTTCAAAATGGGAACTAACAGACCCCTGAAAACTTTTCAGAGAATGCTAGGCCTAATGGCATCAGCTTCTCCAGTACTTCCGCTGGGCATGATGCGCATGCGCCCCCTGCAGTACTGGCTGAAATCACGGGTTCCTCCCCAAGCATGGCATTCTGGCCAGCTTTGGATCAAAGTGGGCCGCGGCTGTGTCAAAGCCCTGGCCCCATGGTCGAATGAGCTTGGGGACAGTTTCCAGACGGATGCCTCCAACATGGGTTTGGGCGCTCTGTGTGAGGGAGAACCGGCCTTCGGCTCCTGGTCGAGCACGGAGTCACGGTTGCACATAAACTGCCTAGAAATGCTAGCAGTAGTGCTGGCCCTCGAGACTTTTTTACCACGTCTCTCAGGTCACCATGTTCTAGTCCGCACGGACAACACGACAGTGGTCTCCTACATAAACCGCCAAAGCGGGCTCAGGTCGAGATGGCTCAACCAACAGGTCAGACATGTCCTCCTATGGGCAAAAGGCAATTACACTCGCTAAAAGCAGTGCATGTTCCAGGCAGACTGAACTAGGGAGCAGACATGCTCTCCAGGGGCCTCATGTCCCCAGGAGAGTGGACACTACATCCCCAAACAGTTCAAATGATATGGAATGTTTTCGGGAGGGCAGAGGTCGTCCTCTGTGCCTCCGAAGACTACTGTAACTGCCTGATTTACTTTTCAAAGAGCAAGGATGCGCTGGCCCACAAATGGCCCAGCTGGCTGCTTTATGCATTTCCTCCTGGTTTTTCTCAGTGGACCTGAAAGATGCTTACTTTCATATCCAAATTACACCGCATATTCCTCTTCATGCCGGTGAGTGCTGCATGTTACACATATATTGCGCGACATTACGTAAGTCGCTCATTGTAAAAACAAGGATACACCGTAGTGTTTCACCGGAGAGCGCAGGGGAAAGGCGCGACAGCTCACAGGACCGCTGGCAATTGAGCGCGCTGAAACAGGCCGCTGACTCGTAGCAGGATGTCCAGGCTGGCTAGCTCGTGATTCCGCTGCAGGCTCGTCTTTTCTCGGCGAAAGGTGGTGTAGCTTCGAGAGTTTATCAGCAAGGACCGAGATCGTCGCTGAAAGAGATTAATCTGACGTTTTAGGGCATTACAGCGTACCTTTAAGGCAGATGCCACACCCATTTTGGCGGGCTTTGTGCTCACCTTCGCGGGCTTTGTGCACTGCTTCGCGGGCATTGTGCCCATTGGTTCGCTCAGTTACGCTGTTCTGCCATTGGTTCATGCAGTTCCCACTGGCCAGCCAATAGCGTGCGAGATGTCTCTACACTGTTTTGACTGAGCAGTAGTACTGCGTGATTTTACAAAAATGCTTCAGTAATTCGAGAAATAGATTATTTCCCATTGCGTTTTAAGACGCAGTACGACTGACCGTTCGAAAGGGAACCGAGGTTACGTAAGTAACCGAGTACGTTTTCAGTGATGCGAAGAATCATTTTTGGTTACCCAAAGAACTTGTCCAATGAACAGTTATAAAAGAACCATTTTCCTTAATGTGAAAAACATCTTAAAAACGTACAACCATGAAACTTTAAAACAAGTCAAGTACGTTGCGTTGACCATGTCGCGTAATTGCGATATTTCAAAATGCTTTCCGTCATTTTGACAGATAACAAATAATGAATTTCCCTAAAACCATCCCGTTAACTCTGGCAATATGGATTAGAAGTGAGGAGAAAAGGAGGAGAATATTGAGAGATAAATCGGGAAAAAGACGTTAATCTGAAATTATTAAATCTGAAGGGTGTAATTTAACGTTATCACAGTTTCAGTGCTGTTGTCTCTTTCATATTTAGAGGTCAAGAAAAATAAAATAATCAGGACAGGAGCAAAACACAGAAAATAACTCTTACCATAGACCATCTGTCCTCTTTTCTGGTCGGTATTTCTAAGTATAGCCTAAAATGTCCATGATTTAGCTTTATTTTCCTATCGACATGCTCTCTGCGATCATCTCTGTGTCTAATATGGATATTGTAGTTGCTTTAACCGTAATCCCTCCTTCTCGCACGGATAATATATAATGCATGCACGCTATTGGTTAGTACTTTTTTAATCATTACCCTCAGTCAGAGCCGTTGAAATCAGTGTAATACTGGATTTACATATCACAGCATCCACACCGGGAGCATGCGCTGTGTGGTGTTGTGCAGAGGTGCAAAACCTGACAACCATACTTGAGTAAAATAACACATTGCAGAAAAAATGACTCCATTACAAGTTACAAGTCACCAATTATGTATGCAAGTACCTGATTTCAACAGTACTTGAGTATTTTACTCTTGCTAAATGTAGACTCAGTAATGACATGCCAGGGAAAAAACAAGAAACTGTTGATTTGTGAGGAGAACAATCACATGTTTATTTTCTAAAGTCTAAATAAAATGGAACACCATTGCAATAAATCAAGGTCGACAACAGCCTCTTAAACGTCTACAAACACTCAAGTTTCAGTTAAGCTATAGTGCTTAAAAAGGGCATAGTAAGTAAGCCAATATCCTTCTAAAAGGTCTCTTCAGTATGACAGAAAAGTGTAATATGCAATTAAATCAATAATCTGTGATTTGGTAATTCCCTTTAACCTTTATTTAACAAAACATGACAAAAATACAAAGTAAAGATTTACAATATTTTCACTGACAACTTAATTGTATTTTTTAAATATAATTTTTTTTTGATGGCTGCAACACTCGACTGTTACCACTGTTACCACTCTCACATCACTTTCCTTTTAATTAGACTTTTTAATCTTTTGGGAATTGAGGATACATTTTGTTGCAGTTTTCTTGCTTGATACAAGACAGCTGCTCAACAGTCCATGGTCGTCATTGTCTGATTATCTTTTTCATGATGTGCCGTACATTTTCAATAAGAGACAAATCTGAACTGCAGGCAGGCCAGTCAAGCACATCCACTCTTTGGAGTGTCTGAGAAACCACTCTGTTGTAGCACATGCATTGTCTTGCTTCCCAGGAAAGATGTCATCTTGATGGCAGTATAAGTCTCTGTACGATCCCAATATATGCCTCCACGTCAATGGCACCTTCACACACATGCAAGCAAAAATCAATCATGGTTTGGAGGTGCACAGTGCAAACAGCAGCTGTTGCTGATGAAATACTGGATTGTCCCATTCATCTTTGGGCCTAAGAACTTGATGTCCATTTCCCAAAAACTAGCTGAAATGTGGACTCGTCTGACCACAGCACACATTTCCAATGTTTCTTGGATAATGTGAGATGAGCTTGGACCCAGAAAACTAGTTGTCATCTCTGCATATCATTGATGTAAAGCTTTCTCCTTGTGTAACAGAGATTTGAGTTGCATTTCTTGATGGATTGGCAGACTGCTTAGTGACAACAGTTTTCCAACGTACTCCTAATTCCACACGGCTATATTTAACAATCTGAGGGCTCAAAGATCACATCACGTTTCCTGCCTTGCCCTACACGGACTGAGATTTCTCTGGATTCCCTGAATCTGTTCACGATATTATGTGTGGTTGATGGTGAAATACCTAAATTCTTTGCAGTCTTGCATTTAGAAATGTGATTTTTGAATTATTTAAAAAATTTCTCATGAAATCTGGCACAATGTGATGAGTCATAACCCATCTTTGCTTGCAGAGACTGAGATGCTCCTTTTATCCCGAACCATGATACCCTCAACTATTACCAGTTCACCTGCTAATTGTGGACTGTTTCAAAACAGTTTAACTTGGATATTCTATAATCATTTCACTTTGATTTTGCCTCTGTCCAAACCTCTGTCTGCTTTTGGAGTGTGTCGCAGCCATCAAAATCTAAATTTGTTTATATTTACAGAATATAATTAAGTTGGTCAGTTAAAACATGGGAAAATTTTTCTTTGTATTTTTGTCAGTTAAATAAAGATTCAAGACAATCAAGGGTTAAATACACACAAAAATGTCAAAATACCTGTTTATCTACAAAACACAGACAGCTATGTCTTAAGTGAACGCAAATATTTGGGAAAACATCCCATGAATAATATTTCACGAGTTCATCTTGAACATGCTCCTCCCGAACTTTGTTAATGAAACAATTTCACAAGTTCACATTTACAAATATGTCAGATAGACTAAAAGGTATACATATTTGGTGTGCTGTCCGAGGAGAGGGCTCCAAGCTCGGTATTTGGCCCGAACCCAGAGTACTCTCCCTAAAGTTGCAAACTAACGTGGGACAGCAGCCAGAAAATGATGGTGATGCCCCCCAAAAGTTGCAGAGCACGAAGCTGATGGTTTGCCAATCGAAGGGAGAGGGTTAATCACTGGATCGGGAGGTCTTGTTTGTTGTTGTCTGAGATTTTGATGGTCGTGGCCTCGCTGGTAGTCAGCTGGGGATGGTTGCATGTGGGCGAGAGGAGATAGCACTGCTGCGGCAGTGGAAATTAACTTGCGTTCCCAACTTGCTTTCCAACTATCCAGTGAGCCAGTTGTACGGAGAATTGGGCTCAGATGACACTGCTGTGGCAGTGGAGTGAGTTTGGATGGAGTAACAGAGCTCCTGCGGGAGCGGAGTTGACGACACTGCTGCGGCATTGGAGACGAGCCATTTTCAACTTGCTTTCCAACTATCCAATGAGCCAGTTGTATGGAGAATTAGGCTCCTGCGGGAGCGGAAGAGATGACACTGCTGTGGCAGTGGAACGAGTATGGATGGAGTAACAGAGCTCCTGCGGGAGCGAAGTTGACGACACTGCTGCGGCAGTGGAGACGAGCCATTTTCAACTTGCTTTCCAACTATCCAATGAGCCAGTTGTACGGAGAATTGGGTGATGGCTGATGCGGAAACACTCGAAAGAGGGAGTGCTAAAAGGACAGATCATAAAGCCTGATTCAATTTCTTTATTAATTAGAATATCGACTGTGTCAGGCTCAGCGAGAGCAGACTGGAGATTGTCACATATGATGTGCATCTCTTCACTATGGCATACACAAAAAACATTTTTAATTTATATTTTATTCAAATTGTTAGGCTGCATTAACTAGGTCAGCCGAAACCGGGAACACTTCCCATAACACCTGATGTACTCGTTACATCATAAGAGGAATGGCATCTACGCTAATGTCTCTCTGTTTATCCCGAGGTTTACTGCAGTCAGCCGGATCCGGGCCGTATCCAGATCAGATGGTGGACCAGCGCCCAGACATTACCAACACATCCCTGAAGTGTCTGCAGAGACCGTGTCAATTAGTCTACCCTCTGAAATTGCTCATCGACATGGCATCCTCAATGGATCCATCTCCGGCGTGATGACTCCTGATGATTCCTATTTAATAATTGTTTAATCGACACGCCATCCTCAATAAACCCGGCGTGATGCCTCCGATCTTTCGAATAATCCGATCTAATATTACTTCTGACCTATAAGGCTGCCAAAATAATAAACATACACTGTTTGTTAATTGGCCAGAGGAGAACTGGCACCCCGACTGAGCCTGGTTTCTCCCAAGGTTTATTTTTCTCCATTAGGACACCTGATGGAGTTTTGGTTCCTTGCCACTGTCGCCTCTGGCTTGCTCAGTTGGGGACACTAAATTTTCAAATAAATATCCAAATAAATTTAATTACTAAACTAAATTATATCAACTACATTACTTGAATATATATGATAATTGAAATGAGCTGATGACATCACCGTTTTCTCCAGAGCGGCTGTACAGCCGAATCAAATTCTGTTCATTATTTTCCTGTTTAACACTGTGAAGCTGCTTTGAAACAATCTGCATTGTAAAAAGCGCTATATAAATAAAATTATGATACTTTGCATGGGGAGGCTTTCAACTCCTAGTTCTAAACCATGCTCGAGACCAGACAGTAAATAGTCAGTAAAGTTGTCAGTGTCAGGGTGGTGAGACAATTCAGTAGACAAACAAGAAATATTCACAGGAGTCGACAGGTAATTTATTTACGGATCTTTTTTCAGGGCATATTGTGCGGGCATGAGCGCCGCCACAATAGCTGCAAATGTGCAACGCTGCCGCGAGCATCGTCCTGAGTTAAAGTTGTTGCAAACTTGACTGTTGGACGAGAAGGTGTTTTTTCTTCTTTTTGGAATCGATGGCTGAATCGTTAAAATTGATTGATTGTTTGCTGGCCGCGGGACATAGCTAGTAGATTTTGCTTGTGGTGAATCTGGGAAGGGGGGAATTGAAGGGTTAATCAAGGGACCACGCAGGAGATGTTATACGGCAGCCTAGGAACACTCTGTTGTGTAATTCTGTGTCTAAAGCGCCCTAGTAAGGGCACTGGTTCCACTGAGCTACGTGGACGCAACATTTGGCTGAGAACAGCTTACAGTAAATATAAAAGTCCCTCCATACGATAATGCGAGCTCTGCAATTATCGCAAGATAGTCGTTTAATTCTCGTCTCCTGTGGGGAAGTGCAGCACAAATTATTTCACTGTAACGGCTGAAAGCAATAGAATATTCAGAAAAGGAAAGAATGAGGGATGAATTATGTGCTGGATTTTTGAGGGTAACTGCAAAATCACCGCAGTCGATTTGGCAATTTGGTTCTATGTCTGTAGCGTTTGGCGGGATGGGTATTGGCGTTGCGGAAGACAAAGTGAAAGCATGAATTGCATCAAGTTGTTCTTACATAAACTGTTTATGTTTTGTCAACTTAATTCTATCTGTGATCTGAGGAAGTGTACTCCTAGAGTGCATTGTGGCATGAATAAATTAATTGCTTTGTTTTACTATTTTTGGCTTTATTTTACAATTTTATTGTATACAATTTTACATACACCATGGAAGATGGTGGTCTAGTGGGTTAAACCACTGAACTAATATGAAGAAGGTTGCTGGTTCGATCCCACCTAGCCATCACCAGTGTGTCCTTGAGCAAGGCACTTTATTCCATGTTGCTCCAGGGGGATTGTCCCTGTAATAATTGCACTGTTTTGGATAAAAGCGTCTGCCAAATGCATAAATGTAAATGTTTATTTGCTGTCCTTTGTCAGTATAACTCCAATAACAACAGCAAATACAATTGTAATGGTCTTATTAATAAAATAAAAAAAATTATATTTAAAAAACCTTGTTACCATTGTTGTGTTTTGAATGCTGAATGTTGAAGTCTTTGTGTGACTCAAGCATGGTCAATTGCAAGATGTTGTTACAAATATAGAGAGATTATATCAACCCAATTAAAAGTTTATATCATAAGTGTTAGCAATAAAATCTTAATCTTTTACATGAAATATAGATATGTTATATATAATTAATTCACAAATATATATATATATATATACACTCACCTAAAGGATTATTAGGAACACCATACTAATACTGTGTTTGACCCCCTTTCGCCTTTAGAACTGCCTTAATTCTACGTGGCATTGATTCAACAAGGTGCTGAAAGCATTCTTTAGAAATGTTGGCCCATATTGATAGGATAGCATCTTGCAGTTGATGGAGATTTGTGGGATGCACATCCAGGGCACGAAGCTCCCGTTCCACCATATCCCAAAGATGCTCTATTGGGTTGAGATCTGGTGACTGTGGGGGCCATTTTAGTACAGTGAACTCATTGTCATGTTCAAAAAACCAATTTGAAATGATTCGAGCTTTGTGACATGGTGCATTATCCTGCTGGAAGTAGCCATCAGATGATGGGTACATGGTGGTCATAAAGGGATGGACATGGTCAGAAACAATGCTCAGGTAGGCCGTGGCATTTAAACGATGCCCAATTGGCACTAAGGGGCCTAAAGTGTGCCAAGAAAACATCCCCCACA
Source organism: Rhinogobio ventralis (assembly GCA_039654625.1). NCBI lineage: Eukaryota > Metazoa > Chordata > Actinopteri > Cypriniformes > Gobionidae > Rhinogobio > Rhinogobio ventralis. Next base: position 15,701,587 of record CM077201.1, read on the forward strand.
CCATTACACCACCACCACCAGCCTGCACAGTGGTAACAAGGCATGATGGATCCATGTTCTCATTCTGTTTACGCCAAATTCTGACTCTACCATCTGAATGTCTCAACAGAAATAGAGACTCATCAGACCAGGCAACATTTTTCCAGTCTTCAACTGTCCAATTTTGGTGAGCTTGTGCAAATTGTAGCCTCTTTTTCCTATTTGTAGTGGAGATGAGTGGTAACTGGTGGGGTCTTCTGCTGTTGTAGCCCATCCGCCTCAAGGTTGTGCGTGTTGTGGCTTCACAAATGCTTTGCTGCATACCTCGGTTGTAACGAGTGGTTATTTCAGTCAAAGTTGCTCTTCTATCAGCTTGAATCAGTCGGCCCATTCTCCTCTGACCTCTAGCATCAACAAGGCATTTTCGCCCACAGGACTGCCGCATACTGGATGTTTTTCCCTTTTCACACCATTCTTTGTAAACTCTAGGAATGGGTGTGCGTGAAAATCCCAGTAACTGAGCAGATTGTGAAATACTCAGACCGGCCCGTCTGGCACCAACAACCATGCCACGCTCAAAATTGCTTAAAATCACCTTTCTTTCCCATTCTGACATTCAGTTTGGAGTTCAGGAGATTGTCTTGACCAGGACCACACCCCTAAATGCATTGAAGCAACTGCCATGTGATTGGTTGATTAGATAATTGCATTAATGAGAAATTGAATAGGTGTTCCTAATAATCCTTTAGGTGAGTGTATATATACTTGTTACCACTGTGCAGGCTGGTGGTGGTGGTGTAATGGTGTGGGGGATGTTTTCTTGGCACACTTTAGGCCCCTTAGTGCCAATTGGGCATTGTTTAAATGCCACGGCCTACCTGCGCATTGTTTCTGACCATGTCCATCCCTTTATGACCACCATGTACCCATCCTCTGATGGCTACTTCCAGCAGGATAATGCACCATGTCACAAAGCTCGAATCATTTCAAATTGGTTTCTTGAACATGACAATGAGTTCACTGTACTGAAATGGCCCCCACAGTCACCAGATCTCAACCCAATAGAGCATCTTTGAGATGTGGTGGAACGGGAGCTTCGTGCCCTGGATGTGCATCCCACAAATCTCCATCAACTGCAAGATGCTATCCTATCAATATGGGCCAACATTTCTAAAGAATGCTTTCAGCACCTTGTTGAATCAATGCCACGTAGAATTAAGGCAGTTCTGAAGGTGAAAGGGGGTCAAACACAGTATTAGTATGGTGTTCCTAATAATCCTTTAGGTAAGTGTATATACACACACACACAAATATATATATAGTGTGAAGCTGCTGATGAAACTGCAAACTTTTCTTCAGTGAAATTTTCTTCAATTGATTGGATCTGACTCCTGGTATTCATTCATCATATCTGGTCTTCGGGTCTTAACTGTAAATTCCCCTACAATGCTATGCTTGTCTCTCTTTCTCTGCCAATATCAACAAATTTGATGACATCAGTCTGCACTTCAGCTTCTCCAATCAAATGTTCTATAGAATCTGAAGCATCCCACCCCCTACATTGCAGGAAAAATGAAATTGTCCACATGCTAACCTATTAATGTTTGTGAATGTTATAATGTGCTTATTCATTACAGATGTTCAGTTCCAGAAAAGTGGTCAAGTTATTCTATGATGTTGCCTCTCCTTACTCCTGGCTGGCATTTGAGCTGTGTAATGTTTTCCCCCATTAACACAATTAAAATCCAATCTACTCAAGATATTTTAATTTAGTTTTTGATTTTGTGTTTTAAGGTGCTGTTTCGCTATAAAAATGTTTGGAACATCGACCTCAAATTGAAACCAGCATATTTAGGAGGAGTCATACATGGCTCAGGTAATGGGGAAATGTCATCACAACTGCAAAATGTATATGCGTATGTCACAATAATGATAATAGGTTTTTAGATATTCCAGATGGTAAATGTATCTCTTTTATAATGGATCACTCTATTAAGAAAACTAATTGTGAAGCTACTGGGAGCAATAATCTAAACGCGGAAGTAGAATTTGTAGCATACATTTGTCAACTGTATTGTATTTTTTATAGATGTATCAAGTTTGTCCTTTTTCTAGGTAACCGCCCCCCTGGATTGATCCCCAATAAGCTTCTGTATATGGCCTCAGATCTGAAGCTGCTGTCTGAGTACTTTGAGGTCCCTATGTTTCAACCATCAACCCTTTTTGAGAAAGGTATCCAAGCCACTGTTTTTCTGCAATGGCACTCATGACCAGATTATGTGCCATGTAAGCCATACTTGTTTTCTTTCTTTCATAAAGAAATCAAGCATAGCGTCAGTTCTGGCAGGTCACGTTAGTCAAGCTTGCATCAGCTGACTGTCAGCTGATTATGTCTACCTATAGGAATACGACATCTATCCCAGCATACATATATAAGCTCTTTTAGTAGTATCAGCAGCTATCACGTTCTCCAGAGCTCATTCAATGGCAAATTCTGAGGGTGACATTGCATCATCTCACTAGGAATTGTGCAATTGGGATTTAGCGGGGAATTCGTTCAGCGTTTATTCTGATTCTGTTATCTGTATGTTCGTTCCTAAAGTTAGAGTTGATACTGGAAACATGTGAACGATGAGTCCACTGCAGGCAAGTTGATAGAACCCAAGTGCAGCTTCATTTACATCCAAACATGATCAAAGTCAAGTCAAGTCAAGTCAACTTTATTTATATAGCGCTTTTTACAATGCAGATTGTTTCAAAGCAGCTTCACAGTGTTAAACAGGAAAATAATGAACAGAATTTGATTCGGCTGTACAGCCGCTCTGGAGAAAACGGTGATGTCATCAGCTCATTTCAATTATCATATATATTCAAGTAATGTAGTTGATATAATTTAGTTTAGTAATTAAATTTATTTGGATATTTATTTGAAAATTTTGTGTCCCCAACTGAGCAAGCCAGAGGCGACAGTGGCAAGGAACCAAAACTCCATCAGGTGTCCTAATGGAGAAAAATAAACCTTGGGAGAAACCAGGCTCAGTCGGGGTGCCAGTTCTCCTCTGGCCAATTAACAAACAGTGTATGTTTATTATTTTGGCAGCCTTATAGGTCAGAAGTAATATTAGATCGGATTATTCGAAAGATCGGAGGCATCACACAGGGTTTATTGAGGATGGCGTGTCAATTAAACAATTATTAAATAGGAATATTCGAAATATCGGAGTCATCACGCCGGAGATGGATCCATTGAGGATGCCATGTCGATGAGCAATTTCAGAGGGTAGACTAATTGACACGGTCTCTGCAGACACTTCAGGGATGCGTTGGTAATGTCTGGACGCAGGTCCACCATCTGATCTGGATACGGCCCGGATCCGGCTGACTGCAGTAAACCTCGGGATAAACAGAGAGACTAACATTAGCGTAGATGCCATTCCTCTTATGATGTAACGAGTACATCAGGTGTTATGGGAAGTGTTCCCGGTTCCGGCTGACCTAGTTAATGCAGCCTAACAATTTGAATAAAATATAAATTAAAATGTTTTATGTGTATGCCACAGTAAAGAGATGCGTTTTTAGTCTAGATTTAAACTGACAGAGTGTGTCTGCTTCCCGAACAATGCTAGGAAGGCTGTTCCAGAGTTTGGGTGCTAAACAGGAAAAGGATCGACCGCCTGCAGTTGATTTTGATATTCTAGGTATTATCAACTGGCCAGAGTTTTGAGACCGCAATAGACGTGATGGAGTATAATGCGTTAAGAGCTCGCTCAAGTACTGGGGAGCTAAACCATTTAGTGATTTGTAAGTAATTAGCAAGATTTTAAAATGTATGCGATGTTTAATAGGGAGCCAGTGCAGTGTTGACAGAACCGGGCTAATATGGTCATACTTCCTGGTTCTAGTAAGAACTCGAGCTGCTGCGTTTTGGACCAGCTGCAGTTTATTTATTAAGCGAGCAGGGCAACCACCCAGTAGAGCATTACAATAATCTAGCCTTGAGGTCATGAATGCATGAACTAACTGTTCAGCATTTTGCATTGAAAGCATATGCCGTAATTTAGATATATTTTTAAGATGGTAGAATGCAGTTTTACAGATGCTAGAAACGTGGCTTTCAAATAAGAGATTGGTATCAAAGAGCACACCCAGGTTCCTAACTGACGACGAGGACTTGACAGAGCAGCCATCAAGTGTTAGACAGTATTCTAGGTTACTACATGTGGAGTTTTTTTGTCCAATAATTAAAAATTCATTTTTTTCTGAATTAAGTTGCAGGAAATTACTAGTCATCCAATTTTTTATATCAGCTATGCATTTCGTTAATCTGGTGAATTGGTAAGTTTCGTCAGGGCGTGAAGAAATATAGAGCTGAGTATCGTCAGCATAACAATGAAAACTAACGCCATGCTTCCTAATGATATCTCCCAGTGGTAGCATGTACAGGGTGAAAAGCAACGGTCCTAGCACTGAGCCCTGCGGTACTCCATACTGAACTTGTGATCGGTGTGAGATCTCTTCATTTACTGCTACAAACTGAAAACGGTCAGATAAGTATGATTTAAACCATGCCAATGCAATTCCACTAATGCCAACATAATTTTCGAGTCTATTCAGAAGAATGTTGTGGTCGATGGTATCGAATGCAGCGCTAAGATCGAGTAACACTAACAGAGAGATACAACCACGATCGGATGATAAGAGTAAATCATTTGTAACTCTAATGAGAGCAGTCTCTGTACTATGATGTGGTCTAAATCCTGACTGGAAAACCTCACAGATACCATTTTTTTCTAAAAAGGAGCATAATTGTGAGGACACTGCCTTTTCTAGTATTTTTGACAGAAAGGGTAGATTTGAGATTGGCCTGTAATTGACTAATTCTGTAGGGTCAAGTTGCGGTTTTTTAATAAGTGGTTTAATAATAGCCAACTTAAAAGTTTTCGGTACATATCCTAAAGTCAAGGATGAATTAATGATATTAAGAAGAGGATCTATGACCTCTGGAAGCATCTCTTTTAGTAGTTTAGCCGGTATAGGGTCGAGCATACATGTTGTTGATTTTGATGATTTAACGAGTTTAGCCAATTCTTCTTCTCCTATAGCAGTGAATGAATGTAATTTTTCCTCAGTGACACTACAATGCTCTGTCTGATGTGATACAGTAGTAGACGGCTGCATGGTTATAATTTTTTTCCTAATATTATCAATCTTACAAGTAAAGAAGTTCATAAAGTCATTACTGCTGTGCTGTTGGCAGACATCAGAAGTTGAAGCTTTATTTTTGGTTAATTTAGCCACTGTATCGAATAAATACCTAGGGTTGTGTTTGTTTTCTTCTAAGAGAGTCGAGAAATAAGCAGATCTAGCAGTTTTTACGGCCTTTCTGTATGAAATCATGCTCTCTTTCCACGAAATGCGAAAAACTTCCAGTTTTGTTTTCTTCCAGCTGCGCTCCATTTTTCTGGCTGCTGTTTTAAGGGCCCGGGTGTGCTCGTTGTACCACGGCGTTGGACTATTCTCTTTAATCTTCTTCAAGCGCAGAGGAGCAACTGTGTCTAAAGTGCTGGAAAAGAGAGAGTCAATAGTTTATGTTGCAACATCAAGTTCCTCTGGGCTATCTGGGATGCTGAGGAGATGAAACTGATGAGGAAGTTTATTTATAAAGAAATCTTTAGTCTCAGCAGTGATAGTCCTGCCATATTTGAAGCGAGGGGACGGCTTTGCAGCCTTTCCTAAATTAAGTATACATGATACTAGGTAATGATCTGAGATGTCATCGCTCTGCTGCAGAATTTCAACGGTATCAACATTTATTCCATGTGACAATATTAGGTCTAGAGTATGATTACGGCGATGAGTGGGTCCTGATACGTGTTGCCTAACTCCAATAGAGTTTAGAATGTCTCTAAATGCCAATCCCAATGCGTCTTTTTCATTGTCTACATGGATATTAAAATCACCAACAATTAGGACTTTATCTGTAGCCAGTACTAACTCTGATAAAAAAATCAGCAAATTCTCTGATAAAGTGTGTATTGTGCCCTGGTGGCCTGTATACAGTAGCCAACACAAATGTTAAACAGGATTTATCAATTTCACTACATAACGTTACGTAAAGCACCAAAACTTCAAAATAATTATATTTGAAACTAGACTTCTGAGTAATACTGAAGATATTATTATAAATTACAGCAACACCTCCCCCTTTACCTTTCAGACGCGGCTCGTGTTTATAACAATAATCTTGTGGGGTGGACTCATTTAAAGTAATGTAGTCGTCAGGTTTTAGCCAGGTTTCTGTCAAACACAGCACATCTAGATTATTATCTGTAATCATATCATTAACAATAAGCGTTTTAGAGGAAAGGGATCGAATATTCAGCAGCCCGAGCTTTATCATTTGTTCATCTGTATTATATCTGTTGTTTATTTGTTGGACATCAATTAAATTTTTACCGTTGAATAGTTTTGGTGTTTCTTTGTATTTACTAATTCGTGGAACAGACACAGTCTCTATGTGATAATAGCTAGGTGAAAGAGTCTCTATGTGCTGGGATTTATCTGACTTCTGTGACGCGAGACAGCTAGCAGACGGTCGGGTAAGCCAGTCCGTCTGCTTCCTGACCTGGGCCCTAGTTAGTCAAGGTTTAGCTTTAAGACTATGTGCCAAATTACTAGAGAGAAGAGCGGCACCACCCCAGGAGGGATGGATACCATCTCTTTTCAACAGGTCAGGTCTGCCCCAAAAGCTTTTCCAATTGTCTATGAACCCTATGTTATTTTGCGGACACCACTTAGACAACCAGCCATTGAGTGATGATAGTCTGCTAAGTATCTCATCACTCCTTTTAATGGGGAGGGGACCAGAGCAAAAAATCCGGTTTGCCATCGTACTTGCGAGTTCACACACCTCTTTAATGTTAATTTTGGTGATCTCCGACTGGCGAAGTCGAACATCATTTGTGCCGACATGAATAATAATCTTAGAGAATTTACGATTAGCATTAGCCAGCACTTTTAAATTTGCTTTGATGTCAGGCGCTCTGGCTCCCGGTAAACATGTGACTATGGTGGCTGGTGTCTCTATTTTCACGTTCCGTGTAATAGAATCGCCAATAACTAGGGCACTTTCAACAGGATTCTCAGTGGGTGCATCACTGAGTGGGGAGAACCTGTTTGATGTTCTAATCGGAACGGAAGAGTGGTTTTTTGATCCGCGACTATGCCGTCTCACCGTCACCCAGTTGCCCTGCTGCACGGGCTCTACAGCCGGAACCGAACAATGTACAGATTTCACTAAGCTAGTCGCATCCAAAGCAGTGTCTAAAGCTGTTTTGTTCTCACTACTCTCAAATAAAATCTGGATGCGTGTCTCTAATTCTGAAATCTTCTCCGTCAGTCTGACTATCTCCTTACATTTATCACATGTGAAGCCCTGTTCACCAACGGAGACAGATATACTAAACATGAAACATGTAGTGCAGGTAACAATAAAAGGAGAAGACATGGCTTACCGTATTTGTTGATTAATCCAACTTACCACAGTTGTTTGATGGACTAGTAAAGGCACGAGAGACAAAACAGGAAACCCGGATGCACAAATGGCAGGCTAACAGGCTAGTGAAATGCTAACGCGTTGTGAAATGCTAACACGTTGTGTTAGTGATTTAAATTAAAAGCTAACAATGTCAATTTTAACGTGATAGGCAATATTAAACAATATATGGTGATGAGTAAGTTATATTTAGCAGTACAAACAACAAGAAAAGATATCAAATAGAGATTCAAAAGCAAAGCTGTACAGAGCTGCAAAACCTGTTCACCTAACAGATGAACAGAAACATGGCATGGAATAAACTCACCAACAGTGGTTACAGGTAACAATCACAATACTAGACAAACACGCATGGCAAACATGAGGCCTTAAATACACAGAGACTAATGACTAACAAGACGAGGTCTGTTGGCTAGATCCAGCTGCACTGTGGAGGGACTGTGAATGGTCAGGAGTTGCTTGTGGGAAGTGACGGAGTAGGAGAGGAAGGTAGGCCCATACGCAAGAAAAAGAAATAATAAACCAGATGATGAGGATATGGATATTTCTGTAAGGAAGGAAACGTATAACGTATTTATTTCAATGGTAAAGGAGGGTGCATCTTTTTCTGATTGCAGTCTTATCCAACTAACAAAATATGTACATAAGGAGATAGGGGAAGTAATGAGTGTGAAAAAATTAAGGAATGGGTCACTGTTGGTAGAATGTATTGATGAGGAACAAGAAAGCAGTTAAGATAAGAAAGATAAATGGCCAGGGAGTGAGATGTGTAATAGCCTGTGACAAGGAACTGATCAGAGGAGTTATAACTGGGATCCCAGTTGAGGATTCAATTGAAGAACTTTTGGGAAACATAAAAAACATGAAAATAAAAGAAGCTAAGCGTCTGAAATGAAAAAGGATGGTGTTTTGAGTGATAGTCTGTCAATACTGCTAACGTTTGATGAAAACAGACTGCCTGGGAAGGTATTTATTGGATTCGTGAGCTACGTTTTGTAGCACAGGCCAAACAATTGTAGCACATGTATAAAACGTCTGTTACCATGTCTGAAAAATGCAATAAAATACAAAACAGTCTATTTAAGAATACATGTAATAATAACAATTATCATTTATATTTTACAGAAAACAAATCATTAGAATGTTCTAAGGTTTTATTATAAAATATGAAATTATGATAAAAAAAAAAAACACCTGTGAGTGCCCTGATTGCACTCGTTATGCGCGAATACACTGCAGACTCGCTCTCGCTCGTATCTAAGGTAAATCATCAACACTATCATCCCTTACATGTGTTTTATTGAACTAAATACATCGCAATCGGCTAAAACACATGCACTGGTTACTTTCTTCCTGAAGAAGTGCGCACCGAATTCGAGCTTTGTGACATGGTGCATTATCCTGCTGGAAGTAGCCATCAGAGGATGGGTACATGGTGGTCATAAAGGGATGGACATGGTCAGAAACAATGCTCAGGTAGGCCGTGGCATTTAAACGATGCCCAATTGGCACTAAGGGGCCTAAAGTGTGCCAAGAAAACACCCCCCATTACCCCCCCCCATTACACCACCACCACCAGCCTGCACAGTGGTAACAAAGCATGATGGATCCATGTTCTCCTTCTGTTTACGCCAAATTCTGACTCTACCATCTGAATGTCTCAACAGAAATCGAGACTCATCAGACCAGGCAACATTTTTCCAGTCTTCAACTGTCCAATTTTGGTGAGCTTGTGCAAATTGTAGCCTCTTTTTCCTATTTGTAGTGGAGATGAGTGGTACCCGGTGGGGTCTTCTGCTGTTGTAGCCCATCCGCCTCAAGGTTGTGCGTGTTGTGGCTTCACAAATGCTTTGCTGCATACCTCGGTTGTAACGAGTGGTTATTTCAGTCAAAGTTGCTCTTCTATCAGCTTGAATCAGTCGGCCCATTCTCCTCTGACCTCTAGCATCAACAAGGCATTTTCGCCCACAGGACTGCCGCATACTGGATGTTTTTCCCTTTTCACACCATTCTTTGTAAACTCTAGAAATGGTTGTGCATGAAAATCCCAGTAACTGAGCAGATTGTGAAATACTCAGACCGGCCCGTCTGGCACCAACAACCATGCCACGCTCAAAATTGCTTAAATCATCTTTCTTTCCCATTCTGACATTCAGTTTGGAGTTCAGGAGATTGTCTTGACCAGGACCACACCCCTAAATGCATTGAAGCAACTGCCATGTGATTGGTTGATTAGATAATTGCATTAATGAGAAATTGAACAGGTGTTCCTAATAATCCTTTAGGTGAGTGTATATATTCTATGCATACTGGGCTCATAAAAGGCCAGTAACTACAAGGAAAAAACTTTTGTAAAGCATTGAAGCATATAAGGGCCCATATGCCAACTTATTAATAGGACGGGCTTGCAGAGGCTGTTTTAGTATTCTTTATACAGCGAGGACTTGTGCTTGCAGCACAGGGACTTCCAGGCTGTAGAATCTGGTAAAAGTAGACGGTGAGGACCAGCCTGCCGATCTACAGATGTCACCAATAGAAACTCCACTAGACCACGCCCAGGAGGAGGCCATGCAGAGCAGAGAGAGTGATTACCTGTGCTTTGAACGGAGTTGAAAGCACTTTGGGTACATAGCCATGTCTCGGTTTGAGGGTGACTTTAGAATCGCCTGGGCCAAATTCTAGACATGACCCGTTCACAATACGCTTAACTGATGCCAGTGCTAATAGCAGGGCAGTTTTCAGCGAAAGCGGTTTCAATTTGGCCGTCCGCAACAGTTCGAAGGGAGGTTCTTTTAGTGCTCGTAGGACAAGTAAAAAACTGGCTCCTTTTAAGAATTTTACAACCATGTCATGTCTGCCTACTGATTGGCCAGCTATCGGTGCATGAGATGCGGCGATAGCTGCCGTGTAGACTTTGAGTGTGGATGGAGTGCGTCCTGCATCCAACATCTCTTGTAGAAAAACGAGTATCTGTGATATCTCGCATAACACTGGGTTATGGTTCCTGGCTGAACACAAGTCAGAGAACACTGACCATTTAAGGGCATAGAGATGCCTAGTAGACAGAGCTCTAGCTTCACTGATAGTGCTCAGGACACTCACTGGGAGGTTCTCGAGCTCCCCTTGAGTGGCCAGACATGTAGTGCACACAGTTTCGGACAGGGGTGCCAGATTTTCCCGTTCGTCTGAGAAAGGAGATCTTTTCTCTGGGGAATTGGCCATGGGGCTGCTGATAGTAGCTGAATTAACTCGGGAAACCAGTGGTGGGTTCGCCAAAGTGGAGCCACTAGCAGGACTGTGTGCTCGCATTCCCTGATTCTTTTTAAGACATGAGGGAGGAGCGGGACTGGAGGAAATGCATAAAGCAGCCAGCTGGGCCATTCGTGGGCCAGCGCATCCTTGCTCTTTGAAAAATAAATCGGGCAGTGACAGTTGTCTTCGGAGGCGAAGAGGTCGACCTCTGCCCTCCTGAAAACACTCCATATCATTTGAACCGTTTGGGGATGGAGGGTCCATTCCCCTGGGGACACGAAGCCCCTAGAGAGCATGTCTGCTCCCTGGTTCAGTCTGCCTGGCACATGCACTGGTTTTAGTGAGTGTAATTTGCCTTTTGCCCATAGGAGGAGATGTCTGACCTGTTGGTTGAGCCATCTTGACCTGAGCCCGCCTTGGCGGTTTATGTAGGAGACCACTGTCATGTTGTCAGTGCGGACTAGGACATGGTGACCTGAGAGACATGGTCTCGAGGGCTAGCACTACTGCCAGCATTTCTAGGCAGTTGATGTGCAACCGCGACTCCGTGCTCGACCATGAGCCGAAGGCCGGTTCGCCCTCGCACAGAGCGCCCCAACCCATGGGGCCAGGGCTTTGATGCAGCCGCGGCCCACTTTGATCCAAAGCTTTCCTGAATGCCACGCTTGGGGAGGAACCTGTGATTTCAGCCAGTACTGCAGGGGGCACATGCGCATCATGCCCAGCAGAAGTACTGGAGACGTTGATGCCATAAGGCCTAGCATTCTCTGAAAAATTCTCAGGGGTCTGTTGGTTCCCGTTTTGAACGAACATGCAAGCTGCTGTGTAGTCACGCCTTAATTTGGGCCGAGTCTAAAAACTTTCCCAGGAAGGAGATTTTCTGCCTGGGAAGCAATGAGCTCTTGGCTGTATTTATTCTGAGACACAGGCATTCTAGATGGCTGAGTAGCACAGATTTGTGGGATTTTAGTTCTTCCTCTGACTGGGCCAGGATGAGCCAGTCGTCGAGGTAGTTCAGAATGCGCATTCCCGCTTGCCTTAAGGGGGAGAGAGCTGCATCCATACACTTCGTGAAAGTGCGGGGGGCCAGAGACAGGCCAAATGGCAGGACTATGTACTGATAAGCCTTCCCGTCGAACGCGAATCTCAAAAACGGTCTGTGACGTGGGATAATTTGGATATGAAAGTAAGCATCTTTCAGATCCACTGAGAAAAACAAGTCCATTGGGTGGATTTGCGCGATTATCTGTTTTAATGTCAGCATTCTGAAAGACCGTTTGATAACGGATTGGAGCGAGTAACCTCGTTGAATTGTTTTTATAACCCACTGTGACACACCGGGGATGGCTTTCCAAGCCTCTGCCTGGTTGTACAGGGGTTTTATAGTGTCGGAAGGCAGCGCGCTGTGCAGGGCGCCGACTTCCGTGTGGTGTGGAAGAGAAAGAAAACTTATTTCTTGAACATTCATGTTTTTATTGAACTATAGCGGCAGAATGCTGGGGAGCACACTATGTGTTGCAGTTCACACTTACAACATTCAAAATAAATGTTTTCTTCCTGGCCGGAACTAAAACAAGTCTTTTGGGGGCGGACTAGCCTGGGCGGGACTCAACCCTCCTCTCTTCCTGACCAGCCTCTCTTCCTGTGTTCTTTTGAGTGATTCTGTAGTGCTGAATTAACAGTGCTTATATGCAGAGGTGCACACTATGTAGGGGACACACTGCCTACAGTCATAACAGAGGAAAAAAATCTTAATTGTTTGTTAGGATCGCCGTTAATGCAGCGTTTTGTGTGCAGGCGTGCGCTCTTCATAACGGGCACGTTTACTGCAATGGTGAACCCCTCCAGTCGCCTGAATAGAGGGGACTGAGAGAAGTGGTAGAGAGTGAAAAAGGCACAGGGCTTGGCCACCATTTTACAATGCCACTATGCGTTAAACAGAGAGAGCGGCTATGACGTAAATTGCGCTCTCAACAGTGTTTTGTGTGCAGGCGTGCGTGCTTCATAACAGGCTCGTATACTGCAATGCTGAACCTCTCCAGTCGCCTGAATAGAGGGGACTGGGAGAAGTGGCGAGAGACACTGAGTCATCGTGTGGATGCTTGCACGCATCCTCATCATTGCCACTGAATGAAACCAGGCCCTCTGTGTCGAGCGGAGGGTGCAGGTCCGATCAAGAGAACATCACAGGCGAGAGGTCTCTCTGATGCGAAGACGAGGCATGCGGGCACTGGGCCGACATGAGCTAGCTAGCCTCGGTGTACTCAGTCCTCTGGCACCGCTGTTTTTTCCACCAAGGTTCGGACGGGAAAGGGAACGGGAGAGCACGAGGGCCGGGGTCGCGCTCTGAAAAGAGCACTATCGCGAGCGATGAGAGGAGATGGGCATACTCTCGCAGTGAGAGCAGCCGGACCCGAGATCGTCACTGAAGGAGATTAATCTGATGTTTTAGAGCACTACAGCGTACCTTTAGGGCAGATGCCACACCCATTTGGCGGGCTTTTGTGCTCAGCTTCGCAGGCTTTGTGCCCCGCTTTGCGGGCTTTGTGCCCATTGGTTCGCTCAGTTACGCTGTTCTGCCATTGGTTCATGCAGTTCCCACTGGCCAGCCAATAGTGTGCGAGACACTGTGTGCGAGACACTGTTTTGACTGGGCAGTAGCACTGTGATTTTACAAAATGCTTCAGTAATTCAAGAAATAGATTATTTCCCATTGCGTCTAGAAGACGCAGTACGACTGACCGTTCGGAAGGGAACTTAGGTGATATACTGATCATTGTCCAATCTCTCTCTCTCTCTGTCTTCCGGGGGAGAAGTGGATGGGGCCTCAGCCTACTAATCTTGCAGCCACAACATGAACACTGCTCCTCCATTCTCTGTATATTTCAAAAACTTCTAAATAAAAATTTGGTGGTCATTTACTAGATAGCATAATCTTAATTTTTGTTAATGTTTTGTGTTTTGTTTGAATACCAAAACATTTTGGCCAATTTCATGCTCCCAACTTTGTGGAAACAGTCTGGGATGGCCCCTTCCTGCTCCAACATGATTGTGCACCAGTGCACAAAGCAAGGTCCATAAAGACATGGATGAGCCTGGTGTGGAGGAACTTGACTGGCCTGCACAGAGTCCTGACTTCAACCCGATAGAACACCTTTAGGATGAATTAGAGTGGAGACTGTGAGCCAGGCCTTCTCGTCCAACATCATTGCCTGACCTCACAAATGGGCTTCTAGAAGAATGGTCAAAAATTCCTATAAACACACTCCTAAAACCTTGTGGAAAGCCTTACAGTTGAAGCGGTTATAGCTGCAAAGGGTGGGCCAATTCCATATTAAACCCTATGGATTAAGAATGGGATGTCATTAAAGTTCATGTGCAAGTAAAGGCAGACGTCCCAAAACTTTTGGCAATATCCCTAAAACCTATTTCTGTCCCTAAAACCTACTGTTAACTTCCGCAAATGGTTTAAAATGCTGCCTCAGCTTTGTTGTTACAGCACCCTTTGTGCAAAAGTTTGTTGTGAAGAAAAATATTATAAAACATCTACTTATTTTTGAATTTTTTCAGTCCTTTGCTCTTCCGTTTATTGTGTGTCATGTGAATGGAAAGACTGAGTTCTTCTTTGGCTCCGACAGATTTGAGCTCAAGGCTCATTGCATTTTACTCATTAGAATTTTGTATGGGTGCAAATAATTGTAGAATACATATATTTAATAAAAAAAATAGTTTTATGATAAGAAATTTTCAATTTGACTTTAATTATTTATATTTATCAAGGTTGCCAATACTTGTGGAGCCCACTGTACATAAAAACACTTGCATACACATATGTGAAGTAGTCACACATGTGTATAGTAATGAAAGCTCAAACAAATACCTGAAATGCTTATGCACACATATACAAACTCCACACACACTTGTGGAATTCTAATAAATTAAAGACTTGTTTATGTATGCAATCATTTCAATGTGAACTAAAGATGGGTCATTAATAACGATTCTTTCATTTTCAACGCATCTTTAATGTGACTCAAGAATAATGTGAATAGTGAGTGATTCATTCATTTTGTTGTAGACACATGTGCAACATCCTTTCGTTCATTTTTTTCAAAGCGTAGGCCATTCAGAAGTTATTAGCCTACTGCTATGCCTACTCACTCCAAAGGACAGAGCCCTCAAAGTGCGAGGGAGCATTTGTGGTCGCAAATATTCATTTTGTATAGTTTTTAAAAATATATATATATTGACTTTGTGTCTTATTTGAAATTGCCCTGTTTAAGTACGAGAGATTATGCAGGTCTTATAGGTCTTATTTATGTATTACAATTTATAACTTTGTGAATATATCTGTCATGGTTCTTGAATCTGAAATAAAGTTAAATAAAGCATGTCAGCATGTGGAGTTTGTACATGTGCATGAGCTTTTCTTAAGCGTAGGCTACTGTATGTATGTGAAGAGTTTGCATGCGTAAGCTACGTGCGAGGAGTTTTTATATGCAAGCGTCTGGACTCGAGTAACATAACAGATGTAGGGCCTATCGTTCTGCATGAGTTAACATTAGAAGTAGGCTATCATTCTGCATTTCACATTGCTTACTGTAAGCATTTCATGTGTTTGAGTTTTCAGTAACACACACACACGTACGCTGCGCAAGTGTTTCATGTAGGCCTATATGGGTGACTCAGGGTGAGTGAATTTTTATTTGTCTAGATGTGTCACATCAGGTCTTGCGTGCTTCTCGCTTTCACTCACTGCACGCATATAAAATGTCCTCTCCGACTTAAGAATGGAATGTTTTGCTTAATTATTTGGCAAAAGTCTAGGACTATTATTTAATGGATTAAATCGTGGATGACTGACAAGCACGAGTTCTGAGAAACAGGTGTTGTGTTTATTAATACCTAGTGTTGAGGAACATATCGGTCCATCTATCCATTCTCTTCACCCCTTGTCCTTTATTGGGTCGCAGGGATGCTGGAGTCCATCCCAGCGTCTTGGTCTAAAGGCATGAAAACCCTACCATGGACAGGTGGCCAGTCCATCACAAGAACAGCATGTCCTAGACAGACACGTTGCGACGCCACGACACACAATAAAACACCACAGAGGTCACTGTGTAATGCGCACTCTATACACATTCACACTCAAACGCACACCTACGGAAAATTTAGTGTCTTCATTTCAGCTGTCCTGCATGTATTTGGATTGTGGGGTGAAACCTGAGCATGGTAACACAGGGAGAACACAGAAAAGCTTTACCTCAAACAAGGGACCTTATTTGAAGGGCTAATATCACAGCTACATATTTACTTTTTTATGGAAAGTTGAACACTTTTTTCTGTCAAAATGACGGAAAGCATTTTGAATCATCTGTCTGTAAGGACTAGTTGAAAAAAAAAAAGGTCTTTGTCGTGTCTGTTTGACCACACGGTTATTTATGGCTTGTCGATTAACCGATTTTAACCAGATGATAATGGAACCGACTAGTGAATGGTATATCCCTATCACATTTCATCTCTTTTATAGTCTAATGGTTACACCATAGATGGTTTTCTTGATAATTTATTGCGCTGTAACATGTTTTTAAACCATGAATTCCTAAGCAACTGTAGGATATTGAAATTTTAGGTGACATACTCTTCATTGTCCAATCATTCTTTCTTTTGTCTTACAGGGGAGAAGTGGATGGGGCCTCACCCCACCAAGCCCACAATGTGATCACTACTCCTCCATACTCTGTATATTTTATTACTTCTAAATAAAAGTAGTGCAAATTCACATTATTTTTAAGTCCTACTTGAAGCCATCAGCTGTCATACACCAAATGCAATGGTTGAAAATAAACATTGAGTGAAAGGTTAACCTGCTGGTCCTTTTTAACGCTGTTTAATGCACACTGATTGAGAACCACTGTTTATAGTGTTCAACAGGTCTGCTTGTTCATTATTAACCAGTGACTACTCAATAGATTACAAATAAGGTGTTTGTAACAAAAAAAATAGTAAATTTTCTTCTTCTATCAGTTATTTTATTATCATTGATATACTATAGTTTTAAAGTTTCTTAGATTTTATAATCGTAATCATTTTATGATTTTAGTTTTAGTTAACGATAATAACCCTGTCTCAAACAGGACCAGACAGCATGTATCGGATGACAGAGAGAAAGATCTTCCCCATGGCCTCACATGTGTCCTCTGCACTGTTGAGTAATGTTGGCCAATGATGGTGTAATTTGATATTTTTGCTCAGTTTCAAGGTTGGATATCATGGCTACACATCTTCTAACCTTTTTTCTTCTCTCTCTGTAGGACTTTCTCCATAGCAAAGATCTTCTCCACTGCAACATCAAGGCTCGTAGCGTATTGGTCAGCAGGATTTGTACTGCAAAACTCTGGGGTTTGGGTGATTTGTATGCTAGGACATCAGAAAGTGCTAATCACAGTGAAGATCCTGGAAGAAAAAAGTGGCAGGCTCCCGAGCTATTGGTCAAGAGACCTGCCACTCCAAAAAGTGATGTGTAAGTAAAAAGCACAATACATGTCATGAGGAAAAGCAACTTTGAAGTTTTCAATTCAAATATCTGTATTTCTTGCTCTTTTCTTTTTCTTTTTGCAGTTGGTCATTTGGGCTGCTGCTGTATGAAATGGTGACTCTTGCAGTGAGTCTGCGGTCTGGTTCTTTTGAGATGATTTAAGTCAACTGTATACTGATAGAATGATGAACACATTTTCTTTTAAATTCTTTCTCACATTTATATTTATCCAATTTTTTTACACTTTCCACACTTCCAGGTGAGGTTCCTTTTGCTGAAAACCCTGCAAAGGAACTTCTACAGTATCATCAGAGAGCCAAAACACTTGTATTTTAATTCACTGTTCATATAGAGCTTGTTTTGTACATTCAAAATATAAATTTTCTACTGTTTTTCTCCAGTTACTCCATTATCAAAGCCTGCTGTCAGTGGAAGGAGCACGACCGCCCCTCATTTTCTGAGGTCAGGCATAAACTCCAATCAGGAGAGAAGAGTGCCAATGACTGAATCAGAATCAGAAGAAGAGGATGAGGATGAAACTAAGGGTAAGTTGAGGAGATGCATGTAAATAACATTATTCCAGTTTTCAACTGTGAATGCTGTAACCAAATGCAGCTGGTAAAAAAAAATTATAATAATCACAGCACATCAGTCATGGTTCTCGCTCTTTTACGAACATCAGATTTTAGGACCTTCAAGGACATATTTAAGGACACCTTCCAATTTCATATCAAGCACCTATTGAAATTACATTCTTATATGTGTAATCCCAGTTTAATATATCAAGCATAATATTTAATATGTGAACAACTTTTTTAAAGCTCAGAATCTTATTCTTAATGCTTACAATTCGTCAAGATTTTCAGGTCAACTGTAGAGACAAAATCATGCAGCATATATTTGCACACACAAAAAAAGAAGTCACAAACAATAAAGCTGTAGGGTGAACGTACCTATTAAGCTCAAGTACCCATTAAGCACACTACTATCTTTGAGCTCAGATTATAAAAAGAAGAAAATAATTTATCATCCTATTTGAGGTCTTAACCAATTGATGTGTTTGTTACTATATACCTCCTGTAATTTCAAGCTAATCAGACCATTGCACACTGAGATATGGGTATCCATGTGTTCACACTGTCTGGTGGCCATTTTGAAAGCTGTCTGGATGTGAGAAATAATTACAGTTAGATCCAAAAGATAGTTTTAGCAACATAGCGCAGGTGCCACAGAACATAGTTCGCTTACTAGCTGTATAAGATTGCATGCTACACTAATATATTACTTCACAGGCATTACTGGCGTGTACTTTTAAATCCATTATAATATAAATTTACAGTTTATTGATGTTCTGTGGTTTTACACTGCTGTATTTTTTAAAGACTTCATATTATTTTAAGATGAGCTTAAAGGGCGCACTACTATGAAAATCACACAGCTTCAGTGTGACATCAATAAGAAAAATATAATTTAATAAAATAAAAAGTATAATTTCATAGATATTTTCAATAATAGTGGTCCATATTAAAATATGTATGAATTTAATACATGACCTAGATTATTTATTTAGAAAAATTCTCCTTTTAAATTTAATTTAATAATATTTATTAATAAAAAAATTAAGTTAAGCTCAGGGTGCTTCCTTTAAGCTCATCCACATTGAACGTCTATGTAAATACTTCATAAACAGACTTTAAATATTAACTGATGGTTGTCACTTCAAGTTAATCTTTATAAAATTATTGTTGTTTATTAAAACATATTGTGAGCTTAATAGGAACAGGGGTGTACAAACATGTACCCATTAAGCACAGCCAGACTTGCATTTAAAGATGTGTGAGAGATTAATCTTTTATTTTTTTTTAAAGCTGCAGTCCGTAGTTTTTCCTCTTTGTCGCCATCTCGGTTCAAAATCTGCAATTGCAGTTATTCGCGGAATTATCAACTTGACGTGAATTGTGCCTCGCACGGCACAGCGCGTATATATCCACTGAGTGGAAATATGCTAAATTATTGTATATAACTAACAAGATAAGAGAAATACATTATTCATCTGGTGTACCCTGTTAAAGCACTTTTCCAAAGATATAGGTAACAAATGTGATTTCTTTAGGTTGAAGAAAGAGAATGCTGTTCACTTTGTTTTTTTTTACTTGGAATAATTTAATGTTCATCTTTCTGAAAATTTCCATTTTTCTTATTTCTGTTCAACTGTATGAAAATGATGTTAAGTTGTTTTATTGCCAATCAAATGAACACAACAGAGTTACAAAACAGATGTCTGGGCTGATAGAACTGACTTTTTGTTGACCATTTCAAATATCAGGACCAACACTGATGGAAAAAGAGGTTCAACATGGATGAATCACTTCCGGTCCCATTGTCCTCAAGTCAACAGGTTTTTTAAAATGGGTTTTTGCTTGAAATATGGTCTGTGGTGAACACAAGCTCAAGATTTTCACATTTTATTCTATGATATAAAATACATCAGTAATGCCCTCTAATTATTTTTAAAATCTTTAACCTGTCTTATAAAAGGCGGTTGCTAACAAATGGCTAGAGGTTGTCGGGGACATTAACATAACATGTAAACTTATCTACTCACCTGTCTGCTTTCATATTCTCATTGTGTTTAGTTCATTTATCGCCTACGTTTACTTTTTGACTACTGCCAATTGTATTTACCCATCAAATTCATAAAATCTGTGTTCATGATGAGCTTTAATTAGTCACAGAACTTATTTTCTACAATAATCCTGTCAGGAATCAGTAAGGAAAATGGGAAGAAGGATGTGCAGGAAGTAGGATGGTATTTATTTAAATAATAATATAAACAGATACAAATAAACAAACAAAATCAAACTACACTTACAAACACAAAGAGCAGGGAACCATAAGGCAAACCGTAAGTACATGACAGGTAACAGAAGACATCAGACAACAATCCAGCACAGGACTGCAAATAGAAGGAGACTATAAGGGTAACGAATCAGGCAGAAGATGAGGGAAAACAGGTGGGGCCAAATAAACAATAACCAGATAGCAAGATGGGCGGGGTGACAAGAGACCAGAGACATGACATAATACCAAAACATGACAAACACCCCACATGTGCTACACAGGACCAGACAGACATGCGACAAATCCAAAAGCCATTGGAAAACCTCTATTGGGTTTTTGTCGAGGGAACCAGATTAATGCCAACTTTCAGGTTGGCCTACAAAAATACGTCATCCCTGCACCACTCTATTGCTGACGACTCGTTTCAGCAGTTCAGAATCTATTCTTTCTATTAGGAGACAATAACTTTGTCCTGCACTTTGATCTTAAAGTTTGCAGACCTTTTACATTCACAAACAGCTATATTACACACTACACTAAAGGTAATATTCAAAAAAGCATAAGGGCACTTTAAAATATCTAGATTTCTGCATTGATTACTTAGAAAATGTAGTCTGATCTTAATTTAACTCACAATTAGACAAACACAAACAATTGCACTTTTCACATCTTTGAGTACAATGAGTCGTTCACAGTCCAGGGTGGGGAAAATAAGTGAACCCATGAATTTAGTAAAGTGTAGATCCGTGTTTAGTAGCAAAACCTCCAAATATTTTCTGTAGTTGCATATTTAACTCTTGACCAATTTTGGACCATCCCTCCCCAAAAAACCCAGGCAGTTTATAAATATTTCTGGGTTGGTTGGCCTAGCCTGGTCCTACCAGACTCTCGTACATTTCATTTGTACAGAGAGTCTGGCCACTCTCCATTGACAAGCATTAACGTTGCCACAATGGACCGAATGGATTCGCTCGCATCTTTCTCCACCGCCATTACTGAACTACAACTCAAACTAGTGCACAACATCAACGTCATCATTCTCAGCCACTCCCTCTGTTGGCTGATTTGACCGGTTAAAATTTGACTGGAGAAAACCAGCAAATATACCACAAACCCAAACGATGTACTGAAGGAAAATGAAAATTGAGCAGAAGTACGTAGGAGGATGGAGCCAGGCTATGGTTGGCCAAGTCTTCATAGCCCTTTTCCAGCCTGCACTGTCAATGATAACCAAATGTTTTCAACATATTGAAAAGTGAAAACTCTTTGTGTATTATTAGTAGGGGGAGAGTGGGGAAGGTTGCAACATGGGGCAGTTGCAACATTGCTTATTCCTTCAATCAGGAATGAGCTAGAGTGATGATACTCATACGAGATGTGATCATTTAGCCTCTCTACCTTTCTGGAAAAAAGCAGCCACATGACCATTCCTTCTGCAAAAAATACCTTTTAAATTTTTTTCATGCTCACAGTTTTTGTCATACCGTCTAAACTGTTTGGGTGAAGCATTATAAAGTTACATCACTTTAATCAGTGTTTTCTTAGCTTCTAAAAGACATAGCAACCATGTGTCAAGGCTATTGTGTCAAGCTTAGCAAGTTTTATCATGGCTGTCAGTGTGCCCCAGGTATATCCCCCCCCCCCTTTTGAGTAAATACTGTCAGACTAGGCCACAATGTAGGTAATTAACCAAAACATGGTTGTTACTTGGAAATATTTTTTATACATTTAATTTAACTTAGTGAAGACCCTGTCTGTGTACAAATAAAATAAAGAAATTGCAATATGATGTTAAAATGAAGTATTTTGATTACATTTTAATGAATGTTGCAACCGTCCCCTCTTATGGGGTCAGTTGCAACCGGTTGCAACATTTGACTTTGTCTATTCAAGTATAAATTGTATGTAGCCTATATTATCATATGTACGCATGTTACAGCGGTGTGGGTGGGTAGCAGACAGATTTGGGTTTAATGTATTAAAATTTTGCTTTTCCAATAAAAACAGTCTCTGAGAAACTGAAGAAAAAGCAAAAAGTATTGCAACCATCCCCACTCTCTCAAAGTCAGAGTGTGTTTGTCTATATTGTGACTTAGGAATGAAAACCAGCTCACTTTTTAAGAGTAATCAATACTGACCCCCACCATTCCTTCTCTTCCCGAAAGTAAACTTAAAAGAGTATTAACAAATTACTTTCAGCAGAACATAACCCCAAAAGCTCAGAGGAATCTTTCCGCAGCAATATTACGGGCGTGTTAAACAACCGCAGTGATATAGCCTACACTTAAAAAAACTATTTGTTTGGTGTTTTTTTTAAAAGGTTTTCAGTGAACACTTCTTAAAAGAACCATTTTCCTTCATGTGAAAAACATTTAAAAAATTTAAAACAAGCGTTACTGTGTAGGCTATCATGTTGCGTTGCCCAACATGTCCCGTCATTAACATTGCGGGATGTTTCAAAATGCTTTCCGTCATTTTGGCAAAACAAATAATAACTTTTCTCTTTGAAACCACCCCGTTAAGGCTGGCAATATGGATTAGAAGTGAAAAATGAAGAGAAGTGAAAATATTGCGTGATAAACCGGGGAAAAGACGTTAATCTGATATTATTAAATCTAAAGACTGTACCACAGTGCCTGTTGTCGCTTTCATATTATTACAGCGGAAAAGAAAATGATCAGGTAGAGCAAAACACAGAAAATAACTCTTACCATATTAAGGTGACCCTCTGTACTCTTTTTCGGACCTTAAAAGCGCCTGGCCGAGATTTCTAAATAGCCTAAATGCCCAGGATTAAGCTTTATTTTCCTATTGATGTGCTCTCTTCAATCCTCATACTATCTGTGTCCATGGGTATTTTCATTACTTTGACCGTTCTCTGTAGAATCTCGCCCTCTGGTCGATTATGTACAATGCCAGCACGCTATTGGTCAAAGTAGTTTTCAATCATTATCCTCGGCGTAATGCTGGATTTACATATCACAGCATTCACACCGGGAGGCAGGAGCATGAGCTGTGTGTGGTGTTGTGCACAGTAAAAGGAGGTGGTGTTGAGGAGTAAAAGAGTACCTGAAAACCATACTTGAGTAAAAGTACACATACATTACAGTGAAAATGACTCTATTACTGTCACACTTGCAAGGAGCGTTGCAGGTCAGTAAGCAACATGATGTGGAAGATATTAAACAGCGTTTATAGACCCTTTTCTCATTTCCGGGTTTCTCAGAAGCGGAAGTCGTCATAGTTGGGTTAACTTTTATAGCTGTGAATGAGAGAATACATTAAATATATTTTTTTGTGTGCCCATTTGCATAAATAGCAAAAGAAAAACTCCACAATAGTGATTTCACAACTTTCAAAAAGAAGGAAAAAATAGAGATTGAAGATTGAAAGATTGAAAACAGCAGTCAAAAGAAAGAAAGATGTTAATTGTACCGTCACTCTCATAGACGCTGTATTAGAAACACCCAGCAGCTGTAACTTGTTTTTTGTAATTTGATGCAAAAGTAATATAATACAAAGTATTAGTGTTATAAATGTTCATACATTTTAAAAAAAAAATGAAAATGCAAAAAACTTTGCAGGATTTACGATATTGATATTAATTGTGTTCTTTATAAATGTAAACAAATGTTGATTTATGGCTGAGAAACACTCCAAAAAAGTTGAGACAGGTGTACGGTTACCACTGTCACATCACCTATCCTTTTAATGACACTTTTTAATTGTTTGGGAATTGAGGATACATTTTGTTGTAGCTTTGCAAGCAGAATGTTTGCCCAATTTTGCCTGATAATATGTCTATGATGTAGAGCAGGGGTTTCCAAAGTCGGTCCTGGAGGACCACTGTCCTGCAGAGTTTAGCTCCAACTTGCCTTAACATGCCTGTCTGGAAGTTTCTAGGGTGCTTCTCAATTCTTATTTGTGCATCCTCGTTTCCTTTCCTGGCTTCCTTTCCTCGCTCCCTTTAGCGTCACTTCAAAGCGTCATCAATTGATGATGACTCCACACCGCTGGATTTAGCTTGCACGTCAGGATTCTTGAACATTACAGATAATCATTTATATTGTAATAGTTTCAACATCCACAAAATACCACATTTGTCCATATTTTATTTAATATTACCAGTTATTATTAACAATTAATTGTAAAGGCTAGTAGGCTATTACAGTTTGTTTAATTTTCTTAAATTTTCTTGTGCTTTGATATAATTCTGCAACTGTCCTACAGTTGTTGTTATTTGACATACATTTGTGTCTTGTACATGTAAACATAATAATAATAATTAATAAACTGTGGCAAGATGTGAAGGGGGAGGAGAATTAATACATGCGTCACGTTTAGTCGATAAAACACTTCCGCAAAGGATACACCTGTGTATCCTTGCTCATGACTCCTCAGAAAGCCTCCTCACTCCTCGATCCTCGCCTCCTCGCGGTGCAATTAGAGAGTTGAGATGTCCTACAAGATGGCTGAGCTCGATCGGTTTCCGGGTCATAGGATGGAGGAGCGAGGAAACGAGGGGGGATATTGAGAAGCACCCCTAGTATGCCTAATAAGACCTTAATAGGTACCTGGTACAGGTGTGTTTAATTGGGTTTGGAGCTAAACTCTGCAGGACAGTGGCCCTCCAGGAGCAGGATTGGACACCCCTGGTATAGAGTGTCTAAAAACCACTCTGTAGTAGCACTTGCAGGATGAAGCCTGGCATTGTCTTGCTTCCCAGGAAAGATGTCATCTTGATAGCAGTATGTCTCTGTAAAATCTCAACATACACCTCCATGTTAGTGTCAGAAAACTGCTCTGACACGGTTGAGGACCCACATGCATCTTTATTAGGGTAATCCAAAAACAGGCAAATAGAGATAATCCAAATAGGGAAATAATCTAAACAGGTAGTGATGTGACATTTGAACCGAGGCGTCTGAGCTTGTGTCGAGAATAAATGGGAGTACCAGATGAAGCCCCGATTCGAGGCTTGTGTTGTTAACGGAGAAATCACATGTCCAATGACAAACGAGGCCTCGGTTTGTGTGGAATACGTCATCGGTTCGGTCTGAGTGTCGCTTCGGGTTCGAAACTCGCGCCACCTTGTAGTTGTTGTGGCGTTTCAGAGAAGTGTCAGGAGTAGTAGAAGTGTGAGTGTCAGAGAGTCAGAGTTGTGTCATTGTCGTTATTGTGGTTCATATGTGTTAGGGCTATATATTATTACATTATATTATTATACTACAGTATACTACATTATTACTATTAGGTTTCTCTAATAGAGTTTTCCTCTATTATTAGGTGTCCTTTGGCATCAGCTGGATAGCATGGTTGATCACAGTAGAAGAAGCTCAAGTGCAACAGATGCTAGTGTTGAAGTGGACCGGTATTTATCAGAAGTAAATCTCACAAGATCTGAGGATCCACTAGTTTATTGGGCTCAACAGAATCATCAGTATCCTCACTTATACCAGCTGGCACTTGCATTTCCATGTTCAACCGCATCCTCTGTTCCTTGTGAAAGGATCTTTTCCAAAGCTGAAGAGGAATTGTCTAAACCCTGTGCACACTTAAAAAAAATCTGTTCCTCGAGGATAATCCTTTCTTCACCCACCCCAAACTGCTGTGTTGCCGTTTGCTCCACTATATCATCAGTCCCATAAGCACTACACTGCACAATAAACTGTGCACACTGCACTGAAACAAAAACAGTAACAATTCTTAACTTTTCCCACCCCAGATTGCTCTATTGCAGTTAGCTTTATGTTACCTCTACCATAAGCACTGCACTCAACATAGCATCACTTTTGTTGTTCATACTGTCACTATTCAAACAATTTATGAATAATTAATTAACAGTGTGTCTGACAGTTGTCTTTGTGCAAGTAAAGACAGACAGAGAAAGATTTTATTTTATACCCAGGCAATGGAGAAATGTCTGCTCAGGTCATTGGCTCAAGATTAATGGATTTGTCTGCTCTTTCTTTGCACAGTAGCTAGGTGTCACTAGTGAGCAATGATGATTGAAGCTTCGGGTAAGAACCTTTTGGTGAAGTAATGGGCTGGGAGGTCTCAGTGGTTCAGGAAGCCTCATTTAGCCATCACTACAAACAGGGAAATCCAGGCAGAAGATCAAAAACCATAACACAGGAAACCATAGCAAGAGTGCTCAGAAATGCAGTGTGACACTAAACAAGACTTCACAAAGTATGATTGAAGATACAGGGCTTAAATAGGCTGAGTTTAACAGGATAATGAGACACAGCTGAACCTAATCACACATAATGAGTCCAGGCAAAGGATTATGGGAAATGCAGTTCATGGAAGGAAAGCAAAGGAGTCCAGAAGAGTGCCCTGTGGTGGGTATCATGGGCACACCAGCTGGTGGATGTGACAGTCAGTGGTACATTCACATGCAAGTCACCCCTGCCATTTGCAATGATTGCATCCCCATACCATGACAGATGTTTGCTTTTGTACCTGTCGCTGATGAAAGTCTGGAGAGTCCTTATTGTCTTTGGGACTGAGAACTCAAAGTCCGTTTTTTCCCAAAAACAAGCTGAATCATGGACTCATCTGACCGCAGCACAGATTTCCAATGTGTTTTGGATAATCTGAGATGAGCTTGGGCCCAGAAAACTCAGTGTCATCTCTGCATAGAACTGATGTATAGCTTTCTCCTTGTGTAACAGAGATTCAAATGGCATTCCTTGATGATGCATTTAATCTTATGTTAAGTGACAACATTTTTCCAATGTAATCCCGAGCCCATGTGGCTATATTTAAGTAGCATGTGGAGTAGCATGATGGTTTCTAATGCAATGTCATCTGAGGGCTCAAAGGTCATGCGCATTCAACAACAGAGGTTTCCTGCCATGTACTGAGATTTCTTCCCTGAATGATTTCACAATATTATGTATAGTACATGGTAAAATACCTAAATTATTTGCAATCTTGCATTGAGAAATGTGATTTTTGAATTGTTTGACAATTCTCTAATGATATTTGGCACAAAGTGATGAGCCATGACCCATCTTTGCTTGCTCCTTTTACACTCAATCACTCTGTCCCAACTTTTTTGGAGTATGTAGCAGCCATCAAAATCAAAATTTGTTTGTGAAAATCAAAATCACTGAACAATTAAGTTCCAATTAACATTGGAAATCTTTTCTTTGTACTTTTGTCATTTAGATAAAGTTGAAAGAGGATTAAATTACAGATTATTTTTAATTTTACAAAATGTCCCAACTTTTCTTGATTTGGGGTTGTATTAAGTAAGGGATAATGTCCATCCAGCCGGTTGTTATCGCAGAATAAACCGTGACAGGGTGATCAGGACACGGACACAAAGAGATACATTATCTCGCTTATTACAAGGCTACTTTCCACATAAGTAAATAATTAGACACAAAATATTGACTTGAGTTGAAATATTTTTTATAAATATATTAGCATTTAAACTAAAGAAAGCGGTTGCTAGCAAGCGATAAGTTCAAACTAGATAGACATTTGGGGGGGTTGGATGGGTTTTCTGTCTAGTTAGTAGTTTTTTTAAAAAATCTATTTAAATTTTCTTTTAATTACAATTACCTTATGTTCAGTTCAATTCACATTTATTTGTATAGCGCTTTTCACAATACATATTGTTTCAATGCAGCTTCACAGAAAATGCATGTGTCTACATTACAATTTAAAGTGGTCTGTTATCAGAGGAGACGGTGTCCAAGTTATGGATTTCTAAAATGTACATATGCAAAGCACACAGTTAGCTAACAATGTATTATTAATTAATATAAAAATAAATTAAGGCACAGACAATGGGCTATGTGAAATAAGAATACATGTTGTTAACAATGATTAGGGTATATAGAAATTGAGCATGGATGCATGTTGACACAGGTGATGGTCATCTGAAGTCTTCATAAGAGGCTAGATCCAGACTGGAGCTGACACTCTCTAGTTACCTCGGGATGGGTATCCCGAGATAAAACAGAACAGGAAAATAATTAGCGTAGCTGCTGTTCAAAGCATTAAGCAAAGACAATCATGTGCACTGATATAACTGGAGTACAAGATTATGAGATGCATTATGTGAATGCTTGGCTAAAGAGATGTGTCTTTAATCTAGACTTAAACTGGGAGAGTGAGTCTGAGCCCCGAAACATTATCAGGAAGGCTGTTTCAGAGTTTAGGTGCCAAATATGAAAACGTTCTCCCTCCTTTAGTGGACTTAGATATCCTAGGTACTACCAGAAGCCCAGAGTTTTGTGATCTTAAAGAGCGAGATGGATTATAGGGCGATAGAAGATCAGTTAAATACACAGGAGCTAAACCGATTAGGGCCTTATAGGTCAGTAGCAATAGTTTATAATTGATACTGAACTTAATAGGTAACCAGTTTAGAGATGATAAAATTGGTGTTATATGATCATATATTCTTGACCTAGAAGAACTCTAGCAGCTGCATTTTGGACTAATTGTAGCGTGTTTATTAAGGATGCAGGACAGCCAGCTAGTAATGCATTACAATAATCTAGTCTAGAGGTCATGAATGTATGAACTAACTTTTCTGCATCAGAAACAGATAGCATGTTCCGTAGCTTAGTGATGTTTCTGAGGTGGAAGAAGGCTGTTTTTGTAACATTAGAAAATTTTTTCGAAAGACAAGTTGCTGTCTAATATAACACCCAGGTCTTTAACTGTAGAGGATGAAGTAACAGTACATTCTAAATCAGTATTCTAAAAGATTCTGTGTACAGGTATTGGTCCAATAAGTAATACCTCAGTCTTATCTGAATTTAATAGGAGAAAATTACAGGCCATCCAATATTTTATATCTTTAACACACTCTGACAGCTTGGATAATTTAGAGATTTCATCTGTCACGCTGAAATATGTAACTGAATATCATCGGCGTAACAGTGAAAACTAATTCCATGTTTTCTTATAATATTACCAAGTGGCAGCATATATATATATTGAGAATAACAGAGGGCCTAACACAGATCCTTGTGGCACTCCATAATTTACCGACGTTATCTTAGATTTTCCCCGTTTAAAAAGACAAATTGGTAACGTTCTAACAGATATGATCTAAACCAGTTTAATGCCTATCCCTGAATACGAGTGTAATTTTGTAGACGAGTATTTTATGATCTATGGTGTCGAATGTGGCACTAAGATCAAGTAAAACTAGTATTGAGATACAGCCTTGGTCAGCAGCTATAAGTAAGTCATTTGTAATTTTAACGAGCGCAGTTTCTGTGCTATGATTGGGTCTGAATCCAGACTGACATTTTTCATAGATATCGTTTTCTTGTAAGTAATAGCACAATTGAGCGGACACAATTTTTTCTAGTATTTTAGACAGAAATGGAGGATTTCAAAATGGGTCTGTAATTTGCTAATTCATTTGGATCTAGTTGTGGTTTAATGAGAGGTTTAATAACTGCCATCTTGAACGGTCTTGGGACATGACCTAGAGATAAAGATGAATTAATAATATTGAGAAGAGATTTTTCTGCTACAGGTAACAACTGTTTCAGTAGTTTAGTGGGTATTGGATCTAATAAACATGTTGTTGGTTTAGAAGCATTGATACATTTAGTTAGCTCTTCCTGTCCTATAGTTGTAAAGTACTGCAATTGTTCTTGAGGGGCAATAATTGAGGCTGAATCATAAAACGCTGTCAAAGGTTGTACATTTATAATTGTATTTCTGATGCTTTCGATTTTTTTTGTGAAGAAAATCATAAAGTCATTACTACTAAACTGTACTGGAATATTTTGTTCAGGTGATGTCTGTTAATTTGTTAATCTGGCCACTGTACTAAATAAAAACCTGGGGTTGTTTTGGTTATTTTCTTTTAGTTTACGGATATGCTCGGCCCTGCATGGCTGCTTTTTATAACGGGAAGTGCTGTCTTTCCATGCGATTTTAAAGACCTCTCTCCATTTGCGCTTGGAATCATGTTTGGGAATCATGTTTTAAAAAACAGTGCACATTTAATTTATCTATTATAACTTTTATGTTGGTTTGGTCATTTTTCTTATAAAGGTCCAGAAATTCGTGGTTTTCTTTTTTTAATTTGTCAAGTTTTTTGTCAGGTGTTTTTTTTAATTATATGATGTCATTACGTTGCTTTCTTCCCGCCAGCCAATTGCTGCATTACTGATCGTAGTTTCGACTATCGATACATCTGCCCTCTTCAGGGAACACAGGAACATGCAGTAATCTTAAACAACTTAATCCAGATATTTTAATCCAATCCGCAAATTCGTTTGAAGAACCAAATTAGCCAGAGATCAGTTATCACGATTAGAAGATCTGGGATCTGTCAAATCATCTCAGATGTATTAAGCGAGGTACGAAGAACGGACCCCTGGTCGATAACGCGGAGCAGTATGTCAAATATCAGCAGTACGCAGTGTGCACGTTACAAGGTAGTGATCAGTGACATCAATACTTTGCGGTATGATGTCTATATCAGTAGGATTGGTTCCATGTGATATAATTAAATCTAGTGTATGATTAAAACGATGAGTGGGCCCAGTCACATTTTGCTTGACCCCAAAGGAGTTTAATAAGTCTGTAAACGCAACCCCTAGCGCTTCGTTTGTATTATCTACGTGAATGTTCAAATCAACGACAGTCATTGCTTTATCGACAGAGACCAATAGGTCTGAGAGAAAATCCGCAAATTCTTTTAAGAAATCAACATAAAGCCCTGGCGGTCTATATATGGTAGCCAAAGCAAAAGATAATAGGTTTTTTTTTCTTATATCTGAGAGTGTAACATTTAGCACAAGCACTTCAAACAAATTAAACCTGTGTCCTGTTTTCTGAGGAACAGTAACAATATCTCTATAGATAGTTGCAACACCGCCGCCACGGCCAATCAGACTATGATCCTGCTGGGGTGCAAGCCATCAGGTGCAAGCCTAGGCCGCTCCCAGAAAAGATTCCAATTATTTACAAAGAGCAGCTTCTGTTCATTACACCATGACATTAACCATTCATTTAGAGCAAATAGTCTACTGAAACTTTCATGTCCTCGTCTGTACGTTGGAAGCGGTCCGGACATGATGATCCTCGTTGCGGGTGATGTCAACTTTGTTTTCATGTATATTTGTTGGATGTAAGTGCAATTTGTTTGCATTTAAAAAAAAGTGTAGTTACAAATCAAGCGTAGTTCTGTCAGGTCACGTTAGTCAAGCTCACATCAGGTGGCTCTCAGCTGATCTACATCTACCTATAGGAATACAACACCTATCACAGCATCTCTATATATAAGCTATTCAGCTTTATTGCGTTGCTCAGGAGCTGGTTACCCTCCTTCATCCCCAGCTCCTCCTCTCGTCCAGTCAGGACTTGGCCTTTTATATACCTCTTTGAATCAGACACATTTAAGTTCTGTTCTGTTACCCTAAGGGGGGTTATCGCTGCTCTCTGTGCTTTTATCCATGCTAGGCTGTATGGATGGGCAGGGAGTTTTCATCCAGAACCGAACCATACCGCCAATCCAAACTATATGTAAATTGCAATCATCTTTGACGATAGTGGTCATGACAGAAATTATCTTCTGCTGAAATACCAAATAAAAACATTTAAACACAAACAAGAGAGATACAAATAAACCTACCATAAAAGTTATATGACCCTTTAATAAACTCATTCCATTTATCAAACTCTGTTACCCGTGTGTAGTGGACAGCACATTCCAGGGCCCAGTGTCAGGGTGTGGTACAAATGAAGAGAGAGCGAGGGCTCAAGTGCAAGAAATGGGTATTTATTCAATACAAAAATAAAAATAAACACAAAACAAAACAAAACCCACGAGGGGGAAAATCAAACATAACAAAGACAAACTACCAGGGTCGGGAACAAGGAGCATGAAAACAGGAGACGTACCAACGACAACGAACCAGCACAGGACTGAAGACACAAGGAGATTAAACAGGGGACAAACAAGGCAGGTAATGGGGAAGAACAGGTGGGGCAAATTAACCAATAACCATATAACAAGATGGGCGGGGTTGAAAGAGACCAGAGACATGACATCATACCAAAAACATGACAAACACACCACATGTGCTTACACAGGACAAGACAGACATGTGACACCCAGTTTATGGCCGGGCAGCTCTCTGCCCATAACAGTGGACAAAGGTTTGCTACATTTTGATTGGATCTTAGTGGACTAACACAAACAAACTGTCCAGCGCCATCAGATAAAGCTAGGACAACAGCCAGACACCTCTTAGAGACCAAGAAGACTTTTGGTACCAAGCCCAGGAAGGACAGGACTTATCACTGGTCCACATGCAATTTCTGCCCTTCACCCATCTATAGACTAATCCCTATTGTCCTGGTCTGTGACTGCAATAAAAATTCTTCAGGACCTCAGCAGTAGTGGGTGAAACAAAGAAAGACCACAATGATCCATCCAAATCCATTCATAACTATGTTTGGAAACCTTAAGACTAATGTAAACTACACACATCCATTTCATACTTATTCAGAGAAATAAGTATTCTCAGTGACAGCTATTTGTAATGCAACATCTTACACAGATTCTAAACTTAAAAGATACTTTAAAGACTTCTGTGTACAGTATGCAAATAGGTTCCACAGGGGAAAGAAGGGTGGGCCACACCGTGTGCCCCCTCTGATGCCAGCAGCCAATCGCAACACTGGAATGGAGAAGCGCCAAATTGCAATCTCCTCCTCATCGGAAGGGGATAAAGGTACCCTTTCAACAGACACTCCTTGTTCTGAGTCTGTCAGGCAAGGATGAGACTGTGACAGATCAACCAAGTTCTGAGTCTGTCCGGCGAGGATGAGACTGAAACAGATCAACAAGTTCTGAGTCTGTCCTGCAAGGATGAGACATAACAGATACACCATAACATTCTGAGCCTCTGGTTCATCCAGAGAGACAACAAAAGATTCGAGGATCTAAGTCAACAGCTTGTGAGGCAGCAAAAGATACAACCACGTTCTGAGCCTCCAACCTGTGAGAAAAGAGACATTAACATACACCATGTTCAGAGTTTTAGTCCAGCAAGACAGTGACGACTACAGCACGTCCCGAGTCTCCATGCCAGAGAGACAAAAGCGGATTGACCAAGTCCTGAGTGTCTGGCCCAGAGAGGCAGAAGACACACAGAGACATTTGCAACAAGGTTAAGCTCAGGAGAGCAGACCTTCACTTCAAGGTTCCTTCGTCTGCGAGCTCCAGATTAAGGACCTTCTGCACCTACTTCAGGGCCTCATCTGCGTGTTCCAGATTTTAGGACCCTTTGCTGCTCCAGGAGATCAACATCCCACAGATCTTCATGTTCAAGGCTGTTGAAACGAATTCCAGCTCTTTTCCCCACTGCATTGTCACCCAGCACAACCAGTGGAAGAAGTGACCGCCATCGGACTGCTTAAAACCTCTTTCCAGAGACCTTGGCATTGTTGTATATTATCAGTATATGATTTTCTAATTTACATTAGAAGTAATATAACTGATGCTAGTTAATAACAAATAATCTTTAGTTTGTTTGTTTGATGCATAATAAGGTTCAGTTTATCTTTCCATAAGATAACGCAACTCTTCCATAGCCACACTCAACTTAATCACATGTATTTTCTGCATCTTATGCACTTTATTCCTTTATCATTCATTGTATTCATTTAGTGTTAGTCATTCTTGTTTATCTTTGTTAATACAATTTATTTTATTACAATTGTGTCTTCTTTGTGCTGATAATACAGAAGAGGCTGTAGAAGTTAGCAATCTCACCAATCTTTCAGATAACTCAGCTGACTAACTTTCCCCACTTTACATTCATTCTAACTGATTGACCAGCCTCCTGTTTGGAGTGTTCTCATACAGCCAAGGTAAAAGAACTTGACTAAAAGACCTTGTGATAGTAATTTAGATTAAAAGCTAGCGATGTGTGTGCAATATTATATTGTCTAATATTGCATAACAATTTAAATCTGACATCGCTAGATTTTAATCTAAATCACTATCACATATTAGCATTTCGCTAGCCTGTTAGCTTGCCATCTCTGCATCCGGGTCTCCTGTCTCCTGTTTTCTGAGTTCATTAAACAACTGTGGTGAGTTGGATTAATCAACAAACACGGTAAGCCATGTCATCTCCTGTTATTGTCACTTGCACTGCCTGTCACATTAGTATATCCTTCTCTGTCGGCGAACAGGGCTTAACATGTGATAAATGTAGGGAGATAGGCTGACAGAGAAGATTTCAGAATTAGAGACACGCATCCAGACTTTATCTGAGAGTAGTGAGAATGTAACAGCTTTAGACACTGATTTGGATGCGAATAGCTTAGTGAACTCTGTACACTGTTCGGTTCTGGCTGTAGAGCCCGTGCAGCAGGGCAACTGGGTGACTGTGAGACGGCACAGTCGCGGATCTAAAAAACACTCTTCTGTTCCGATTAGAACATCAAACAGGTTCTCCCCGCGCAGTGATGCACCCACTGAGAATCCTGTTGAAAGTGCCCTAGTTATTGGCGATTCTATTACACGGAACGTGAAAATAGAGACACCAGCCACCATAGTCACATGTTTACCTGGAGCCAGAGTGCCTGACATCAAAGCAAATTTAAAAGTGCTGGCTAATGCTAATCGTAAATTCTCTAAGATTATTATTCACGTTGGCACTAATGCTAGCTGTCTCACACTGCTAGCTGTCTCACATCACAGAAGTCAGATAAATCCCAGCACATAGAGACTCTTTCACCTAGATATTATTACATAGAGACTGTGTCTGTTCCCCGATTTAGTAAATACAAAAAAACATCAAAACCATTCAACGGTAAAAATTGAATTGATGTCCAAAAAATAAACAACAGATATAATATAGATGAACAAACAACAAAGCTCGGGCTACTGAATATTCAAACCCTTTCCCCAAAAGCGCTTATTGTTAATGATATGATTACAGACCATAACCTAAATGTGCTGTGTTTGACAGAAACCTGGCTAAAACCTGACGACTACATTACTTTAAATGAGTCCACCCCTCAAGATTATTGTTATAAAAAGTTTTAGTGCTTTATGTAACGTTATGTAGTGTAATTGATAAATCCAGTTTGACATTTGTGCTGGCTTCTGTATACAGGCCACCAGGGCACCATACAGACTTTACCAAAGAATTTGCTGATTTTCTATCAGAGTTAGTACTGGTTGCAGATAAAGTCCTAATTGTTAGTGATTTCAATATCCATGTAGACAATGAAAAAGACGCATTGGGATTGGCATTTAGAGACATTCTAAACTCTATTAGAGTTAGGCAACATGTGACAGGACCCACTCATCGCCGTAATCATACTTTAGACCTAATACTGTCACATGGAATAAATGTTGATACAGTTGAAATACTGCAGCAGAGCGATGACATCTCAGATCACTACCTAGTAACGTGTATACTTAATGTAGCAAAGGCTGCAAAACCGTCCCGTTGTTTCAAATATGGCAGGACTATCACCGCTGCCACTAAACATTGCTTTGTAAATAAACTTCTTAATCAGTTTCATTTCCTCAGCATCCCAGAGAGCCTAGAGGAACTCGATGTTGCAACAGAAACTATTGACTCTCTCTTTTCCAGCACTTAGACACAGTTGCTCCTCTGCGCTTAAAGAAGATTAAAGAAAATAGTCCAACGCCGTGGTACAACGAGCACACCCAGGCCCTTAAAACAGCAGCCAGAAAAATGAAGCGCAGCTGGAAGAAAAAAAAACTGGAAGCTTTTCGGATCTCGTGGAAAGAGAGCATGATTGCGTACAGAAAGGCCTTAAAAACTGCTAGATCTGCTTATTTCTCGACTCTCTTAGAAGAAAACAAACACAACCCTAGGCGTTTATTTGATACAGTGGCTAAATTAACAAGAAAAGCCCTTCCAGAGTCTGTTCCAGTCAAAGCCCTTCCAGAATCTGCGTCAATCCTGGAGCTCAACCCAGAATCCACTCCTCCTCTAGAGCACAGTCTAGTGTCGGCTCCAGCCCCTGGGCATAGTCCAATGTTGTCTCCAGACCCTAAGCACAGTCCATTGTCGGCTCTAGCCCCTGAGCACAGTCCAGAGTCAGCTCCAGCCCCTGAGCACAGTCCAGAGTCAGCTCCAGCCCCTGAACACATTCCAGTGTCAGCTCTAGCCCCTAAGGATAGTCCAGTGTTGGCTCCAGCCACTGAGCATGCTCTAGAATCCGCTCCAGCCCCTGAGCATGCTCCAGAGTCTGCTCCAGCCCATGAGCATGCTCCAGAGTCCACTCCACCCCCAGAGCTCAGCCCAGAATCCTCCACTTCCTTCAGTTCTGGCACCACATGGATCCCAGCAATAAAAAAGGCAAAGGAGGAAGAAGGGGTCTCCCAAAGAAATCTGTCCACAGCCACGGAGGCTGATCATAGCTCCCTCATCATGACCACAGAGGCCGATCATAGCTCCCTCGTCACAACCACGGAGGCCAATCATAGCTCCCTCGTCACGACCACGGAGGCTGTTCATAGCTCCCTCATCACAGCAATGGAGACTGATCATAGCTCCCTCGTCACGGCCACGGAGTCTGATCATAGCTCCCTCATCACGGCCACAGAGGCTGATCATAGCTCCCTCGTCACGGCCACGGAGGCCGATCATAGCTCACTCATCACGACCACAGAGGCTGATCATAGCTCCCTCTTCAAGGCCACGGAAGGGGGAAGGTCACATCCAGTCACCAGCCCAGTCATCTTAGCACACTATGGCAGCATCTGAAAACCTGACTTGTTGCCTCGCTGCCTTATAAGGCAAGGCAGCGTAAGCATATGAAGGTACCTCACGAAACTGATTTTCGACAGACTTCTGAGGAGGCATAGCAGTTGATCTAAAGCAAAATAAAGCGCGCGTTGGTTAGAACTAAACAATTATTTAATTGCTACAGTAGTAATTTCTCGCTAGAAATGACATCAGAATGGGAAAACATTGGTCAAAAACTTTCATTTACACACAAAGTGACCAGCAACCGTAACTTTCAGACGCCATCTTTCACTGTCACCGAATGGAATGCATAGGATTGCGGGATATCAAAGGCAGCGAATGATACATCTATGCTGCCTTCAAAAATCAATCAGATAAAGGTCTCTCAGGAGGCAGAAAGTGAAGCTAACATTGGATTCAGACGTGCCTTGATGCCTTCCTACCTTGAAATGTTTCCTCCAATGGCAGCATTTTCCAGTTTTCAGACGCAGCCTACATTTCCCACTACATTTTATCATTCCTCACGTTCCTTACCTGCCCTCCCTCAGCCATTACCTACACTTGATCCCCATCTTCTCGGCTAATCACCACCTCATTAAAGCACACACCTCAGTTCCCTCAGCATCTAGCCTTGACTAAGAATACATACCCATTACTGCGATCTCCTGATCTCCAGTGCCTGTGAATTATCTCCAGCTAACTTTGCAGAAATTATAATGTGATTATTTAGTACAGATGTCCAGTCCCAGAAAAGTGGTTGAGTTGTTCCATGATGTCATCTCACCCTATTTCTGGCTGGCATTTGAGGTGCATTTTCATCCTTAGTATAGTTCATTGAAATCCATGCTGCTTAATATGTTTTCATGTGTGTATCGATTGTGTTAAGGTGCATTTTTAGGGGGAGTCTTTCGTGGTTCAGGTAATGGGGTGTAAATGTCAAACAATTTGTTTCTTTTATTTAAATATTAAATACAATGAATACAATGCCACAATAAATACAATGCCACAGAACCTAGTTCCAATAGCAAAATCAATATATGGTGTATTATTTACTGAAAAAAATGTCAAAAGTGGCCTGAAAACAAGATACGGGTTAATGATCATATATAGTTTTTTTTAAATATTTCTTAAAGTAAATGTATCACTTAATTATATTTAATTATTTAATCATTTTATGCCACAATTTTATATGTACTAATTATGAATCAGACTCTACTGGGAGCAATAATCTTGTAACAGCTAAACCATAAATTGTTACATTTATCAATTGTATGTGATGTTTATATTTTAGAGAATGTTTTCTAGAGAAAGCAAGTTTGTTCTACTCCTAGGTAACCAAGAACCTGAACTGGTCCATAGTAAGTTTCATTACATGATCAGAGATCTGAAGCAGCTGTTTGAGTACTTTGAGGTCCCTGTGAATCCACCTTCACCTTCAAACCACCGTATGAATGATGGCACTCCCCAGCAAACATTGGTCTGACAGCAACGTCGTATCCCTGGCCAAATAAGTTGCGGTAGGACGCTATAAATTGGTAAAAATATGTAACACAGAACATGCATTGCATTCAGATACTTCCGTTTAACTTTCATTTTGGAACTATTTTTCAACCATGACAGGACGTGTCGGAGGGACTCCTTTTCTTTTTTTTTGTTTTACTTTATTATTTTTTTATTTTAAAGATCTTACACATTTGTCAGTTTACATTGGAGTCAAACTTTTCTGACATTTATCTGCGAAAGACACACTTGCATAATGACTCAAAAACAGGAATAAAGTGTGAATTATGCAGATTTGGGGTTTCCAGACCTAGGTACATGTGTAAGAAATCAAAAGGGATATTAGTTTGAAAAATATTCTCTAAGCATCTGTGAACCTCTTGCCAAAAGGGTACAGCCTTTGGGCAGGCCCAGAATAGGTGATAATGATTAGCGTCGCTGTCGCTAAGTTGTCTTCCACTGCATTTTACACATTACTTCCCAGTCATTCTCATCTATTGCTGTGCCTATTTCCTTTTCCCATTTCTTTTTGACATATTACGTGTTTATTGGTTTGCTTTCTTGGAGACCTTGGTACAGCCTTGTCATGATTTTTGTAATAGTATTCACATTATAAGCTAACCGAAATATATTCAGAATGATGCTGTCCCTTTTGTCTGAGTTTCCCTTTGTAATTTTCACCTTGAGAGTTTGAGTTGGAGTATGGTATGTGTAAATGTAAAGTAAGAGGTGAGGCCCTTCTCTGCCCATTCATGGAATCTTTTATCATGTCTATTGGGTACAAATTCCGTGTTATATGCGCACCATCTTAACATCGCCACTGCCTTGGTTAATTTATTTTTACAAACTTGATGCCAGATCTTAAAAGTTAGTTTTATCCATGGATTATCTGCCAGGTGAGCCAGTAGTCTCTTATCTGCTACCATGGTTTGTATTGGAGGGCCATTAGTGGTAGCCTCCTCTTTGTCTTTCCATCTTGCTGTAAAAGTTGGGGTACATAGGCATACCAGGGGTCTTAACTGAGCAGCGTAGTAGTAATCTTTTAGACATGGCAATGCCAGGTCTCTTTTATCCTTTGTGAGTTGTAGCGTGTTGTATTTTATCCACACGTTGTTGTATTATTCCCCTGCCATATAAAGCGAGAAATTATTTTATCCCATTCAACAAATTGTTGTTTAGTAACTTTAATAGGGAGTGTTTGGAAAAGGTACAAGAGGCGTGGCAGAATGCTAATCTTTACTGATTCGATCCTGTTTATTAGCTCTAGAGAAGTGATAAGACTCCATCTTGATAGATCAGACTTAATTTTTGAATTTAATGGCCCACAGTTAATTTTGAATAATATTGTCGAGTCGTTTGGCTATTATTGCAGTGTAAATTTTGTAATCTAAATTTAGGACTGAAATCAGCCTATATTGACGACAGTCCATTTTTTCTTTACCTTCTTTTGGTATGACCGTAATTGTTGCTTCTTTCCATGAGGGGGGGATCTCTCCCCCTTTGAGGGGCCCAGTCACAGACTGCTCGTAGCCTTGGAGTTAGTTGTTCTCTAAACATCTTATAGTATTCTGATGTGAAGCCGTCTGATAAGAGCTGCCTGGGCTCTTATGAGCTTTTAGCCTACTTATTGCTGCGTTCATTTCGTTATCTGTAATTTCTTTTAATAGATTGCTGTTTTCTTGTTCAGTCACTTATGGTAGGTTCAGTGAGTCCAAGAATTTTTCAACTAGATTATCATTTTCCAACTTTGGCTGGGAGTATACACTCACCTAAAGGATTATTAGGAACACCATACTAATACTGTGTTTGACCCCCTTTCGCCTTCAGAACTGCCTTAATTCTACATGGCATTGATTCAACAAAGTGCTGAAAGCATTCTTTAGAAATGTTGGCCCATATTGATAGGATAGCATCTTGCAGTTGATGGAGATTTGTGGGATGCACATCCAGGGCACGAAGCTCCCGTTCCACCACATCCCAAAGATGCTCTATTGGGTTGAGATCTGGTGACTGTGGGGGCCTTTTTAGTACAGTGAACTCATTGTCATGTTCAAGAAACCAATTTGAA
This sequence comes from Rhinogobio ventralis, assembly GCA_039654625.1. NCBI lineage: Eukaryota > Metazoa > Chordata > Actinopteri > Cypriniformes > Gobionidae > Rhinogobio > Rhinogobio ventralis. The sequence continues at coordinate 15,742,059 of CM077201.1, forward strand.
ATGATTCGAGCTTTGTGACATGGTGCATAATCCTGCAGGAAGTAGCCATCAGAGGATGGGTACATGGTGGTCATAAAGGGATGGACATGGTCAGAAACAATGCTCAGGTAGGCCGTGGCATTTAAACGATGCCCAATTGGCACTAAGGGGCCTAAAGTGTGCCAAGAAAACATCCCCCACACCATTACACCACCACCACCAGCCTGCACAGTGGTAACAAGGCATGATGGATCCATGTTCTCATTCTGTTTATGCCAAATTCTGACTCTACCATCTGAATGTCTCAACAGAAATCGAGACTCATCAGACCAGGCAACATTTTTCCAGTCTTCAACTGTCCAATTTTGGTGAGCTCGTGCAAATTGTAGCCTCTTTTTCCTATTTGTAGTGGAGATGAGTGGTACCCGGTGGGGTCTTCTGCTGTTGTAGCCCATCCGCCTCAAGGTTGTGCGTGTTGTGGCTTCACAAATGCTTTGCTGCATACCTCGGTTGTAACGAGTGGTTATTTCAGTCAAAGTTGCTCTTCTATCAGCTTGAATCAGTCGGCCCATTCTCCTCTGACCTCTAGCATCAACAAAGCATTTTCGCCCACAGGACTGCCGCATACTGGATGTTTTTCCCTTTTCACACCATTCTTTGTAAACTCTAGTAATGGTTGTGCGTGAAAATCCCAGTAACTGAGCAGATTGTGAAATACTCAGACCGGTCCGTCTGGCACCAACAACCATGCCACGCTCAAAATTGCTTAAATCACCTTTCTTTCCCATTCTGACATTCAGTTTGGAGTTCAGGAGATTGTCTTGACCAGGACCACACCCCTAAATGCATTGAAGCAACTGCCATGTGATTGGTTGATTAGATAATTGCATTAATGAGAAATTTAACAGGTGTTCCTAATAATCCTTTAGGTGAGTGTAGGTCTTTATAATAAGTTTCAAAACTCTGTTGTATTTTCTCCACCTCATGGTGTATTAAGCCAGTTTTTGGATGTTTAATATTGTAAACTGCGCTGTCAGCTTGTTTTCTTAATTTAAATGCCAACCATTTTGTAGATCTACCCCCTATCTCATAATATCCTTGCTTTATAAATCACAACTTTTTCTGATTTTTTTCATGAACTACATTATAAATTATGTCAATTTCGTTTTGTAATCTTTTTATTTCCAATTTCTTATTATTGTCTAAAGTGCTTTTGTGCTGCCTTTGTAACTCCTTAAGATTGGTCTGTAACTTTTCAAGATTCTCTTTCCTTTGTTTTTTTAACAGGGCGGTGTAGGCAATTACTTTCCCCCTTATTACTGCTTTATATGCATCCCACAGGATGGATGGAGTAACTTCTCCATTGTCGTTTTCCTTAAAATATAAATCAATTTCAGTTCTTAGTTGTTCCTTAATTTTTTATTATTTGAGGGTCATTTAATATACTTGAATTATGTCTCCAGATTGTAGATTTAGGGTTATTATTAGTGTAGATGGATAAATGTACAGGAGAATGGTCAGTTTTGGTCATGATACAGTTTATCTTTCTGGTGAGTGATTTTTGTTGTGGTAAATTTGTACATGAACTATCTAGTTTAGATAATCTCATATTCATTACATTTACATTACATTTATTCATTTAGCAGACGCCTTTATCCAAAGCGACTTACAACTGAGGAATACAGGAAGCAATCTGTCATGAAGAGGCGACAAATCACAAAAAGTGCCTGAAATACTAAGCCATGTTTTTAAGATGAGGTTAAGTGCTCGCGGAAGAGATGAGTTTTCAGATGTCTTTTGAATGTTGTCAGTGATTCAGTATTTTGGATGGAGGTGGGTAGACCATTCCACCAGCAAGGAACGGTGAATGAAAATGTTTTGGAGAGGGATTTCATGCCTCTCTGTGATGGTACCACGAGCCGTCGCTCCTTAGCTGAGCGAAGGCTTCTGGTGGGGGTGTAGACTCGTAGGAGCGAGTCGAAGTATGCGGGTGCTGAGTTTGTGATGCCTTCAATGCCTTGAACTTGATGTGAGCAACGAGTGGTAGCCAGTGCAGAGAGATAAAGAGAGGTGTGACATGGGCTCTTTTGGGCTCATTGAAGACAAGACGTGCCGCTGCTTTCTAGATCATTTGAAGCGTTATGATCGCACACGATGGAAGTCCAGCCAGAAGTGCATTGCAGTAGTCAAACTTAGAAATGACCAGAGCCTGGACGAGAAGCTGTGTTGCATGCTCTGTTAGGAATGGTCTGATCTTTCTGATGTTGTGCAGCGCAAACCTGCATGACCAAGCTGTCTTTGAAATGTGGTCTTTGAAGGACACCTGGTCATCAAAGGTTACTCCAAGATTTCTGACCGACCTTGAAGGGGAAATGGATAAGCCTAGCTGGATGGTGAAGTCGTGTTGTAGAGTCGGATTGGCAGGGAAGACGAGAAGCTCAGTCTTTGCCAGGTTGAGCTGTAGGTGATGTTTTTCCATCCATGCCAAGATGTCCGCCAGACAGCTAGAGATTCGTGCAGCTACTGTGGAATCATCTGGTTGAAATGAAAGGTAGAGCTGTGTGTCATCAGCATAGCAGTGGTATGAGAAGCCATGTGCCTGTATGATGGGTCCCAGTGATGTAGTGTAAATGGAGAAGAGGAGCGGTCCAAGCACTGAGCCCTGAGGAACCCCCGTGGTCAGTTGATATGCTTTGGGTACCTCCCCTCTCCAGGCAACCTTGAAGGACCTACCTGTGAGATAGGATTCAAACCAGTGGAGTGGAATCCCTGTGATGCCCAGTGATGAGAGGGTGGACAGAAGAATCTGATGATTCACAGTGTCAAAGGCAGCAGACAGATCGAGGGGGACGAGGACTGATGATTTGGAATCAGCTTTTGGAATCCGCAGGGCTTCAGTGACCGTAATGCAGTCTCTGTTGAGTGGCCCCTTTTGAAACCTGATTGGTTGACGTCCAGCTGATTGTACTGTAAGAGGAAAGATGAAACCTGGTTGAAAACAACTCGTTCAAGTGATTTCGCTATGAATGTTAAGAGAGAGACAGGTCTGTAGCTATCTACCAGTGATGTGTTTAATGTGGGGGTTTTTTAAGCAGTGGGGTTACCTGAGCCTGCTTGAATGTGGTAGGGAAGATGCCAGTGTGGAGAGATGTTTTGATGATGTGTAAGTGCTGGTAGGAGTGTAGGAGAGATGGCCTGTAGAAGGTGTGAGGGGATGGGATCTAGAGGACAGGTGGTAGGATGGCTGGAGAGGAGAAGTTTAGATACTTCTGTCTCAGTGAGTGTAGAGAATGAGGAGAGAAGATGTTTGGCTGTGGATGTGGCTGACTTAAAATCCTGTGTGTGTGGAGGTGAGAACTGACTGCTGATGGTTGTTGTTTTATCAGTGAAGAAATGGGCAAAGTTGTTTGCAGATAAAGAGGTGGAGGGAGGTGGTGGAGGAGGACAGAGGAGAGAGTTGAATGTTCTGAAAAGTGTGCATGTGTTTGAGGTGCTGTTGATTTTGTTGTGGAAAAATTAAGATTTAGCTGCATGGACTTCATCTGAGAAAGATGAGAGCAGAGTCTGATACTTACCCAGATCAGACGGGTCGCCAATTTCTCTCTGCTGCCCTTAGTTTGGTGTTCGCGAAGAACATCAGATAACCAAGGGTTAGAGGGAGTAGCGCGTGCTGGTCTAGAAGATAGAGGACAGATACTATCTAGACAAGAAGTTAAAGTAGAACATAAAGTGTCTGTTGCAGTATTTACATCCATAGATGAGAATTGTGTGGATGAGGGAAGAGAGGCAAGATTCATATCACCTCCATATATCAACATTCCCTGGGTTTGATGTCATCATCATGCCCAATCGCTCCCAGGTGGTGCATATATGTTAAGAACAGTGACCAGTAAGCCATCAATTCTCCCCTTGACCACTATGTATCGACCATCTTTATCTTTCTTTTCAGATAAGTGCTCATAGCGGGTTTGGTGGGAAATTAGGATTAAGAAATGTTTTCAGTCCCAGTATTACCACTTGAACAGAACAAGAACAGATTTTAAGCTGCGTAGAACAGCAGAAAACCAAAACCACATAGTTAAACAAGTAAAATAACATATACTTGAAAACATCCAAACTGAAATGACTCCCATTGGTAGGGTTATCATGATATAACCCTGTAAGACCTGATGTAGTACAGTCTCTAGGAGGGTAAGCCCTCTGCTAAAGCGTCCTTGTCGCTCAGTTCCCACATTCTCTCGTGTGGAAAAACAAACAAACGAAAAAAAAAACTTGTCAAATCAAAATAGGCAGGCATCACTTGTATGCAAAAACCATCTGCTCTTTGATAATTTCGTACAGTATTACTTGTGTGTAGCCAACACTAGAACAAAATATAACTAAAGCACTTAAAAGAACCTGAAGCTGTTCGTTTCACATTTTAGCATATCTCTTTCATATTCCCTGTCACTTTATCATAGTCGATGGTTAGAATTTTTTTATGAGTAAAATATCTCTGAAGTACATTCCATTAATATTTATAATATTTACATTAATATTTACCATTTTTTTTTAGCACACTAGGGTGACTAGGAACATGAAATTATCTAGCTATGACTTCTTGTTTCACAGGAGTATAAATATGAGGAAACACAAAGGCCAAATTCCATGAGCCATAAGCCATGCCAAAGGCCATGTATTCATCACAATGAGTAAAACCAAAGATTATAGTTCTGATGTGCAGCAAAATATTGTTGAACTTCACAAAATAGAAAGTGGCTGTAAGAACATTCAGTTCAGTATTCAGTTGTCAGACACAACTGGAATTTCAAAAGGGACCTGGTCTATGGTCAGATGAAATAAAAAAAAGAGCTTTTTGGCAGCAAACCCAACAGATAGGTTCGGTGCAAACAGGGATAAAAAGTACCCCATGCCTACGGTTAAATATACTGCTAGATCTTTAATGTTGTGGGCCTATTTTTTTTGCTGGAGGTCCTGGACGTCTTGTTCAGATACATGGTATAATGGATTCTAGCAAATACCAACAGATAAAAAAATGCATTTTCTTCTGCTAGAAATCTTATATTGGGCCGTGGTTGGATCTTTCAGGACAACAATCCAAAACAAACATCGAAATCAACACAAAAATGTGTCACTGTTCCAAAACTCCAAACTCATCAGGCATTACAGAAGAAGACTCAGAGCTGTTATCTTGGCAAAAGGACGTTGCAAAAAGTATTTAATAAAAGGCTGCCAATAATTATGGCCAACTTGTTTTGGAGAAAAGCATTTACTTCATAGTGAAATTTACCCACCACAATTCAATTATTTTACTTCCTTTACTACAATTGATCAGTGCATTTATTTTTTTTAATGCGACTTCATAAGGTTTAATCAAAATGTCAGTGCTACAGTGTTGTCACAACAAACATTGAACATTAATTCAGCACAGTTGTCCATTGTTACCTTACAAATAAATGTGCCAACCATTCTTTTTTATCTGAAAACCTGAGTGAAAATGTCCTACCTTTTGACTGTCCTCACCAGCGGTCTTGATCTAACCCATAAAATTGTTTTGTTGGTGTAATTGATTCTGTGAAATTAAATCATGATTTTCACTTAAAATCAGTTGATTAGATTTTATTTTGCTTGACAAAAAAAATGTACCTTAAAAAATGTTGACATAAAAATGTTTGAATAAATTACCAGTTTGAATAAAATTGACTACATTAAGTTAGCTAATTTTAAGTGCTCTGGTAACAATTTAGCTCCTTACAGGAACACCTACCACTTTTTACAGTGTAGAAAATAAATAAAAATAAAAATAAATAAATAAAAAATAACTAATTATAGCTGGGTTTTACAAAACATCACAACAATTTTTTCTTTTAGGATTTATTTATGCCATTAGGTAAACAGACTATATTTTGTCAGCATAAATTTGATATGATATGCTAATATATGGTTTTATTTGTCAACTGAGAATATTTCATATGACTGACTCAACCCAGCTATAAAGCAGATACATTACTATGAAGTGCACATTTCCAAAACAGATTGGTTGTCATTGCGAGATCTGTAATCGTTGCAGGAATTTATCATTATAACGTTCTGTTCCAAGCCAATATCTGTGCTCCTTAAAACTTATGGCCATGAACTATATGGATACACTTGATTTGGTGCATAGATCATAAACCATTAATATTGTTTATTTTGGAACAATGGGGTACATACTGGCTACTGCAGAAATAGTAAGAATAGTATGATAGTACGCCATTTCGAACACAGCCAGAGCCATCTGCTCAAGCACAACACAAACAAAGAGACATTGAACAATGACAGACAGAACTGTCAGAGGAGAACCCTGACATGTGTATATTTCTGATTTATTGCAGTGCACAAGAGGGAATTGTGTCAACAACAGCGCATGTTAGCCGAGCACTGACGTGAATGACTGATGTAACATTAAAGTTTGTAAAACAAATCCTGCTCAATCCTTCACCATTACTACCGAAGTATTAAGAAAGACAGACAATCTGCATTAATGGACACGATTTTAGGTAACAGTGGCCCACAGCTGCTTAGCAGTAGTATAGCTTAGCTTAGCCGGTTAGCCGGAAACTTACACAATATAAAACACAAAACTACTTTTGAACACCCGGTAGAAAATATTTACATCAATAATTAATCATATTTACAAGTTATGATTCTGAGGAGCAAGCTGGTCCAAATACTGACCTATCTTTCAAGAGCGAGTGTTTTGTGAATCCCGTGTTGAACTCCAAAATTTGAAAAGCAGTTGTCAGTAAAGTGACGGGAACACAACACAACAAGATTGTGATTGTAATTGCACTGCTGTGTTATCATTGAAAAAAATTATTTTAACCACTGATTCTTTGCAGCCCCATCATTCGGAAGTGAAAATAAAGCACATTTACTTTCACAGTGTAGGACACAGCGTCTTCTCGACATGATGTTAACCACATGTAAAATCTTTGATGGCAGGTCAAGTTGTTCGTGGGCGGACAACATAGAACATATGTGGGCATTAGGCAAACGTGTTACCCAGTGACGTGTAGCTGTCTGTCACAGAAGTGGGATTCGACAACTCCTGATTCCTGACAACTCGTTTAGTGGATTCTTTCTTTTGAGAGACAATAACTTTATTTATCGTGCACGTTTGGCTTCACAACTTTGCAGATAGTTTCCATTCAATGACATTGCAATTGCACACATTACACATTGCATGAAAGTTAATATTCAAAAAAGCATCATAGGGCCACTTTAAAGATCCACCACCAAACTTCACAGTGAGGATGAGGTAGCCTACTTTTCTATATGGCTATTTTCTTTTTTCCAAAAAGGTTTTTTTTTTTTGGTCATAAAACCCAGTCCCACTGAAAGTTCCTGGCAAACTGTAAGTGCATGAGATTGCTATCTGGGAAATAATTACAATAATTGCAAACAATTGCAGATACTAGTTGGGTCTTGAGGTCAGAAAGTCTCCAAAACTATGATCAGACTTTACCTATATAACCACAACTTGTTTGGGAAGGTTGCAATATAAAAAGCCTTTGGCCTTCTAACTCATTTATTTTGTCATGGCCGATGTGCAACATCCTTTCGTTCATTTTGTTCCAAGCATAGGCTATTCCAAAATTATTATCACTATGCCTAAACTCACTAGAGAGCCCTTAAAGTGCAAGGGAGCATTTGTGGTTGCAAATATTTATTTTTATAATTAAAAAAAATATATAATTATTGACTTTGTGTCTTTGCATCTTTGCCTATTTGAAATTGCCCTGCTTAAATGTGAGAGATTATGCAGGTTTTAGTTAGGACTTATTTATTTATTACAATTTATAACTTTGTGAATGTATCTGTCAAGGTTCTTGAATTTGCTAGAGAGTTGGGGAAAATCACATTCATATAACCCAGTCCTTAACTGTTTATGGATTTACTAATATTTTAGTAAATAATAGTAAATATTTTAGAAAATAGAACAACTGAGAAAATCCCATATTATTGACTTGACTATTAAATTGATTTTTGGTTATAATATTGTAGTTTTTCTCATGATGCCTCCCCTTGTTTTATGATTTTTGACCTTGTTTGTAATGTGTTGTTATTGAATAAAAAAGAAAATAGTTAACATGGCCATCTTGACTGGGTCTTCTATGAGCCTATAAATGAAATTAAGGAATGAGTGTTGCGCATGAGTGGCCGAGACTAAATGAATGAATCACTCTCATAAAAAGATTTGTTCAAAATGCAAGAATCGTTCATGAACGACTCGTCACTTGTTTCCAGTAAAATGTCTTCTGTTTAAACACTCACCTGAAATCAATTACTTGCGAACATACTGCACATTAACAAAAAAAGTGTGTCTTTTAGAATGTCAAGTGTGTGAGCATGTGGAGTTTGTACATGTGCATGAGCTTTTCATAAGTGTAGGCTACTGTATGCATGTGAAGAGTTTACATACATATTTTTAAGTGTACGTATGAAAAGAGTTGCGTATGCAAGCCTCTGGACTTTTAAGAAACATAACATATGTAAAGCCTTTATCGTTGTGCATGAGTAACATTAGAAGTAGGTTATCATTCTGCATTTCACATTGCTTTCTGTAAGCATTTCATATGCGTTTGAGTTTTCAGAAACACGCACATGTGCGCTGCTGCTCAAGTGTTTCAAATGGGCCTATGTTTTTAACCATGTGGATGGGGCCTCACCCCACCAAGCCCACAATGTGATTACTACTCCTCTATACATTTCATTACTTCTAAATAAAAGTGGTGCAAATTCACATTGTCCTACTTGAAGCTATCAGCTGTCATACACCGAATGCAATGGTTGAAAATAAACACTGAGTGAAAGGTAAACCTGCTGGTCCACTTTAACGCTGTTTAATGCACAGGCGTCGTGTCTGGATGTCTGACCCTCCTAGAGAAACTCGAGGAGCTGGATAATCAGGTTTCGGTTTGGTTTGATGCAGGAAGAAGAAAATGCCACACATGCTTAACACGATAGATGATTAGGTTAATACAAATGTGTATATTCGCAGGGTTTGACAACTAAAAATGATACACTAAAAAGGGCTTGGCATATACCCTTTGACGGGTAAATGTTTTTGGCAACCCTATACAGTAAAGGAGGGTGTTAACAACAACATCAAGTGTAGAGACGGAGCACAGGTGAGGAGGGTGGAGCTAAGTAACCAACAAAGGTATGACGTAGACAAACACAAGCAGAATTAGTACTACAGTACACCGTAAGGAAATTCTCTAGAAACGAGGAAGGGGACGAATAAGAGGGACAGATGACACTGCATAACACTGGGAATACAGCGGTGATGTATTCAGCAATGGGATATTATTTTCATCATGGAAAACTATCTGAATAGAGACAACCTGAAACTGAACATTACGAAGTAAGATCCACTACAACCACAGTGACCAGCAGGTAAGTCAGTAGAGACCTGCAAACAAAATGACCACAGTGCTTGTGGGTTAGTAGGAAGACACGGTTTAGTGCCTGTGTTTACAAGGCAGACCTATGTGTCGAATTAATTTATTTATTGCGAATTGGTTTGTATTATAAAGCGCACAGAACAAATTGGATGATGTCAAAACATACCTAAATTATGAAGGACAAAAGGCACTATAGAGATACATTACCATTTAAAAGTTTGGGGTCGGTACAAATTTGTTAAAAAACCTGTTCAAAGTCTCAACAAGGCTGCATTTATTTGATCAAAATACAGTAATTTTGTGGAATATTACAATTTAAAAGAACTTATATATATATATATATATATATATATATAGTGTCATATAATTTATTTCCGTGATGTCAGACACATGATCCTTCAGAAATCATTCTAATATGCTGGTGCTCAAGGAACATTTCTTATTATTATCATTGTTGAAAACAGTTGTGCTGCTTAATAGTTTTGTGGTAACTGCGATACCCTTTTTTCAGTATTCTTTAATGAATATAAAGTTCAAAAGAACATTATTTATTTATTTTCAACATTCTAAATGTCTTTATTGTCACCTTTGATCAATTTAATGCATACTTGCTGCATAAAAGTATTGGACAATTTTTAAATACACTAAAAATAAGATATAAGTAAAGATATTCATTTACAATATATCTCCCTGGCTTTCATGAGTTTTTATATGTATATGACGTGTCCTTGTGCAATCTTTGAGAATGAAAAATGCAGACAAACTGGTTGAGCATCATGATCCAAACAAAAAAGCTGTTCCGTGTATGTGTCAGAGATGGAGCTAAAACAGTGGCCTTTTACTTTACAGTCTGAAAACCCAATTAATCACACTTATAGGCCTAGAAAGAATACATTCACCTTTAAGCACATCTCAGATGACAATTATAGCTGTGAGCACACACAAACTATGGCAAATGTACTGACATTTAGAAAAAAATAGATTGGGTGTGTTCACTGTTTGTTCACAAATGAGGTCCACTCATATTGCACTCAGAGCTCAAGTGTGTAGTGTAACGTGTTTGAAAATATACTTAAAATATATATTATATGTACACATATAATTGACTTGTGTATACAGTAAATATTTACATGTGAAATGTATTTCCTAGTATCTTTTCCTCATTCTCTCTGTGGTTATTCCAGAAAAACCCTTCTCCTTTTTTCATGGAATGAACACTGATGATGAGAAAGATGTGTCTCAACTGCCCAAAGGCTTTTTATGCTCATTAGAAAGACTGATCATGTTACACTGACCCAGAATTCAGCATAATGTTTCAAACTGCCATTATAAGAGATCCGAAGGAGGCTTTAATTTTTTTATTTGTAAAACCCACAGCATATTTTTTCAATGTTCTCCGCATTTGGAAATCAACCTGCAACACAGTGCTATTTTGATGAACAAGTAGATAGCTAATTAAAGAACTCTCCAACCTTTGAAATCCACATTCTGTCTCTGCACAGGATGGCGACCTCTTCCAGTTCTGCATATTCAGAATGTACAACTGGAGATACATTTTGTGGTGAGTAGATCATGTCTGTCAGATAAAACAAAGGCATCGTCACCATTAGACAACTATGTCACCAAAGTTGTAAGCTGAAACTTCAAACATCTCACACATATTCCCTGCCAACATGTGATCTGCTTCCTCAGAGATCCGTGTGTATGAACAGGAAGTGATAATCGTACCGGTGTTATTTTTGATGGGTTTCTTGATCACGCTGGTGTTTTTGCTACTGCTGAGGTTCTGTCCTGAGAAGGTGGATCGCCTGCAACCCGGCCCCAGTCAAGCAACTAGGACTAGGAGAAATTTGAAAGGCATTGATGGTAAGCGTTTTTGCAGATGTTTATATATACATATGTTCTCTGAGGCTTTGGCAATTGTATATAGTTTGTATGCATACATACAAGTTACTGTTATTTGTATGTTGCATAACAAAATGGATGTGTACATATCACAATTTAATAAAAAGTTGATCACAAAAAACATATTTCTTAATAACATGACATACACTCACCTAAAGGATTATTAGGAACACCTGTTCAATTTCTCATTAATGCAATTATCTAATCAACCAATCACATGGCAGTTGCTTCAATGCATTTAGGGGTGTGGTCCTGGTCAAGACAATCTCCTGAACTCCAAACTGAATGTCAGAATGGGAAAGAAAGGTGATTTAAGCAATTTTGAGCGTGGCATGGTTGTTGGTGCCAGACGGGCCGGTCTGAGTATTTCACAATCTGCTCAGTGACTGGGATTTTCACGCACAACCATTACTAGAGTTTACAAAGAATGGTGTGAAAAGGGAAAAACATCCAGTATGCGGCAGTCCCGTGGGCAAAAATGCCTTGTTGATGCTAGAGGTCAGAGGAGAATGGGCAGACTGATTCAAGCTGATAGAAGAGCAACTTTGACTGAAATAACCACTCGGTACAACCGAGGTATGCAGCAAAGCATTTGTGAAGCCACAACACGCACAACCTTGAGGCGGATGGGCTACAACAGCAGAAGACCCCACCGGGTACCACTCATCTCCACTACAAATAGGAAAAAGAGGCTACAATTTGCACGAGCTCACCAAAATTGGACAGTTGAAGACTGGAAAAATGTTGCCTGGTCTGATGAGTCTCGATTTCTGTTGAGACATTCAGATGGTAGAGTCAGAATTTGGCGTAAACAGAATGAGAACATGGATCCATCATGCCTTGTTACCACTGTGCAGGCTGGTGGTGGTGGTGTAATGGTGTGGGGGATGTTTTCTTGGCACACTTTAGGCCCCTTAGTGCCAATTGGGCATCGTTTAAATGCCACGGCCTACCTGAGCATTGTTTCTGACCATGTCCATCCCTTTATGACCACCATGTACCCATCCTCTGATGGCTACTTTCAGCAGGATAATGCACCATGTCACAAAGCTCGAATCATTTCAAATTGGTTTCTTGAACATGACAATGAGTTCACTGTACTAAAATGGCCCCCACAGTCACCAGATCTCAACCCAATAGAGCATCTTTGGGATGTGGTGGAACGGGAGCTTCGTGCCCTGGATGTGCATCCCACAAATCTCCATCAACTGCAAGATGCTATCCTATCAATATGGGCCAACATTTCTAAAGAATGCTTTCAGCACCTTGTTGAATCAATGCCACGTAGAATTAAGGCAGTTCTGAAGGCGAAAGGGGGTCAAACACAGTATTAGTATGGTGTTCCTAATAATCCTTTAGGTGAGTGTATAATGTCTGTACATAATACAGGGATTAAATGTAACGGCTGCATGCAAACTACTGCGCTTACGTGTGTCGTAGCAAGGGCGTAGGAAAATATTTGATGTTGCATTTCAGCACACCTTTTATACACAATGAAATTGTTTGCACAAAATGGCATGGGTTTGATTTTCAATGACTTCATTTAAGTAAACATACATGACATTTGATGAATAATGTATTTTATTAAGAATTCTATTCTGTTTTTTTAATACTTCTGATTCATCACATTCCACCTAAACTATCTCTCTCACCCTCTTTCTATCTCCTTTTGCGCAGCTCCGCTGGGTCTGAATGCTCTGGAAGGTGAGCCAATAGCGCTGGACACTACATCTTACATGACGTTCAACCCTACATCACAAGTTCGAGACTCCCATAGGCTTGACCGTGGCTCCTTAAATGCACACAATGTGGACTTTATTGATGGTGGAGGCTCTTTTGGGGCCGCAGCTTCAGCCTTCTCAAAGCCCAGGGAACTTCCACGCCAGCGACTGCCGGAGAACTTCAAAGGGGTGTCTCCGCTCCCAGCATCATACTCTTTAAAGTCAGACAGCTCCGTCTCACTCTATAGGGCTCGTATGGAAAACAGAAATGTGGTACTGCGTGTACTTAAAGGTACCCGAGTGGTTTATGACATGATCATAATGTTTGACTGATCTTGAATTCCAGTTTCACTCTCCTTTTTTTCCATTCTCAGATTCAGCCAGTAACCAGGAAAGTCAGTCATTCTTGGGCTTTGCGGCCTTCCTTTCCCAGTTAGGGCCACATCCCTTCTTGCCGGAGCTTCTGGGAGTAATATCCCTGCGGGCCCCTCTCATTACTGTTGTTGAAGAGATGGAGAACAGAGACCTGCTCGGATTCCTGTGGAGGTGTAGACAGGTGAGAGGTTGGACCAGGATGTTTTATAGCAGTGGTTCTCAACTGGTGTGTAACAGCTTTAGGCTACAGGTCTGGTAGGTCACTAATAGTCTCGCGGCAGAAGGTCTGGACTCTTTCGCAGCTTTCATTGGTCGAGGACCGCCCAAGAGGACGTTAAAATGTAAAGTCGATGTCCCTGTATAACCGGCATGCATCTATAAATTATTAATTCAAGAATGATGTGCAAATCTACTGGAACAATGGAGCCACAAATTTCACGTACTTTTGAAAATCCAGTGTTTAGTTGATCCTGGTAAGCACTCATTGTCACAGTTCTAAGAGGGAGTTTGGCATCATGGCATTTGTTTCCAGACGGACCGTTAAAGAACGCAACACACACGTCTCGCGGACATCCTGTAGAATTCAACAAATCAGATGACGACTTTGAAACTCTTGAAGTTTTTCCAGAAAAGTGTCCCATATGCATCAGACATTCAGCCAACGGTCTGAGGCTGAGACTAGGTCCCTGACAACAGGCAATACGGAAAATGCACAGATTAGCAAAAGATAATATAGAACATAAATTGATATGTAACCCTGCAGATGACATGCAAGGAGAAAACAAATCAGACTAAAAAATGCAAAATAGATATTATATATTATAAAATAATATAAAAAATTAATAATATAAAATAAATTGGTATGGGTCCCTGTACATGACATGCGGGGGGAAAACGAGATAACTTGTTCCCTCATTTTAGTTCAACCGAGGGGTGCTATAAATTTAAAAGACTTTAAAGTTTTTCTTGCCGTTAAAACTTATTTATATTTAAGTTTTAAAATGCTGACCTCAAATGCTGTGCATCTAAATAAACTTAATGGTATTTTGGTGCAAATTCGTTTGGTTCCTTGTTTGTTCTATGTGTTGTCATTTTGTTATTTTGGCTGTTGTTTATGCTTGATGGCAATGTAAAATAGGGGTCAAATCAAGTCGAGAATCACTGTTTATAGTGTTCGACAGGTCTGCTGGTACATTAGTAACCAGTGACTAGTCAATAATGTTTATAACAAAAAAAAGTTAACAAGTAGTTAGTTTAGTTTTTAACGATAAGAGCCCTGTCTCAAACAGGATAATGTTGGACCAGATGGCATGTATCAGATGACAGAGAGAAAGATCTTCACCATGGCCTCACATGTGTCCTCTGCACTGGTGAGTAATGTTGGCCAATTATGGTGTAATTTTATATTTTTGCTCAGTTTCAAGGTTGGATACACATCTCATCTTTTTTTCTTCTCTCTCTGCAGGACTTTCTCCATAGCAAAGATCTTCTCCACTGCAACATCAAGGCTCGTAGCGTATTGGTCAGCAGGATTTGTACTGCAAAACTCTGGGGTTTGGGTGATTTGTATGCTAGGACATCAGAAAGTGCTAATCACAGTGAAGATCCTGGAAGAAAGAAGTGGCAGGCTCCTGAGCTATTGGTCAAGAGACCTGCCACTCCAAAAAGTGATGTGTAAGTAAAAAGCACAACACATGTCATGAGGAAAAGCAACTTTTAAGTTTTCAATTCAAATATCTGTATTTCTTGCTCTTTTCTTTTTCTTTTTGCAGTTGGTCATTTGGGCTGCTGCTGTATGAAATGGTGACTCTTGGTAAGTCTGTGGTTTGGTTCTTTTGATATGATTTAAATACTGATAGAATGGTTAACAAATCTACCTTAAGTTCTTTCTCACATTTTTTTGCACTCTTTATATACTTTCAGGTGAGGCCCCTTTTGCTGAAATCCCTGCAAAGGAACTTCTACAGTATCATCAGAGAGCCAAAACACTGAAGAAACCAAACAACTGCTCTAACTCACTGTAATTTTGTTTGTAAAATATAGTATTCATTTGTTATTTATTGTTTTTTAATAAACTGTTCATACAGTGCTTGTTTTGTACATTCAAAATATAAATTTGCTACTGTTTTTCTCCAGTTACTCCATTATCAAAGCCTGCTGTCAGTGGAAGGAGCACGACCGCCCCTCATTGGCTGAGGTCAGGCATAAACTCCAATCGGGAGAGAAGAGTGCCAATGACAGCAGTATTCTCCGTGTGCCTGAGCCAATCAATCTTGAACAGTATCTGAAGGAGGCGGGATATGCAGAATCCAACAACTACACTGTTTTCTGAACTCCAGATGGCTCTACATACAAATACATCACATAAAAAAAAACTATTTTGTTTGTGGTGTACACTATCCATCCCCAGTGAACTGACTGTCAACCAGCCATACTGACGTTAAAAAGTAAAGTATTTTAAAGAATGCTTACATATAAGCCTACTTTCTTTAATGTTGCCAAATTCTCTGATTTTATGTTATCAAATGACTATTTTATTGTACAGTAATATATTTGAACCTGCTGATGCTGAGGAAAGCTAGAATTTAAAGCAATGAACCAAAAAGATGTAACCTTATTTGAAAATCAAGATCCACCAGAGCAGTTTAATGATGCAGTCTTTTTTAAAGACACATAGCAGGTCCATTTGCACATTTACTCTATCATAATAAATAACAGTGTTGTGGAAGTTACTGGAAAATGACTGGCTACTTGACTCTTGGATATTTTTAAAGCACTAGCAAACGAACAAGATTGTTCCAAATAACAGCCATACTTCTGTTCAAACCAACATTGGGAGTGTTATATTGATTTTATAGAACAGTTCAATAAATAAAAGTTAAATATTGAGTACCTTACTTTTTTTAGATAACTGCCAACGAAAAAACTTCCAAACGAAGCCAAGGAGAATTTGACGCGCGTAGTGTTTCTCTGCAGAATGAATCAGATTTTGAACGAATCGGTTGAGTGAATGAACAACTTGACTCACTTCTAGCCACTTGTTTCCACCTACTGGCATAACGATGTAACCTGGCGAAATAGTCATTGAAAAAACAAAATCAAGATAATAATACAGACTGACATTAGACATACATTTAAAGATATTTCTTTAATAATAGCAAATGCAGAAAAGTGCAGAAACCCTTTTTTTTACACAATATTTATTAAAAATTCACTAAATATAAAAATGTGCATTATCCATGATTGAAGCCGTCAATACATTTGTAACAGACAGGGGAAACATACCCAAACAGGAAATAAAGACTTGAGATGTGAATGTCACAGCACATTCTTTATTCATATGTATGCATACAAAGAAACTCAGCCATATGTTTAGAGCACCTGCACACAGCTTTCTCAGGCACTCTCGCTCTCTTTTATACACAGTCACACTACCTCATCATACTTGCTCTCATGTGCTGCAAGGCTCTCAGGTGAAGCTACTAATACATCTATGAAGCTGGTAAACTGTACCCAAAAACAATGATGCTATTTTTAATACAAATGAAAAATTTCCTACAACCATCTACTGTAGAAAAAAAGATAAACAATTTGTTGTTCTAGGATCAGTTATCCAAGCACTCCTTCAGTCTGTGATTTAAAAAAAAGAAACAAAATCTACTTCCATTCAGTAATACTGTGTAGTAAGAACATAGCTCCAAATTTTCCATCTCTCAGTCTCTGAACAATAGCAGTGAAAGAGGAATGGACACACAGAAAGCTTCAGTATGAGATCACTAATGGCTGAAATGA
Organism: Rhinogobio ventralis; assembly: GCA_039654625.1. NCBI lineage: Eukaryota > Metazoa > Chordata > Actinopteri > Cypriniformes > Gobionidae > Rhinogobio > Rhinogobio ventralis. The sequence goes on from CM077201.1 coordinate 15,759,280, forward strand.
CCATTTATGTTGCCATAGTAACTGCAGGAGTCACATACGCCACTAAAGTTATTTAATGTATGGAAATCTAATTGTATTAACTTCCTAAATAGCACACCGAAGACAACCGACAATCCCTTGGTCAAGTGCTGATCAACCGAAAATAACAGATTTTCCAAAGAAAAGTAGTGAAAGGATGCTCGGATGATTCTATTTGGGGAAAAAGGGAAGCCCTGGAAAAAGATGCAGCTGTCAGAGGCAACATACTGTTATTTTTAGAAAGGCAACTTATTCACGTCTTTGACACTGACAGTCAAAAACACTACAGGAATAACATTGATTACTGTCTCTAATATCATCATCAGTCATACTTTGATTATCAATGTATAAAATAACAGACAATCACAAAAGGACACAAACATACTGACCTAAGACCACACATTTACAGTGAGCGCAAGAAAACAGATGCAAAACTCACATGCCCATTCGAACAAGTCCCTAATATTATATATGTAGCACAATCAAAATCCAGGACTGAGACGTATTTTATCTCCAAACAAAGCAATTTAGTAATTTAAAGATTATACATGATCATATTTGTGCTATTTTTTCTTTAGAGAGACTTCCAATATTCTCTCTCAAAGTTTTTTGAAAACAGGACAAATTAAAGTGAGAACTAGTCAGGTACAATCTAGCCATTGTTGAAAACAATACCATTAATAATGCAGGCTTTCGCATCTAAACAAAAATATACTAAGGTACATAATTTGCTTTTCACCCCAAAATGAACACTTTGTCATCTCTTACTCACCCTTAAGTTGTTTCAAACCTGTTTAAGTTTCTTTCTTCTGTTAAACACAAAAGTAGATATTTTAAAGAATGTTGGTAATCAAACAGTTCACAGTAGCCATTGACTTCCATAGTAGGAAAAAAAATACTATGGAAGTCAATGGCTACCTGGTAACTGTTGGCAACTGTCTGGTTAATAACATTCTTTAAAATAGCTTTGTTTGTGTTCAAAAGAAGAACACAAACGATTACAGGTTTGGAATAACATGAGCGTGAGTAAATGATGACAACATCTTAACTTTTGGGTGAACTATCCCTTTAATAAGGCATCACTTATTTTACCCTTCAGATGACATCCGTTCTTCCCTGTTGTTTTGATCAATCTTTAGGTCAAATCTAAAGTCTTTTCAACTTCATCAGTTTCAATTTCTCAGGCTGGTGACGGAAGTATAAAGCTCTAATCCTGCATCTCCTCTTTCTCTTCAACTTTCGTTCAATCCCTCAGGCTGTTGATAGATGCGCAGATTTTGAGGGCAGGACCGAGTTTGATGTTCATAGTGGACATGAGATGCTCTTCTTTGAGAAGCAACAGTGCCTGCCCATCAATCTCCTGTGACAGGAACTGGGATGCCAAGTCCTCACAACCTGATGAGATTTCACAATGGAGGAGTACATTAAATAATATCGTAAATGTAGAGGAGAACACAAACCACATATCACGTGTGGCATCAGAACACTGACCTTGAAGAGAAGAAATGAACTGACACACTTCCTCCACACTCCAGCGTGCAGGGTTGCCAGATAAGAAGTGATTCTCATCCACTGGGAGGCCACTTGGTGCCGTGTCATCAAACTGAGGGCCACAGTGGGTTGGTCTCGGGCATGAGAAGGATGAGCTGGGAGAGAGTGAGAAGAAGTCTTCCTCTTCCTCACAGCTGGAGATGTCCTCAGATCGACTAGATTCTGAACGACACTGCAAAATAGAAAGTCATAAAAAAAAATAAAAAACTTAATTATTTAAAATCAAGAAGCTGTAAAACCATAAATGTTTAATTTCAGTACCCTTTAGGTTACTTTGCCTAAATGTCTACACTACCGATCAAAAGTTTGGGGTCAGTAAGACTTTCATAAGTCTCTTATGCTTACCTCTTATGCATTTACCTGATCAAAAATACAGTAAAAACAATAATAATGTGAAATATGATTTCAATTTATCATCTATTTTAATATATTTTGAAACAACTGAATTTTCAGCATCATTCCTCCCGTATTCAGTGTCCATGATCTTTCAGAAATCATTCTAATATGCTAATTTAGATATTATTTTATAATATTCTTATCATTGTTGAAAACTTTGCTGCTTAATATTTTTGTGGATTATTTCAGGATTCTTTGAAGAATAGAAAGTTTAAAGGAACAGCATTTATTTGAAAACTTAAGATTTTTAAATGTCTGTACTGTCACTTTTGGTCAGTTCAATGTATCCTTGCTGAATAAAAGTATTAAATAAAATAAATAAATAAAATCTATTAAAAAAAATCATACAGACCCAAATAGTCTATTATCTCACCTTTACGGGAAGATGCCTGCCTGCTATTTTAGCACAGGCAATCTCAGAGCTGCTCCTGCGAGGACCCCTGCGTCTAGCAATAACATCCTGCACCACAGGGCTCCCTGGTGGCCGTTCTGCACCCTCAAGACCCCTACTAACACGGTAGTGGTTACTGCAGCTGACATTGTACCTGAATCAAAAAGTTCAGAAGGTTTATTCATAATTAGTTAACATTTTTTCTATATACATTTTATTTTATTAAGAATCTATCAATGATATGGGATGATTTTGGTCTTACCTCTTGGCACAGGTTTTGGAACAGAAGCGCTTGGATCGTCTGAACTGATTGGCTGGTGCAAACCTTAGACAGTATTCACACTTTAACTCTGTAAAATATATAGACACAATGTGTAACTTAAGAGAGAGAATATAAATAATATGTTTCAACAACTTAAAACAGTTTTTCCACAAAGCTTTGAAACACACAACCACTCACTATCAGAACGGATGTTCTCTCTGTGTAGGATGGGTGGAACAGCCACAGGAAGTTCTTTCACTGGCCCAGTCACCTGTCAATCAGCAGGAAAAGTTCATGTGTGTTCTATTCCTGTCAGACCACTGGCCATTAATCAATGAATGTTTTAATGCTTTATTATCTTTCTACAGTTGTCTGAAAACACATTTTGCCTTTCCATAAAACACTAGAGTCGTATTAAGCAGGGAGACTCACAGGGAAAGGTTCGGCTCCTTCCTGGATAACAAAGCCCTCTATGAGGTGAGTGAGAACCTGAGGTTTGACCACAGCCTGTGGGACAGGTGCTCGATCGCCCTGTCCTCCTCCACGAGGAAGAGGGAGAGAAAGAGAGAGAGTAGGAGGAGAGGAGAATGCCATCTCTGGGACTAAATAAGAAAAAAACAGGGAGAAACAGATTGTTCACAAGAGCAAAAATTTTAATAAAAAGACAGATGAGAAGAATAAACACTGCTATTCATACAGATAATAAATTGTAGTATAGTAGTAATAAATTATAATATAGTGTTTTTAAAGATTAACTTTCAGTGAGTGTTGTTAGATCATGGCAAAGGTAATCTAAATATAAAAATACGAGGGAATTGACTATGAGCAATTAAATATCCAGTATCGACCATCAAGATGAATGAAAAATGGATTATAACTAATATGGAACCGATATATTGTGCATCTGTAATCATGACTGGCTGGTAGTATATTTGATATTATGTAGGTTTAAAAATACATTTTAAAAAGTATGAATTAAACCTTTAGCCATTAAAATGTGTGACCAAAAACTCTTTTTAAAGTAACACTAATGTTCAAAAGATTTACATTTAAAATAACTGTTTTCTATTTTAATATATTTTGAAATGTAATCAATTGCTGTGATGCAAAGCTGAATTTTCAGCAGCCAGTGCTCAGAGTCACATTATCCTTCCGAAATCATTCTAATATGCTGGTTTTGAGCTCAAGAAACATGTATTATTATGAATAATATTGTTAGAAACAGTTGTGCTGCTTAATATTTTTGTGAGAAACGTGATACATTTTTTTCAGAATTTGTTGAGGAATATATTTTTTTTTTTAAAAACTGCATTTATGTAAAGTAGAACAGGCCTTTACTTTTACTTGTGATCAATTTAATGCATCCTTGCTAAATAAAAGTATTCTTTAAAAAAAAAAAAAAAAAAAAAAAAAAAAAAAATAATAATAATAATAATAATAATAAATAAACTTACTGACCCCAAACTTTTTCAACGGTAGTGTATAATTTTGAGCATTTTAGGGGCTCTCCCACTACAAAAACATCATTTTGTAAGAAACACTGCATCTCAGGCACACTATCCCTTTCCTATGACCCACCTGTATCTAGTGAGGGAGCTGGTGAAAGAGGAGGGGCGGAGTCTTGCATTAATGGACTTGCATTAATGGTCTCGGTTGACATCTCATGGGGTAAATCAGATTCTGATTTCCTTTTTAATGGACCAATCACAGGCTTTGTCTATGAGAGAAGGAAGATCACACAAGTGTCACAGCATAGACACACCCATGAGGAAATGCAATTCACCCATTATCTACTAACCTGAGCTGGTCCAGACTGAACAAACACAGAGTCTCCAGAGTTATTCTGTCCATCCATTGAGTGTGTGACCGAAGCAGAATTGCCTTGACTCAACCCTGCACTCTGATTGGTCTGCATCTGAGACATTGGGAGGGCACTTTGGGCTGTTTTAAGGCACATGCTGGCTCCGCCCGTTTCCACTGCAGTCATCATAGTAACAACATTGCTACCCGAGTTATTGACGGGTACGACAGCTGTGGCGTCTTGTTGGGCGCAACAGGTCCGAGCCTGGGCCACTGCTAATGCCTGGGAGTTTCCTAGCGTGCTCTGCCTTGCGCCGACCAGCTGAACTGGGACGTGGGGAGGGTGATGGCCCCCTGTGGCCTGGCCGTTGTTGGGTGGTGCTGGGAGAATGGGTGGTGGGTGACGAGGGGGCATCTGCACTGGCAGGCGATGCCCCTGAGCCGTTTTAGGTTGAATGGGCACATGCCCTGTTCCATGACCCAGTTTTTCAGAGCTCAGATTCACTCCTGTCTGCTGGAGTGGCTGCACCACTAACGTCTGGGCAGTCATGTTGGATTTTGCCACCGTGCCCATCGGATAGCCTTGAGAAGATGTGGGAACATTGGATGTGGGCACCAGGATGTGGGTTACGGTGGCCGCAGCAGCTGGTACTCCTCGAGCTTGGCACAAGCCAGACTGAGAAAGGAGAAGCTGGGAGAGAGGGAGCGAGGGGGAGGGCGAGGAGGACGGAGGGTTGGAAGAACCTCCTGCTTGCTGTGGGGTGACAGCGGATTGGTTAGCGCCCTTCACGGTGAGGCCAGACATACTGGGATTGGTGGTGTTGGAGTAGTTTTGCAGTTTGGTGTTGGCGAGCGGTTGATTCTGTGGTTGGATCTGCTGGGCTGACTGACCAAACTGCTGCTGAGTCTGAGGCTGCTGGTTAAGTGGGAATGAACCTTAAAGTCAGAGAAAGAGAAAGAAAATACAGTTCATTTAATAGTCCATAGTGCATTTGGAAATGACTGCAGGAGATGCATACATGGAATTTGAAAGGGAAAGGAAAAACAATAACGATTGACTGTGTACATTAATTTTTATAGCTTGCAATGATCAATAATTCTGTGACATGATCAATAATTGTCAATATTTAAATATTAAGCAATATATTGTCAGATAAGGAAAATTATCTAGCTGGTTGACGAATTATTGTAAAAAGAGAGCGAGAGAATGAATGACTTGTGATAGCCTTGGTAGTATCATTAAGAATAGGTTGAAAATTACAAGACAATCTTGAATGTTTTGCTCACCAAGACTGAATTTTTGTAATAACACATACAGTAAAAACAGTATTACTATGAAGTATTATGAAAATGTTAAATAACCGTTTTCTATTTTAATATTTTTTAAAATGTATTAAAAAAATTATTTGTCATGGAATAAATTAAAAAATCTTTGAATGCATGTCAAAACCTTACTTTTGAATGGATATACACGTGAATAATAAATAATACATGTAAAGATTATACATTTGAAATTAGAATACATTTATATATTTTGTGTTGGGACAGGGCAAGCGGAAATCTGAACTACTGGCTCAACTGGGCAAGCAGAAATAACCTGTTGAGGCCTATAATATCTTAATTTTAATCCTTACCACTTGTCTCCTTCCTGTCTGCAAACTCTGTCTTCACAGTAGCCACCCTTGGAGTGGACACGCAACGCATTGCCAAGTTCTGTACCTAAAAAAGAGACAAAAGAAATTATGGCAAAACAATGAAAAGTGTGAAAGGGAGAAGGGTATACCAACATCACAATTGAACAACGTTTTCAACACTATGGTCTAATATGACAGGTCTAATATGGTCTAATATTCCACAGACAAGTAATTTGTCTTGTAAAACTGACAGTGAAATTCTGTAAAACAGAATTACAGGCAGTAAGAATATATCTGATGTTTAAATCAACCCTTTTCACATTTTGCGGGGTTCAAAGAAGTGGATGTCGTCATAGTTTGGTAAACTTTTATATCGGTAAACGGGACAGCAAATATAATTTTTGTATTTCCATTTGCTCCAGTAGCAAAAGACAAAATCTGTGATAGCATTTCCATGACTTTCCAAAGTTCCCAAAAAATATAGAGAGATTGATTACAGCAGTCAGAAGAGAGAAAGATGTCAAATTTGCCATCAATCCCTCAGCCGTTGTATTAGAAACACCCTCGTAGCAGCATTAATTCATATTTTGCCATTTTTTCACAAAATGAAAATGTGAAAAACTACTATATAATTTATACTATAAAACTATTTGTAGTGTTGATAACTGTGGAATGAGATTTCACTGTTGAAAAAGAAAAGACACAAAAACCAAGCAACCAGGAGAATGTCTTGTTGCATAGTGAAGATGTTTAGGAAATAGGATTTACACTACATTGTGCCAGATTAGGACCCAGTGTAAAAGTAGAGACAAAAATGACTCAGAAGGCCAACGGTCACACCTGATCATTGTCTGACTGGTTACTTGAGGATGTGGGAGTCGTTTCCTGTTGCGTCTGCTGGGGTTGCTGCTGAGGCTGGGGTTGGGCAACCGTTGCCACAGCAGCTGTCGCTGTACCACCAGGCATGAAAATTAGCTGAGGGGCGAGAGGTGTCTTGAGAGAGCGGTTTACCTGTGTGGTGAAAAGACCAGTAAAATTACACCCTTAGGAAAAGAGAGAGCTTGAATAAACATTATATTAACATTCACCACCAGGTAAACGGTTTTATACTGTTGTTATGACAAGCTTTAAAAACATAAATTAGGTCTAGGTCTGGATTTAAGCACTATGACAAGGCACTTACTCTCAGGTACATCTGACCCTGTCCACCAGAGTTTCCACCTAACAAAACTGACTGGCTAAGGGCTGTTGATGTTGCCAAGGTGGCAGGTCCTATTGGACGGGGGTTTGACATGGTCCCTCCACCAGAGGTGGTGCTTAAATTCACCTAAAAAAAAGCATACCATAGATCAGCTTTTATTTATTTAATAAAACATTCCAAAATGATCATCAAAAGCATTAAAGGATTAGTTCACTTTAAAATGAAAATTACTCCATGATTTACTCTCCCTCAAGCCATCCTAGGTATATATGACTTCTTTCTGATGAGCATAATCAGGGCTCACGAGTTTGAAGCTCAAAAAAGTGCATCCATCCATCATAAACATACTCTACATGGCTCCAGGGGGTTAATAAAGGCCTTCTGAAGCGAATCAATAGGTTTTTATAAGAAAAATATCCATATTTAAAACTTTCCACCAGACCACCCTCCGTATTCAACTTATGCAGAAAGTGTAACATCTCTCGCAGTTCAAAGCGCTTACGCTATGTCATACGCATCAGTTACGCTTTTTTCATTAGCTGAATACGGAAGGCAGTCAGGTGGAAGCTAAATATTTTACTTTATAATGTGTTAAATATGGATATTTTTCTTACAAAACTCCATCGCTTTGCTTCAGAAGGCTTTTGTTAACCCCTGACTGAGCCTGGTTTCTCCCAAGGTTATTTTTCTCCATTCTGTCACTGTCGCCTCTGGCTTGCTTAGTTGGGGACACTTAATATTAAACAATATTATTGATCTGAATGAACTGACACTATCAGATGATAACTGAAATGAGCTGAAGGATAACATCACTGTTTTCTGCAGAACTGCTTTATAGCCGAATTGAACTAATTTAATAATTTATGATCTTTATAACGGAACTGCTTCAACAATAAACTGACTTCAGCTGAGGAATGAGTCTTATTTTCTTTTTAAAGCTGCTTTACAGACTAACTGAACTCTGTTTGCTTTGAAACAGTCTGTATTGTATAAAGCACCATAAAAATAAAGGTAACTTGACTTGATTTCCATCACTTATTTAATAGATTTAAAACCAGAGACTCACTGTGCATTGCGCTGTGCTTGTAGCTTGAGAGACACTGTTACTGGGAGAGCTGGACTGACGACTGGCTGCAAGAGTTGCCTGATAATACAAAAAGGAAATATCTAAACAACATTTGCAGAAAGACACTACAAGCAGTATCAAATCCTAAACTAAAGAATATTTTTTCATGTAATGTTAATAACAATAATAATGGTAATCATGATTAGTAATAATTACTATTTTTTTGTAATAATGTATGGAAATTATACAACTACAATGTTACACCAAAAAATAATTACATCTGATGCAAAACAATGCTTATTGAATATAAGATATATTTATTCATAATAAAGCACATATGAAAAATGAGATCTTCACTACCATTCAAAAGTTTGGGGTTGGTAAAATTTTTTATGTTTTTGAAAGTATCTTATATTCAAAGTTTAATTTATTCCATTCAAGAATACAGTAAAAACAGTAATATTGTGAAATATTGTTTCAATTTAACAGTTTCCTATTTTAATATATTTTTAAATGAAATGTATTCCTGTGATGGCAAAGCTGAGTTTTCAGCATCATTACTCCAGTCCAAAGTGTCACATGATCCTTCAGGAATCAATCTAATATGCTGATTTGGTGCTTAAGAAACATTTCTTCTTATAGTCAATGTTAAAAACAGTTGTGCTGCTTAATTGCTTAATTATTGTGCTGCTCTCTGTATTCTTCGAAGAATAGAAAGTTCAAAACAACAGCATTTTTTGGAATAGAAATATTTTGTAAGATTATAAATGCCTTTACTGTTACTTTTGATCAATTTATTGCAACCTTCCTGAAAAAAAAGTATTAATTTCTTTAATATATATATATATATATATATATATATATATATATATATATATATATATATATATATATATATATATATATATATATATATATAAAATTGACCACAAACTTCTGAACAGTAGTCTTCTTAATGATGAATACTCTAGTAAACCACACAGGGCTGAGATTTTACTTTTAATCTTACAAAGCTGATGCAATTTTTTTTTTAAAGATACTTTGCATAATTTGGTTGTTTTACATAATCCACCAGGGTTAATATCTCTAATATATATTTTTTTGTGGATATTGCATGAGATGATTGACTGAATTAGCCAGACCTGTTGCACAGCAGCCAGGTTGTGGAGTTGAGCACTGTTGATCTGCTGCTGCAGCATCAGCTGCTGGAAGTACTGAGCTGCATTGGGCTGCCTCTGTAATGCCTGCAGTGCCTGGAAACATATTTAAGAGTACAGACAACTACATTTACCAAAAATCAAGACATTCAAATAAACACAGTGGCACTATGGTGAATACGTGATTTAAACTACAGTTCAATTTGGCTGTAAGTCTAGTTCGCAGTGGCTTTGTGACCCACCTGCACAGCTTGCCTTTCATAGAGAGACATTTGAGCTATCTGAGGGGGGCGGGAGTTTCCCCCTGATGCTGCACTGCTATTGGCTGAGCTGGAGTTGGTCTGGTCTTCTCCTGCCTCCATGCTCACTGGATGGACGACCAGTCAATCAAACTTTGTAATAGAAAACCAGAGAAAAATATGCATAAACAAACTATTTAGAATGGGAAACAATATTATGTTTATCGGTTTCATAAAATATGAATTAAAACAGCTGATTATAATAAAAACAATAAAGTCGTTTGAACACTTTCGCACAGACACACTTGTTAACTTGTAAGAGCCCCCAAGTCTTTTAAAATATTTAGATAGAATAGCTTTAAAATAACGTAACGATATCAAGTAGTTTTAATATACATAAGATTAATAATGAATAAATAGCGGTTTTAGTTATCTGTCATCTGCGGCTGATCGAGGTGCTGCAGCATTAGTTCTGTGCAATATTCACGTATTAGCAAGTTGCGAAGATTACTAGACAAAATAACACCATGCACAATCATTTATTGTATTATGTCTATGAGCAGAAGCAATGCATAGGGTGAAAATAAACACAATGTCCACTCCCAGTATCTCATCTGCTGCTGCAAAAATGTTGGCGAACTGGCGACTCCCAAAGTGCCAAACAGACAGAATTGTACCTCTCTGCGATCGGCACTGTTTTTGCTTCCCCCTCTCGTAATGGAAACAACCACTTGGAAACGTTGAGTCCACAGTGCCTGTTATCGAAGTAATATAGTTCCGCTATTTATTTCTTTTTTTAAGTATTGCTGGAATTCTTCAAACAACGGTGATTGTGATGAGGCTCAAAAAAAGCGATGAAACACCGCCCCGCCCCCCGTACTGTTTACTATTCTTTTTCCGGCGCCAAAAATGACGTTCCAGATAGAAGTCTGCAGCGGTGTCTTAATTACATAATAAAAGTCTAGCCCGTCTGTCTGTCCGTCCGTCCGTCCATCCATCCATCCATCCTATCTATCTATCTATCTATCTATCTATCTATCAAATATGTACAATTAATAGATAAATAGGCCTTCTGCACATACATAGGCTAATGTTAGAGATTACACATTTTAAAAATCCAGTGGCGTGGAATCGGAAACTACCAGTGCCAAGTTCTTGAATTTGAAATCAAAGATTTTGATATATCAAATAACAAGTAAATATATTATGTGTGTACTGCATATATTTATTTATACAAATATCAAATGGTGAATCAAGTAAAAAGCCTACTAAAACACTTTCCTTTTCTACATGTGAGTATATGCTATAGCATTACACAACAATTTATTTTTTTTAAAAATATTTTAAGGTCATTATTTATTATAAATATAATGCATTTTTGAATATTAAGAGTATCAATATCTTACCACAATTGTCATAAATAAAAAAGTTTAAAAAAAATTTTTTAAAGTCACATTTCTGTCAGTTATTCCTCACTGACTTTGATTTGGCCAAGCAATGTATTTAAATTATTATTAATATTTTAAAAGATGTTTTAAATTAACTTTTATTCCAGGAATTCCATCTTTAAAGAAATGTACGCAAGTTATTTTTGTACGCCTCACAATTATACTTGATTTACAAAAAGAAAAACATATTTTGAACACACATGCAATCAGCTGGATAGAAAATGACAATGTGCCTGAAAAAGACTTTTACGTGGCAAGGGCTCATTTACAATCTGGACAGACCTGTTATTCTGTTGACAGATCACCTGATGACACAGGACAGGACACAGCACAGGTAGTCATGTAGCCTATGCACATTAAGTCTCGACATGATTTGACTGCTTAAACCAGATGAAAACCTCAGTAAGTATATATTTTCTCCACTATTTTAGAGAAGACACTTATTATATATGTTAGTTATAAGCAATATGAGTACTGTCAGGACAAAATTATGCATTGTGTAAGAAAATAGATGTAGTCTACCTACACAAATGCTTCAGATATAATTACAAAAACACACACATGGTTAACATATATTAACATGATTTACTGAACAAAAGCGAAGTGTTAACATTTTAAAAGAAGACTTTAGATTTTATGACTAATAAAGCATAGAGATCACATGACAGGCTGTGATGCATACAAATTTCCAGGTGTTATAATTTGGATCCAATAATGATTCAGTACCTCTGACCTAACAACATAAAATCTGGGTTTTAATAGACATTTATATCTCCATTATAATTTAATCTTTATCATAAAATATATGTTGTATTCCTTATTTATTTCAAATTATTCAGATAATTAATTAAACATAACAATGTGTTTTCTAGGTGTAAAGAATTTTAAAGATAAAAAACATGGAGCCTATAAGATCCAGGGTGTGGTGTACAGAAACAGAAGGCTGGTGCAGGGAAAGATGGGAAATGGAAAAGGGGAAATTGGTTGGATAAGCAGAAGGGAAAGAGTAATGTTGATGAGCTAGAACTGAAAATAAGGATGGAGGTTGGCTACTCTGGAAATACATGTGGAAAGAATGAAAGGCGAACACAAACTCAGGCTTTAGGACATACTACAAAGGGACTAAGTCAAATGAAGCATTCAAGAAATACAACTTCTGAAGAACATAATGAAGCAAAGGGACAATGGAGGAATGAAGACTTACTAGAAGAACATGTGAGTGTAAAAAGGCCCACTAAAGGACCACAACTGGATGTCAGTTACCATTTTTCCAATGGGGCTGGTGCCAAAGTTGTGAGCAGTTCGGAACCAGGATTTGGGCACCAGTCTAGGGTTTTTTTGCATGAAAAAGCACAGCCTGGTTCCAGATTGGTGACCAGCTCTAGCACCAGCCCCAGTGGAATATCAGTAAGTGACTACCTAGTACTTCTAAAGTCACTCCACATTAACCTGCCCAAAGGTGTTTTGAATCCTAAAGTCATCAGGCTATCACAGAATGCAGGCATCATTCAGAAAGCCCAGGATATTGTAAAAGAGCTGGAAAACTTCAAGCTTCAGTTTAACAGCATTCCACGTCTTGGCTGCCGGGAACTTAAGAACTCACTGTCACTGAAAGACAATGGAAATGTTCTTGAAATCACAGTGATGATTTTCTTTGAAAAAAGAGAAGATTCAGAAGCAAATTTAAGAGTACAATGGAGCAAGAATGTATCAAACACAAGCAGTGGATTCAGGTTTAAAGACAAATACAAGACAATGGCCATCTCCACACCCGCTATGTATGCTACAACACAGACAAGGAGCTGGAGACATTTAGAAGTTGGAGATAATCTTGCAAACATTTCTGAAGGTGTGACAGTGAATGTCCGTGATGTTGAGAACAGAGACTATTGTGACGAGTCAGCTCTCTGGACGACCTCATCTCCACAAAGGTTCGGCAAATATTTGCAGAATCCAGCAGATGAACGTGAATGCCTCAAGTTCTACCATGAGCTTCATGAAAATGGCACAAACGGGACAATGAGGTACACCAAAGGTAACAAAGTAGAGTTTGGATTCCTCTCTGGAAGACTAGACTTCTTAGCAGAAGTAAAAGGGGAAAAAAATGAAAAAATGGTGATTGAGTGTAAAGGAACCACTGGAGATATGATAAGCAAAGTCTTCACTAAACCAAAAAATGGGGGTCGTTGTGCACACCTGAATGAAAGACATGAGTACTGCTATCAAGTTCAGGCCTACATGTATATTTTAAACAGGGTAGCAAAACAAACAAAAAGCTTCACCTCTGACAAGGCCGTCATGGTGATCCGGCACTACCACAAGAATGGGCAAGAACCCAGAGATTTCTACTGGAATTACCTGAGAAAGAATGATGCAATACAGCAGAAAATTGATGAACTGCGTGCTTTCTGTGAAGAAGAGGTTCTGGCCTGTTTCCTGGCTGTTCTGAATCTGGTATTCCAGAAAGCCACATAACATGAAGCTCTAGAACTTCAGAAGAACTTCTACAAGTTATGTCTCATGAGAAGTTACAAAATTAAACGTACTTGTAAGGACAGTGTGTTGGGTAGAAACACTACATGTTACAAAGCATGATGTTGCTAAAATAGATATTATTAGAATGAGGAACTATATATAAAAAAGGCATAGTTATGGTTTTATTTATCCCTGGATAGTATGTAATTCACATACTAGCCAGGATTAATATAGTTTTGAATATAAAGAAATAGACAATATTCTAAAGTAAGATTTTTGCTAATTATTGTTATTGCTGCTGTTTAGGGTCAGGGTTCCAATCTATCAAACTACTATGTTTCTAAGCAAACTGAGTTATGATTTTCCAATACAAGTAGGCAAAAAAACTTTTAATAAAAAGCAAGCACTTAGTGTTCTAGTAGTCTTAGCACTTAATTCACTTAGTGTTTTATTTCATTTATTTTTATTAGTTTCACATTTTTATGATTGAAATAAACCTATGAACTGCCTACAGTTCTAAAATAATGTGTATAAAATGCATTGTAATTCATTTGTATGAGATTTCCACTGTACATTTTAAGTAATATGTAAATAAATTGCCTTAAGATTGATTAAAGTAAAAAATGGTATGCCTTTACAATTCAACAACAGAAATGAATAAAGATTCCGGTCAGACAAACCTTATTTGAGTGTCTGCCCCTTCTCAACATCACTTTTTTATTTCTCTATTCTCTCGTCGGTGAAGTCTCTTAACCCCCCTTCCCCCCCCCCTCTCTCTCTCTCTCTCTTTCTCTTCCTTTTTCCTGCTCCCACCCTCTCTCCCCTGCTGCCTTGCCTCCTCTCTCTAAGAGAGTTTGGTCAATAATTGATGAATCTTGCTTACTGAAAGGGTAACAGGTCTATAGCAATAGTCCATTGCCCATTCATGTATCTTTCCCTCCTCCCAGAGCAGGTTTTTTGAGAGGCTGCATAAACGCTACACAAACGCTTTTAAACTAATTCAGCAAGCGAATATTCACCATTGTATCTATTCAGAGCCTTTTAGTTGGTCTGTATATGTGCAGTAGTTCACCGACCTCTGATGTCAGTGGCAGGAGATGGGCATGCAAGAGTTACTCCTGTCAGTCAACAGGCAGCAGGAGACAAGGAAGGATGTAGGGAGAGATTAAATGAGAGAGTAGCAGGGGGCGGAGAGAAAAGAGAGAGAGAGAGATACACATACACACACAGAGAGACAGAGAGAAGCAGTTAATTCCCTATCAGGAGTGATGGCCTGCATGCCTGGTTAGCATATTTCTGTGGCTGCCTGTAATAAACACTTACCATGGAGGGGAGAAACGAGAAGTTGTTCTCTAGAAAAAGAAGTTTCACATTCGGAGCTTACGGAGGGTGAGTGGATATGACAAATAGCATTCAGACACTACTGTAATTTAAAAAAACAATGCTGTCTGAATTGAGGATTTCTGTCATGTTCCGTCTTTATTCTGTGTGTAGGATTGACAAGTTCATCACTGGAAATGAGAGCAGGTCAGCTTACAGTTTGGGTTTGTTGCTGTGCTCAGGTGTTTGAACTCAGTTATCGCATGCAGACTTTTCCAGAACGCTTGTCTCTGTTACAGCTGTGCAGAATCTGTGGGTCACAGCATACTGGATATTTTGGATTCCCCCTCCAGTGAGGCTAAGCCACTCACTTCTGCACCGTCCAGTCAGAAGGTAAGAAATCTCACATTTTAGACATTCTGAAGATGTTGAAAATTAAACTATGGAGAAAGTAAACAAATCACGGAAACATTAAGGAGAAACTGTACAAATTACATTTTATATTGATAATATTCTGATTATACCTTGTAGGGTGCTTTATCTGAAACATTCACTGTTTCTGTCATTCCCTTGTCATTTCTCTGCAGGTCACCGAGTTGTTTGCCATCATTGAAAAGCTACAGGTAACTACAGGTCTTCATCTTTCTCTCTTTCGTCTCCACATTCTTTGTAAACAACACAGTGTAAATACAGTCTGGTTGTCTTGTTCTGTCGCAATGATGATTTCTCTGTGGTTGTGTTTGTGTGCAGGGTAGCAGACTGGATGAACAACGTTGTGAGTTCCCACCACCTTTGAGGGTAGGGGTTTTGCCTAAAACAATATAAATGAGTGGTGGTTACCCAAAACTATTTGTTTATGTGAAAGTTTCTGTCTATAGGGAACTATTTTCAGCAAATCATAAGGGGTGTTTCTTCCACTTTAAGCATTTTTATGTCCCAGGTTTTATTATTTTTGATAAATGAAGGTCCCATTAAAAATGTCAGTTTTTTAATGTATATATTTTAGCGTTTAACAACCTTTATTAGAAAAATGTTAGAAATGTCATTTCCATCACTGAATGCTATTAAACATGGTACACACTTTGAGATGTTGTGGAGGTTTCACTGTAGTGGAATTTATGTTTTAAAAAGATGACACACTTCTAGTTATGCATGTATATACACTTTTAGAGGAAAAATTTAAATATTTAGAGAGAGAGTAAAAAGCATGATTTAAGAGAGTTTATTTTCTAATAGTCCTAGGCTAAAAGTGCCCGTGGATGAAGAAACACCTTCATATGCATGTACACGTTCCATACTTGTACTTATAAAATACAAACATACCATTCAAAAGTCTGGGGTCAGTTTTATTCAGTAAGGACACTTTATATGGATCAAAGGTGACAATAAATAAATGTATAATGTTACAAATTCTATTTAATATAAATGCTGTTCTTTTGAGCTTTTTATTAATCAAAGAATCCTGAAAAAAAATGATCATGGTTTTCAACAAAAATATGAAGCAGCACAACCGTTTTCAGCATTTCTAAAATAAGAAAGGTTTCTAGAGCACCAAATCAGGATATTACAGTTTTTTTTATTCGCTTTGGTACTATTTTCACAAGTAAGGTGTACATTTTCAAAACTTTTAGTACAAAAATCCAAACTGGTCACACTTGTAACATAGCTAGTCATTCTTTCAAAACCTGATGTAATGCTTTCATTCAGTTGCACATATATTTCATTCCACATAATCATTGTTTCAAACACAAGATTATTGTAATATGTAATGAGAACATTTGGTTTAATCACCGAAACACAACAGTATGATCTTCTTTCAGTTTAGTACTCTCAACAATCAGTTCATCCAACAGCAAACAATGCAAGATACATGTTTCAAATCACCCTCGTTGCTGAATTAAGTACAGTAACACAGGCTACAGATGCCCCATAAGAATACACACTTACATAACTTGTGTAATTGAATCCATATTGTTTGTAATAGTATCTATTCAGTGTGCTATCAAAGGTGTGATGAAGTTACGACACAGCCATGAGGTTCTGGGCTATAGAACAGAGTTTGCTGCCAATCCAGTAAATGTTCTCACTGTGCCATATGACTGAATCTATACTGTAGTTGACCTTTATAAGGGTGAGTTACAGTAATGCGGCAGTCTCTACCATGGTAATCTGTTTACAGTATCACATGGCATACATATTGTAATGTAAAATGCTGTATTTGATACCATCTGTCTCCCTTCTTCTTGCATTTCTGATCAGTCTGATGTTACACCGTCATTTCCTCTCCCTTATACTCTAGTCTGCTCTATGCTCACAAATTGCAAATCTTTCTGTCCCACCTACCCACACACACACGTTTGTTTTTGTGAATTGTGGGGACATTCCATAGGCGTAATGGTTTTTATACCGTACAAACCGTATTTTCTATCCCCCTACACTACCCCTACCCTTAAACCTACCCATCACACAAAACGTTCTGCATTTGTACATTTTCAAAAAAAACAACATTCTGTATGATTTATAAGCTTCCTCATGGGAACCAAAAAATGTCCCCGCAAGGACAAGGATTTAGGATATTGCCATCTTTATGGGGACATTTTGTC
The DNA here is from genome assembly GCA_039654625.1 of Rhinogobio ventralis. NCBI lineage: Eukaryota > Metazoa > Chordata > Actinopteri > Cypriniformes > Gobionidae > Rhinogobio > Rhinogobio ventralis. The sequence continues at coordinate 15,776,841 of CM077201.1, forward strand.
CCCATAATGTAGAGTTTACCAGGCCACACACACACACACACTTTGAACATAGTGGTTATAATCTACGATAAATTGCTTATAATGTAAAAATTATCCATTTCATATGGTTATCCATATTGGAAATTGCAAACAAAGTAGAAACTATGTCTATAGAAACAATATCAATAGAAATCTATAGGTGTACCAAATGATTCAATGATTAACCATTAAGATCAGTTGGATTAAATAATAGACAAATGTATTAAACTGAACGAGAAGAGATGCAAATCAAAAGTTTGATAGTAAGAGCTTTATGAAAGGCAGTTACTATGAATGAAACATTTTTATAGATCAAACACTTATTTTGTGTAGCGAAAAGGATACTTTGTGGTTTTGTGTATTGTACTAACGCAATTGAAAATATGCTGAAATGTTTGAAAAAAAGTGCACTTTTGATGATCTGTTGTGATATTAGCACTATGAGTTCTGAAAATGTACACCTTGCTTGTGAAAATAGTACCAAAGCGAATAAAAAAAACTGTAGAATGATTTCTGAAGGATCATGTGACATTGAAAACTGGAGGTTGCTGAAAATGCAGCTGTCACCACAGGAATAAAATACATTTTAAAATATATTCAAATAGAAAACTTCTTTTTTTTAGTAAGCATCTTTAAAAAAACATTTTTTAAACTTACTGACCCCAAACCTTTGAACCATAGTGTATATAGTTTCAAGTTCCCACTTACACAATCACTATTGATCACTCAGACACGGCTGTTAAAGATTGGAGATGGCTTACCTCTCATCCTGCCCCCTAAATCTGGAGGTTATTGGATCGACCCTCCCCTGGATAGACACGTGGAGACCAGCCCTACTTTTTCACAGGGGGGATTTGGTCTGGAGAGCTATGACATCATGGAGAGAGACAGTGAAGCTAGAGTCTATCAGGAATTCTTCCGCCACAGAGTCAGTGATCTTTTTTTTCTTTTGGAAAACGTCCAACTCTTTTGAAGAGACCCTCACACACTAAATAGTTCTGTAGCTAAATGTTTTTATTATTTTCATGCCTTTCTTTCATCTTTGCTGCAGTATCATCATTCGTTCACTGCCTGTGACCCTTCTCTTGGGCCCCTAGTTTTATCTGTTTGTCTTGAGGAAGAGGAAAATCGCCTGAGAGTCATTCTGAGGTGTGTATTTTGTGACCACCTTACATGTCATTCATTATGATGATGTGCAATAATAACTTTTTTTTTCTTTCTTTTATCAGAATGAAGGAGTGCTCTATTCATGGCACATTCTCTGTTTCTCTCTTTCAACAATTTCCCACAGCGGTGGAGCTGGCAAAGGTATCTCACAACCACACAACCGGAATTACCGAAATTGATTCACAATTGAATGAAAGTGAATAGAAGGTTAGCTTTGATTTGTTTTTATTGAAGATGCTGTGCTCAAATGTCAGCGTGTCATATTTTGAGGCTGTGAGCTACTTAAAGGTACATTTTCACTTGTCAAATCTGTCTGTACTATGATCTGGCAGAAGTGCTAACTTGCAATTCACTTGTTTTATAAATTGACAAATTCCATAAAGTAACAACGTTTCTGACACAATCAATGCAAATGTCATCCATCTTCTCTTTTCTTTCTGGATCAAAAGGCCCCAGAGGTCATAATGGCATTTGATGAACACAGAGTGTCTCAAAACTTTAAATTTGGTGTCTTATACCAGAGAGAAGGACAGGTATGCAAATACAAAAAAAAATTATGCTTTACTGCTTTTACCTGTTTTCTAATGCCAGCTTTATAGTTTGACTAGGTCTTGTTTGACGAATAAATAGCCTAAATGGATATATTTGTAATTTCTTGTTACTGTTACATTATTTTGTTTTCAATGTATGTAATGTAGTTAACAGAGGAAGATATTCTCAGTAACAATGAGGAAAGTGAGGAGTTTTTGGAGTTTTTATCAATACTCGGGCAGACAGTCAACCTGCAAGGATTTACTGGGTAAGAGAGTAGGACTCACTACTAATGATATTGATTGATATCATCAATAACAAAACACTACTTTAAAATGTGTTATCATCACCTGTCAAAAGAACATCAACATTTTCCATATCTTAGGTTTAGGGGAGGTCTGGATGTCTCTCATGGCCAGACAGGAAATGAAGCAGTTTTCACCTCCTTCCATGGACGAGAGATTATGTTTCATGTTGCCACTAAACTGCCGTTCACAGAAGGAGATACACAACAGGTTATTTAATGAACGTGTTTTTTTAATTGATTAAAATAATCAATTAACCTCTTTAATCAAACCTCTGTACCATAACGCATAATGTTATAATGTATGCTAATATTCAGACCAACAGCACGACTGTTTTGCTTTTAAGCAACAGTTCAACAATAAACAAGAAGTTAATATTGAGTAACTTACATTTTTGACACAACATTGATAGTTGCTTAATGTATGTTTGCTTCGCCAATGAAAATATTTCCACAAAAAAGGTCCAATATGCGCCTCCCATTAACACACAGTAGTGGTGATTCGTTCCCGAATGAATCAGTGTGGTTGAACGAATCTGTCGAGTCACTTGTTTCGTTCATGAACGAATCAGTTCAGTAAATTAATTAATGCTTCACAAAATAAGTCACTTGTCGCTAGACTCGCTACCTGCTAACTAGTGTATGGATAACCTGCAAAAAGAGCCACTGAAATCCTCACAGAATGGAATGAAACAATCACAGACAAGCGGAGTGATAAGTGTAAAAACAAACTTAAAAACAATCGTCTTTTTCATGGAATTACAACTCTACTCTTCTGTTTCCCCCCCTCAGTTGCAGAGAAAGAGACACATTGGGAATGATATTGTTGCCCTGGTTTACCAGGAGGGTCACACTCCCTTTATTTCGGATGTGATCAGATCCCACTTCTTGCATTGTTTCATTGCAGTACGGAGAATAAAGAGAGAAAATGAGGGAGAAGGAGGAGATGGAGGATCATTTCAGGTAAAAAAAAATAAAAAAAAATTGCTACATTTTGCTTTATCAACACTCTTTTTTTATATAAAAAAATTATTTATATTTCAATAAAAAAAATTAGAGAAACATTAGAGAAAACAAGAACAAGAACAAGTGGGGAATAAGGTGAAAAAATAAAACAGAATTTACCATTTAAAATTGTATTATAATATGGGATGAAGCTTTTTTTTATTGGGGGAAATTTTTTGAAGTGATGATAATAGTAAACATAAATCAGAAGCAAATACTTTACAGTTTAAATTGAGGGTATCTTGCTTTGTCAATGTGGTATTTACACACTACATAAAAATGAGATTTAATGTATCATCTAGCTCCTTATTTTTAGAAACATCAGAGTGAAAAAGCTTTATCAGCGCTCACTATGTACCACATAGCTTTAAAACCTCTTCTTTGATTGACAGGTATCTGTCACTGCTAGGGAGGATGTGCCTCCATTTGGCCCACCCCTTCCTAGTCCGCCCATTTTTACCGAGGTGAGATCATATGAATTATAATAATTTTCAACTTTCAACTTTCTTACATCAGTACAATTATTTACCATTTGGTCTCAAATAAGATAGACCTACTACATTTCCTTTGACATACGTGAATGTTTATAAAATATAAATTCAACAAAAACATGCAAATCACATTTTATTTAAAAGACATTTTAAATAGTCCCTGACAGTGCTCTGAATTTCCACTTCCAGGGCTCAGTTTTAAGAGAGTTCCTTTTGACCAAACTTATAAACGCTGAAATCTCTTGTTACAAGGCAGAGAAATTCAGTCGACTGGAGGTAACCAGACATAAAACACCTGTACTAACCGTTTACTTATATCACAGCCTCATTGTATAACACGTGTGCTTCTATTTCTCTCCTTTTGTGATCTCAGTCACGTACACGTTCATCTCTCTTGGAAGCACTGCGATCTGAACTGTCTTCCCGCTCCCAATGCATGTTGGGAGAGCCGTCACTGCCCAGCATCCCCCTCACTGAAGGGGGGAGGAGTGTTCCAGAGGGTAGTGGAGGATTCATTGAGAACTTTAAGGTAGATAATCTCAGAGCAAAAGACAATAGGCCTTGATATTTTTACTGGATTGTGCTTGTTACTGCTTGACATTAAAGTGAGCATCAAATCAATCACTTTATGTCTCCCTCTCCATCACAAGAGAGCTATTAGAGTGCGAAGCCACTCGTTCGATACCTTGGGAGTACCAAAGAAGGCAGGTGGTGTAGCAGGGCAGCGACCAAAGGTCAGCAAATACCAGTAACACACTAATGTTCTCCTAATACTTTTGACATAATATATTTTATCATAATTTTTGTGGTTTTGCTAAAGTATGACAATATTTAAAAAATTTTCCTCACTGCTAAAACACTGGAAAAGGATGGTGAAAGGTAAAAACAAATATATGAAATATTCTAAAATTTTCCTGTGATGTTAAGTGCAATGCAACTTCTCACACAAGTTGTGTATAGTTTTATATTTTACTTCACTCACAGCGAGCAGACAAGCAGCGTGGGATACACTGAGATGAGAGGTCAAACCAGTCCCCAGGACGACCTATAGACGAAGGATGCGCCACTATTTTGGGCCTAAGCACAAGAAAAGACTTCAAGATAGGTGTTTACCATCCATTTAAGAGTACAAAGCACAATTAAGTAAATAGATAATTTAACTAAAACTTTATGTATTAAGGTAAGTTGTGACTAGCTTCAAGTGCAATCATAAAGATATGAAAATGTAAGATTTCAGATACTGTATATTATATTTGAATGTCTTATTTGAAGTGGCATATTTTAGATTCAGTGGTTGCTTATAACTGATGTACCCCAGTGAAGGTGGGTTTAATTTCTGGAATTGAACAAACTATTTTTCTGCAATTTAGCCATCCAACTGTGTATATTTTATGTGTATTTTAAATATATTTCAGTTTGATTTGCAACAAGAGACCCAATAAATCTGACTAGTACATTTTATGTATTCAACCTGCCAGGCTCATGATTGGGGTAAAATGCTTATATTTTTTCCATCTCAAATATACAAATCTATACACAATGTAAAAAAAAGTCAGTCATTTCATTAGTGCAAAAGTGTTGCAATAAAGTGATTTTATTTTATGCAAACACTGGTTTGTAGCAAAAATAGCTTTAGTCTAGTCATAATACTCTAGTCATTTACTTGTAACTGCTAATGAATCAGAAATCACATTCACAGGAAAAAAGCTTAAGCATTGAAAAAAAAATAGATTAAGGATTTGTAACTTTGACTGTCCCACAGAAAAAATACATTTTAACTTGTTCACAAAAGACTCAAGTCCTGCAACAGGACCTTTAGGTTAATTTGGGTCCATTTAGAGACCCTTTGGGTAAACTACAAATTTCCCTGAATGCAGAAGTTCCTTCATCATGGTCCATAAATAAATCACTTACAATTCTAAATGGTAACATTTCAGTTAATACAAACTTGAAAAGGACAAGCAGAGACAATTGGGAATAAACCATTTTATTGAAAACTTGAGGGAAAGAGCAAACAAAGCAAGCACTGCTGAGTCTCTCCACCCCACTGAAGGGGAAGAGTTTAATCCTCCTCTTCATCATCACCACCTCCAGCACCACCCTGGGCCTTCTTGGCATTCTTTCTCTTCACGCGGCCAGGGCGACCACCACCGTATGGTGAGCGGAGAGAGAAGTCAATGTGCTTCTGGCTGTCCAGCCTCACCACAAAGGAGGGGATGTTCACAACCTGCTTGCGCACCCTGCAGAACAGCAAAAAAAAGAAAAAAAAAAATATGTAGCCACATGCACTGAAGCTTATTCACATCAGAAACGGTTGCTGAACTCGAGGCCTCATTGACGAGGAATTCTTGACACCACTGACAATCTGACGGTTTTAAAGTTTAAATCACTGGCCAAGAGAAATGTAGCTATTACAGTACAAGACCTCAAAGTGCCCACATACATTACCTGGTAGACTCCGTTTCGTGCAATAAAGCACCCCAGACGTCATGGAAAGCTCTGGGTTATGTGCTTTTATTACAAGCAAAGGTATACGGTTTAATCACCGAATTGACCTTGCAGAATATCTCATTCCCACTCACCAGGAGGAGTTTAAACATGGTCAGCTAATGAAAGGAGGAAGAAAGCCTCAATGCACAAGTTTTCAGGGAAATGGTTTACAATCTTAAGTCCTAAACTATGAGGGTTCTACATATCCTGCATAGTTCTGCATCTTACCGGATGTGCCTCTGACGGATGAGCACACGTGCATGGTGGATGCTCTTGGCCAGGCCAAGCTTGAAGACCTGGGTCTGCAGCCTCCTCTCCAAGAAATCCTCCACTTTCAAGCCCAGAATGTAATCGAGCTTCATCTTGCCCTCATCCAGCACTCCAATACGCACCAGACGCCTAAGCAAAGCATTACCTAGAATAAAAAAAAAAACGGTGAGGATAAAGTAATAGATACAATACCAAACAAAGTTATAAGCAAATAAATGGCCTCATTGACGAGGAATTCTTGGCAACACTGACAATCTGACTTACAATATTTTAATCATTGGCCACTCAGTTTTAAATACAACCTCAAGTCACAATTGACAAACATCTACCTTCAAAGAGACGTCTAGCATCCTTCTCATCCAGAGTGAGAAGCTCTCTGGCAGCTTTGCGGATTTTGGCCAGAGTGAACTTCACACGCCAAACTTCTCTTTTGTTTCTGAGTCCATACTCGCCTGTGGAAAATAGGATTTAAAATTATATAGACATACATTAAGGACACGTAAGTCATGAAATCCTTCTTTCATTGTGTCCTCACCAATGAGTTTCAACTCCTGGTCGAGACGTGACTTCTCGAAGGGACGTCTGGGGGTGACGTATGTCTTACTACAAACCCAACTCCTGGCAACCGGCATGGCGACTTATCGACGCCTGAGAATTAAAAACCATTTAACGTTAATTAAATAAAAGTAGCACATTTAATATTCAACACGTAACCAGCAGTGTTTCCTCTTCTTGATTATCGTATAAGTTATTGATTATTCGTTTCAAAACATTTTATTCTGGATCATATGACTCTATTCTACTTGAAGAACCTTGATGTACTCAAGTTCTAGGCGGAAATTTTAACATAATATGAACACGAGATACTTCATGACTAGGCCGGATTCCGCCTTGTGGAAACACGTTTGCGCTGCACCGCGCGATAAAGCTCGTTTCTCCGCATGATGAAACTAAAAATACTGGACGTGTAAAACAGTCCCTTATTATACACACGTTTCTTAATGTTCAACAAAAAACAAAGTACGAACAATGAGAAATTATGACAGAAAAAGGGAAGCCCAGGCCGCCATTACCTGTGTGTGTCAGGCTCGCAAAGTAAAGAGAACGTGCTCTCAGCCTTACCGGAAATTTATATGCGTATTTTAAACTACAGAACCCACAAAGCTCTGCGCCTTCCGTTAAAATCACTGTTTATGAATTATTTGCTTCCCCCTACTGGCCAAAAGGCGCATTTCTATAAAACAACAGAGACATTATTTGATGTCGATTATTTACAAAGGAATTTATTAAAACGCCTTCTATTCAGAACTGGGCAAACAGAAGACAATGACCCATGAATCTGTATTGCGGTCTTTAAGTGGAATTAGTTTTCCAAGCACATGCATGACTCAACGAAGTGATATCTGGGGGAACTTGATTTAGTTGTTGCCGAACTGTTGTGACGTTGGTAGGTAATGAATTAGGCACTATGTACGAAAGAGCTTCTAAATCTAATGTCAGTCACTCTTTTTTCACTGTTTGCTGTAGCCTATGTGAAGAAAATATTTTTGTTAGATACCATGCTTAAATAGGCTAAGTGATATGAAAATAAATGTAAGCTATAAGATGAGCATAAAGGAAAAAAAAGAAAAAAAACTTACAACACTGTACAAATTTAAACGACTTCAACGGATTTAGTAGGTCTAACTTTTTCTTTTTTTTTTACAACAAACACTTTTTTTACATTCACACAATAAATCTCTCATGTGTTACCTAAATTACTTTTAGTTATCCAAAACTTGATTCCAGTTTAAAAACTTTTAATTATAAACATATATTGAGTGGGTTTGCATAATAATAGTCCAGTGATTTGAATATGACACTTTGTTCAGTATTCTTGTGAAATAATGGATTATATGTAGGCTAGGTCTATTCTTAAACTTTATGATAAAACAGATTGGCCCCAGCATTAGAGCCTAATTCATAGACGTTAATAGTATTAACAATTAAAGATAATATTAGTTAAACGGTGGTGCTGGAAGAAAAGAAAATACGTTTTTTGTTCTGATAATAATGTAAAATACTTTAATTTTAATTTACGTTCAATGATTTTAACATGCAGCTATGGTTAGAGGTGGAATAAGGAGTGCTAATCAAAATGCCAAATAAAACTGACCTGAATGTACCTAAAGAAGCCAACATACTGTTACAGTAAGTTTGCAGAAATGCAATACATCACATATCATAAATACTAAACAGCTAAACCGGACATCACATAAAATTCTAGGCAAAGACACAATGTATAAAAAGAGGAGTATAAATGTAGTATAAATTATGTCACACACTATATTTAAAAAAAAAATTCAGCCACATTATTTGGGACTAAATTATGAATGACTGCATGACTTGCTGTTTAATTTTTATTGGTGATACCAGCTCAACTAAAGGAGGAAGGGGGACTATTTATAAAGGAGTGTAACACAACTCTGAGCATGTGTTTCTGTCTATCAAATATACCGATTGACACACACACACAGACACACACACACATGCAGTGTCCCCCAGAGATCTTTCAGTACTGATCTCCTCTGCCATTTGTGAGACAGACTAACTCGGCACTCTTAACTTTTGGAGAGGGTCTTATTTTTGACTTTCTTTTTAAATTCTCGTTTTGTTTATCACTTAGAAGTTGTGACGGCAGCCATTCGTGCAGTGAAACCCAATTTTTCTTCTCCATTTCTTTTTCATACCCCTGGATCTTTTTTCCTCCTCTGTTTGGATCCTAAAATTTCTCTGTCTGGTACTTTTTTATTCAGAAAGCTCTCCTTCCCCTCTCTCCTCCTGGCCTCCCATCCCTTGTAGCTGTTCCTTTTTTTCTGTCCTTCTCTCTGGCTATGCACCATGCTGTCCTCCCCTACTGTGATCCTTCAGCCCTACGGACTCCCTGTTTACCCCCAGACAGCCTCCTGCTACCCCAGCATTGTACAGGTAAACGTGTCCCTTTCTCTCTCTGCCTCTTCCTCTTTCACACTTTCTCTGGAATAGTGTATTTATTTATTTGCATTTTTTATTTATTGAATTTGTGTTTATTTTAAGCATTTTAAGAACTTTACTTGTGCAGTCCCTGTCACATATCTGGTAAAATGTTAAACAAATCGACCAATCACTGGGCAGCAAGAGGCTTGTGTATGTACTAAAAACGGTCGTCCACCAATGGGTCTGAAGACATGAAATGTGTTTCTCTCTGTCAGCGAAGGACGCTGCGTCCCTCTGTTAGTTATATTTGTCCCTGCGAGGTGGCCTATTGAAAACAGGTTCAGTGTGTGTTTGTGTGCGGGTTTGTGTGTGTGTGTGAGAGAGAGAGAGAGAGAGAGAGAGAGAAATTCCAGGACAGCTGATAAACGGTGTGCCTGCTCTTTCTCTCTGTCACACTCACTGTATTTTTAGTCTGTTCTTCTCACTGCCGATTCCCTCAAACACACAGATTAGAGATATAGAAATAGATGTAGAGTCTCAGATTGCCTCTTGACTTTATCTAAAGTGATACACAGTGACAGATTTTGTCATCCAAAGCATTGGACTTAAACAAGGAATTTTCTTAGTTGCTCCTGCTCCCTTAAAGGAATAGTGCACCCAAATAGAAAATTCTGTCATCATTTACTCACCATCAATTTGTTCCAAACCTGTATGAGTTTCTTTCGTCTGCTGAACACAAAAGAAGATATTTTGAAGAATGTTGGTAACAAAACAGTTGACAGTAGCCATTGACTTCCATTGTACAGAAAAAATGGAAGTCAATGGGGTCCATCAGAAATGATAGAATTTAAATTTTTCTTATTTTGATAGTTGTGTGTGTTGGTGCAAAATTAGAAAAAAATTATTTGCCATATGTTTGTGTGTGCGTGTGCATTTATTAATGGAACAATGCATATGTTAGGAATAATGTAAACCCCCCAAAAGACCATGATGTAAATCTGAGGAGTAATGTATCACCCTAAAATGTTTTATTTTTCAATAATGACTTGCACAACCAACATTACATGGCTAATAAACAAATAAATGTAGGTAAATGCTTATTTGAGTCTAAAGAAAGAGAGTGAAACAATGTAAACTGTTACTTGGAAAATTCTCATTTTTATATTGCTTTGGATTAGTGTTGTTATTGTTAACTAAAACTATTTAAAAACATGTTAATTGAAATAAAGCTGAAATAAAATAAATAAAGTTTTTTATAGCACATAAAAATGACTAAAACTAAAATTAAAGTATGAAAATAAAAGCCAATTCAAAATAAAAAAAACTAATAGAAGTATAGAAATAACACTGCTTTGGATAAAACTTATATTGTTTAGCAGTCAATATAGAAAGCTCTGACTCCATAATCCCACAATTGGCCAACCAGAATCAAGTATTCCAAAGAGCCTTGTACATGAGTATAGACTACATAAGCAGTTCTTGTCATCAGGGCTGTGTGTGTGTGTGTGTGTTTGAATGATCCCGCAGCTGTCAGATGTGGCACCTGGCATCCTGCCTCTGATCTTTAACCCCGAACCTGACAGCTGAAGAGGCCAATGTGTGTGTGAGGGGGAAGAAATCTCGTATCTGTCAGTGTGCCTGAAAAGACCTTTTATCGGCTAGATAGAGGCATTATTTAAATACTCTCACAGTAACAAAGAATTAGGATGGCAAACTGAACAGTTTATGTTCAGATCTCGCAAGATAACTAATGGAGTGTGTTCAAACAATATAATGTTTTGTCCTCCATATCCCCTGTACTAGAACATGGCTAGGTATTGTTTAAGTTATTATGTTGTGTGTACTTGTTGAATAAAGTTTTTAAAGTCTAAAGTCACTTACAGTCTGTCATGCACTCTTAAAGGGTTAGTTCACCCAAAAATGAAAATCATTCATTACTCACCCTCATGTAGTTCCTTATGTAGTTCCTCATGTAGTTCCTCATGTAGTTCGGAACACAAATTAAGATATTTTTGATGAAATCGGCGAGCTCTCTGACCCCTAGACAGCAATTTAATGACCACTGTCAAGGTCCAGAAAGGTAGTAAAGACATTGTTAAAATAGTCCATGATGTGACTACAGTGGTTCAACCTTAATTTTATGAAGTGATGAGAAAAATAACAACTTTATTCAACAATCTCTTCTCGTCTGTGCCAGTCTCCTACGCTGTTGACGTAGTGTAAACAGTGCAGCAAATTCTACGGCTAGCTCCTGCGTCAGCATTACACGCAAGCGTCGTGGTGCTCACGTGAACAGTGTTGGCCAATGGTAAGCCGGCGTTCTGGAAGCGCTGCACTGTATTTACTACGTCAACAGCGTAGGAGATTGGCACAGACGAGAAGAGATTGTTGAATAAAGTCGTTATTTTTGCGCACAAAAAGTATTCTCGTCGCTTCATAAAATGAAGGTTGAACCACTGGAGTTACATGGACTATTTTAACGATGTCTTTTCTACCTTTCTGGGCCTTGAAAGTGTTAATTAAATAGCTGTCTATGAAGGGGTCAGAGAGCTCTTGGATTTCATTAAAATATCTTAATTTGTGTTTCGAAGATGAATGAAAGTGTTATGGGTTTGGAATTATATGAGGGTGAGGAATTAATGACAGAATTTTCATTTTGAACTAACCTTTTAATTTTGATCTTTGATTTGGTTTGCGGCCAGCAGCAAAGGCACACTGAGTGACATTTTGAGTCCGCATGCAGTAGTATTTCAGTTTGCAGGGCTGACAACACCTGTTTGCATCTCGTAAATCTTTCACAGGGGTGTCAAGTTGCTCTTGTTTTTTTTGTTTTTTGTTTTTTAAATAATGAAAGTAAGATATGCCATGTTCTTGTAAACAGTGGTTAAAGAAAACATTGTAATTATGGCGTATAATATAACAACAATGCCGAATAATAGCTGTGATGAGAAACCGACACTGATGTAACATGATACTTTTGTTTCTACTGAAGAAATCTAAGTGTGGTTGTGATATTTAATCAGAGCCATGTCTTTTACTGTCACAGTTTATCTGTGAAGTCTAAATTTACTCTGCCTTATCTGCTTGGTGATAAAGAGTAAACACATAGAAAGTGTGTGAAGAGCTTCATATCAGCTTTATATCTATTATTCTGCCTATAATTAAAAAAAAAGCCTATTTTATTTTTTTAAACTTAAAACCTTCGATTTCAGAAAGCTTTTTGTATGCCACAACACTATCAATATAATTAGAATTGTCTGCATAAAATGTGTTATAGTTTATATTTCATGCATTTTTTGTTCTATGTTTGACTGAACAGTTATTTTAATGTGTTTGAGTGATCTTACCTGTTTTACCTGATCTGTTTCATACACACTTTAATAGTTACAGGAATCTGGTTGGTCTGGTTTAAATAAATCAAGATCATTGTATTTCATTACATGATTAGGATCACTGAGTTTTACAGAGCAGAAACATTAAGGTGAGGTGTAAGAATCAACTTTTATCCAAACAGACGTGTGTCTGTTGAGGGTCTACAGTGTAGGAGGGGGAAATGGGATGATTGACATGAACAAATGAACACAGCTGGTGTAAAGACCCCCTTGAGACAGATTTTGTGCTCTGTGATTGGTGGGTGCGAGGGACTTATGGTGAGGTGGGCGGGTGAAAGCGTTGCATTAAAGCATGCGTCAGTTGTTGGTGAGTATTGGGCCGCCTGTGGAATGCACTGAAGGGGTGAGACGCATCATTTATACTACATTTATACTCCTCTTTTTATACATTGTGTCTTTGCCTAGAATTTTATGTGATGTCCAGTTTATTATTTATGATATGTGATGTATTGCATTACTGCAAACAGACTGTAACAGTATGTTAGCTTCTTTAGGTAAATTTATGTCAGTTTTATTTGGCAAAAATATTGAGTATTTTACCCAAATTTGTTGCAAATGCTTTTTTTAATCTATTTTTTTAGATACGTACCTTTTCACTGTCTTCCAGAAATAATTTTTGTGAAAAATCTAAGAGTATCAAATATGTAGGCCTACTTCAAAATATGAAACAATTCAGCATTTATTCACAGACAGATTTTTTCTCTAATTATGCCTTATTCTTGAACAGTTTATGATGAAGATTGAGCAGTTTACAGAACTAATATTTCTGTTATTATCTCATTACAGGGTGCCGCCACCCAAGAAGCGGGGCCAGGCAATGGTGACCCTTCACTTCCTCAGGTCTATGCCCAACCCCCTTCATACCCTCCACCTGGACAAGCCCCACCCACACCTGCTGCCCGATTACCACCCCTCGATTTCACTGCTGCTCATCCAAACTCTGAATATGCAGATCATCATCAATTGAGAGTCTATCAGGGCTCTCAGCTCGACGGGACAGAGTCTATACCCGCCAATAACACGGTAAGATTGATTACCTGATCAATAAATGACTGGATACAGAGTGTTTTAGAGAAGAATATGATCTTAAATATCAGTTAACACAGGGGAGTATCTAAAGTAGAGAAATAACTTGAGCTTAAAAGTGAAAATGCATTTGTTAGTATATGCAAAAATGACAATATTACACAAAATGAGTGGCTAAATTAAGCACAAACATTTACTGAAATAATCTAATTTACCTACAGTCGAGCAATGCCCATATGAGTATACAAATATTATTTTACAGTAGGCAACACTGCTGTGAATTAGTAAAATTAGATGTATTTGCGTCAGAGAAGGTATGTCAGGAATATGTATGAGCTGCTGATATATAATCTCATGCTTCGGTCCTCTGGGATCTCCTGTCTGAGCTAAATATATCTCTATGTCCTTTACACATCCTTCCTTTGCCTTGTCCATGTATGGCAATTCAGTTGGCTCAGTGCACCGTATAGAGTATTTAAGCTATGGAAGAAACACTGATTCAAACTCCTCTCTTCTTACTTTCTTTTCTGCTCTCTAGTTCTCTTTTCAAAGAGCTTTTGAATTTTGACGTTTTAAACTTAAATGTTTATATACAAATTTGCTTTAATAAGCAGAAATTCAGAGATGTGTTTGAAGTTTCAGGGTGCTATTACTCTTAAACTGCATTACATTCATTTTATTCAGAGTCATTATTCAGTGTTTTTCAGTGTTTTCCAGTTTATATACTGTAGGGGTTTTCAAAATGGGGGTCCACGGACCAAAATTTATTTTAGGTTAGGTTTTAAGTTAAAAAGTTAAGATATTCATTTATATATTATATATACAGTATGTATAATTTGATTTCTCTATGTTGAAAATCACGAGATTAACTGCCATTATTAAATTGTAATTTAGTTAATTTAGTGTATTAGTTTAGTTGATTTTAGTCTAGTTTTAACAGTAAGAAATAATAATAATAATAATAATAACTGTCAACTTATCACAAAAGTAAACATTCTCCAGATAATATTTTAATAATGTGCTTTGGACAATATAATTGTGTACATGTTGTAAGATATAATATGATGGTTAATATTTTAAATACATGAAATTATATAGCTATTGTTATATTTTAGTATTTTATATAATCATATTTTGGGGTCCATGGCATCAAAAAGTTTGAAAACCCCTAAAATAAGTCTTTGACACATATTGTCACATATGTGCAGTGAATCAACCTGAGATACTTAATTTAGTTGAATAACTCAAATAAATGATTATTTCTGTCATGCTTACAGTTTTTCAGTGTTATCAATGCAATGAAATGTATTTACTAATGTTTTGAAGGCACCAGTACTGAGATGCCAGTCATGAACCCAGATGTAAATACTGTATTTAAAGGACAATCTGTAATTGCTGAAATATTGTCTATTGGACCCATGCCATATCTTTAATGTGTCACCATGGATGTGTATGATTGTTATTGTTGTGTTTTTAGAATGTGTTTTAAGCCATTATTAATGGCTTATTGGGTATAGTAATTGCAGAAGGCCATTTTAAGGTTAACAAAGGAATTGTGGGAAGGACTGAGAGTAATGATTTCACTATGAAAGTATTTTTTTCACTGAAAAAGTTCATGCAATGAGTTCTCTCTTTCTCTGTCACACCATCTTCTGTCCACATTGCTTATATCACTAGAGAGCGCCAGATATTGGGACTATGAGACGCCGCCGTGGAGGGAGGGGTCAAGGGGGGGAGTCAGACGGGATGACCCCTCCCCCCTCATCTATGTTTCCCAGGTCCAGTCAGAAAAGCACTCTGCATCGTGACGTGATATCATCACATACCTTCCCATCACACCTTCCCTCAATCTGTCACTTCTCCCAAAATCCCTGGCCTGTGTCTCTGGATGAATGTAATGATGATGATGATTCAACAGTATTTTCTGTGTGACTGTCTGCTGTCGTAGTCATTACAGCTAGCAATCAGCCCGGCCAGCTCAGAGTTAACCATAACCATGATCTGTTTGCGTGTGTGGATGTGTGTGTGTGTGTGTGTGTGTGTCTGTGCGTAAATCTCCCCTACCTCTTTCTTCCTTATTAATACACTGTTCTGTCTTGGTTCCAAAAATGGCACATTGTTGCAGTTTTGCAATCAAACTGTAAAGTTATATGCTGAAATGCGTAAGCTGCTTGAATTCCCTTGTTTAGTGCTTCTGCCTTTTACTTTCCATTTTGGGGTTCACTCGGTTCTAGACCCTTCCTTAACTTCTTGTCCTATTAAGGATCATCAACACCCCTCATTTCTATTTTTGTGCTCTTTTTATTGTGCTGCTGATTCTCTATATTGTACAATGAGGAAACACTAAGGAGGAATAGTCATTACAGTGGAATTTATTTATAGAAATGGAATTATTTAGGATTTATGCAACTCCTGGCGATGAATTAAACGAATTAAGATGAATTAAATTCTTCTTTCTCATAGTTGAATCTTTAGGGATACACAGATATAGACATTTATGGCTGAGACAGATAAACATTACATATTTTGTGTTATGGGCAACAATCAATTAATGGCAGATAATATAAATTATATATATACATACACACACACACACACATACACAATATACAAAGTCTATTGCACTTTGTTTTTTTAAAAGAAAATTAAACATGTTTAAGTGTTAAATACATTTTTTAATAAATTGAATAATCTCAACATGGTAATGTACAAAAAAATATTGATTTTAAGAAGTATACAGTCTGAATCAGTCCTCTGGAGGAGGGACCTCTGGGATGAAAAACTGAAAATAATAAAATAATAATAAAAATGAAAACTTTTATGTGGAATCAAAGGAAGGGAACATGATGAACCGAATGCACCCCCTTTCAGATCTGTAATGGATGAGTTAAAGCAGAGGTAATTTTGCCTTTCTGCTTCAGCTTTTTCCATCATTATACAATAGATATGGAACTGGCCATCTGTCTGTCCTTCTATCTCGTTCTAATGACCATTCTTATCATTTGCATAACATTTTTCCCCACTGCTTTAAGATTCACTTTACATGATTCGTTGTGCCTTCACATTTCCTTTTTTTTTTTTTACCTAAATTTCTTTTTTTTTTGCCTTTTTCACCATTTTCCCTTCCTCTTTACTTTGTCACGCTATGCTCGCCTACTCTTTTTCTTCTAGCTACTGGCTCTTCCTGTTTTTGAACATTTTTAATACACTTTTTTTTTTACTTCTTAATCAATGTTTTAATGGTAACAGTTTTGTGCCGTTTGGTGAGGTAGGCTGTGCAGACATACGAACTGGCATCGTGATGCATTGTGAGATAGTTGATGTGTTGGGTTTGAAGCACAAAACACTCCTATGTATTGATCTGCATGGGGGCATTTTATTCACAGTCATGTACAATCAGTGCAATAGGAAATGCTGTGTAATAATGCATATGACAATATTTCAGTTGCAGCGCTCAGAAAGTTACACGTTGTTAATGACTTTAAGCTGGTATTGACTTCACTGAAGTTAAAATATGACTGTGCTCTATTTTCAATGCAAATTGTGTTTTTTTACGTCTAACAGGCATGTACTTAGACAGCTCACTAAAATGGGAACTTGTTCACATTTCCTCACTTTTGCTTGAGAGGAATCACTGGATGAGGAATGCTCCTTTACGTTTTGTTGTGGTCACTTTATAAAACCAGTTTTCTCCCAATAAAATGTTAGATTGCAGTAAGTTTGATAAGAGATCTTACCATAGATAAGAACTAAAAGTTTGTTGTCATGAAATGCATACTAATGTTTCTTCTGTAATTTTCTATTCTTCTCTTTAACTTCCTTCTCACGCTTTCTGCTCCAACATTTTCTCCCTTCCCTATCTTTCATTCCTGTTAACCTCATAGGATGATTCTTTGGCACCTGTAACATCTGACCCACAGTCTCTTACTGTGGCATCTGTAAGTGGAACCGGAAGTGGAAGTGAGGAGGAAGGAGCTGGGAAGGCCCAACCCAAAAGGCTTCACGTTTCCAATATCCCTTTTAGGTTTCGAGACCCAGACCTGAGGCAGATGTTTGGGGTAAGAGCATTTGTGTTTGTTCTAAATGTAATGCATTACTCAGTTGACCTTTTTTGATATTTAAAGAGATTACCCAACAATGAACATTCTCATGTCATTCCAAATCAGTATGACTTTCATCTGCAGAGCTCAAAAGAAGATATTTTGAGAATTTTTTTTAACATTTTGTATATACAATTAAAGTCAATGAGGTTGAAAACAACATTCGAACCACCTGACTTTCATTGTATGCACAAAAACAATACTAAGATTTTTTCAAAGTATCTTCTTTTGCACCTAACAAAAGAATGAACAGCAAAAAAAAAAGGCTTGGAACAACATAAGTAAATGATAATGCTCAGTTTTGGGTGAACTATCCCTTCAGCTAACCCCATTCTATACGTAACTGTTTAGTTAATATCTGTTTTGTTTTTTTTAACTCTCAGCAATTTGGCAAGATTCTAGATGTGGAGATCATCTTTAATGAGAGAGGGTCAAAGGTCAGTAGGTTTAACAGTTGTGTTGAGTTAGTCACTTCTTTATTTTGAGTTTCATCTGTGATTCAATTTAATTTCAATCCTTTCTTTAGGGGTTTGGATTTGTGACATTCGAGAGTGCAGTGGAGGCAGATAGAGCGAGAGAGAAGCTCAACGGAACGATCGTCGAGGGAAGGAAGATTGAGGTATGAGGATAAGTTACTGTGTTAGGGAGAAGAGACAACTAAACAACTAAATGACTCTGATCCTCAGGTGAACAACGCCACAGCGAGGGTGGTTACAAAAAAGCCCCAGACGCCATTAGTGAACGGTGAGCTTCCATTATATTCTGCCCAAAATGTTATACTTTAAACTTGTAACTACTAGTATGAAAAACTCTTACTTATATGTCTATTCCTGTAGCTGCTGGGTGGAAAATCAATCAAGTAATGGGGGCCATGTACGCCCCTGAACTTTACACAGGTATGGGTATTTTTAATCCTGACTTTTATTCCATAATAGTTACCAGAAATGTCCTGTCCTAAATCAACTTTAGAATATGTGATTTGTTGTTTTGCCCTCTAATTTTCACTTTTTGGGTTTAATAGTTGCCAGCTTCCCTTATCCTGTTCCCACGCCGACTTTGGCGTACAGAGGCTCTGGCCTCCGTGGACGTGGTAGGGCAGTCTACAATACAATCCGCTCAGCTGCAGCCGCAGCCACGCCAGCTGCAGTACCAGCCTATCCAGGGTCAGTCACTCTCTCAGTGGGCATGTTACTACTAAACGTTTAGTTAGTATTTACACTATATTGGAATTATTGATTGAAATAAAAGACTTTTAAATTATTTCTTTGAACTCATGTTATTATATAATATACATTTAATGAAATTATATTAATTTAAATATAATTACATTAAATGTTAATTTTATCAATTTTATTTCATTTATGGCATTATGTAATGTGCCTACTTTCTGTCTCCTGCAGAGTGGTGTATCAGGACGGACTGTATGGTGCAGAGGTCTATGTACGTTACCAGTCAACATTTACTCATTTACAGGAACAGTTCCGAGAGTTTGTCGTGACTTGTTATAGTCAAATCTAGCCTAAACGATGAAGTACTCAACTGACCACAGGTTACATTAGGCTTACATAGAAATTTGATTGCTCAAAACAAGTCATAAGATGCGTTACAGTTGCAATAGTGGGGTTGAGTGTGGTTAAAGCTATGAGCTGGTCAAGAAGCGGAGAATGTGACTGATCATGCACTGCCAGGAAAAGCCTAAATATAAACAACAAGGTGAAATGTCCACTGAAAGGATTGATCCAAGTTTATTGACTTTCCTAAATCAATCTATATTATTTATATATATAATTTTATATCATTTACACTTACACAAACAACCTTAAACCTACCTGGAAATTTGAATTTTGAATTTCGAATCCAAACTTCAGGGTTCTCCATGAGGACTGTCCCTCTAGCAAACATGTTTTGCAATTCAAATAGTTTTCTGAATGAATAACAATGTAATGCGAATACTTCAAACTTCCTGTCTTTAGGGAGGATATCCAGCTACATATCGAGTGGCCCAGTCGGCCTCAGCAGCTGCAACAGCCACATACAGTGATGGGTAAGAGCATCTATCTATCCATCTATCCATCCATCCATCCATCCATCCATTCTTATTTTATTTATTTTTTAAGATACGGAAGAGTCTATGCCACAGCAACAGACCCCTACCATCACTCAGTAGGACCCACCACTACTTATGGAGTTGGAACAATGGTAAGTTACAATGTGAAAAATTGCTCATGGCGAGTACAGTCAGTTAATATGATAGAATGTCTGATTTATTCTGTTTGTTTACAGGCAAGTTTGTACCGTGGAGGCTACAACCGCTTTACTCCGTACTGAAGGAAAACAGCTCTTTGACTCACTTCTGCTTATATTGGCTGGGAAATTATGAGACTGTCACTTCGTATGTGAACCACTGTTTTCTGAGGAACCGTTTGACCTTAAGATTGTAAATACTGCCGATATTTATTGGGGAAAAAAGACTAACCCAGCCTGAAAATATAATTATTTATATTTAAGGACTTTTAATTCCTAATTTAAGAAAATATCCCACCAAAAAAGAAAAGTACATACTTATCACACTGCACAGTGTCTAGCTTATCATGGTGTTGTTGTAATCTACAGTACATACTGATACTGTGATACTCATAATAGTGCCATGATATGGAAGTCATCATGTGCGTATAGAGCTTCACAGGTAGATGACAGGCCTCAAAAAGCGGCCCAACACTGTATTTTCATTACAACCTCTGGATTTGTTGCACTGTTGAATGCTTATGATATACAATAGACAAAGACAAATACCTCTAGTGGAACTTCCCCCCAGAGAGAAATACAAATCTCTGAACTTGTCTAGTATGTATAGGACTGTGTAAGCGTGTTTGTTGGAGTGTCTTTGGAGTGTTCGAGTGTGTGTAATTTTTCTGCTGTCACAAGCAATACTGTGAGATACAGCAATGGCACTGGGGTGGGTGATATTTTTCTCACAATGTAATCTACCTCTGAGCTAAACATCTCTTTATTCTAAACTAAAACAAACTATCTATCTATCTATCTATCTATCTATCTATCTATCTTTAAAAAATTTTTTAGGTGCTTTCCTCTCTGATTTTCTCCTGTCATTTCCTGTTATGTGATGCTGTTCATTTTGTCCATTCACCTTCGTTTTTTTCTCTGTTCATTTTCTGCTGTGGTTCAAATGCTGTTTGCTTCAGCAATATAACTTTTGTATTCTTTATTCTTTTGTAGTCTTTATTCTTATCTTTTACCACTTTCAACTTTTTTTTAAATGCTTATTTGATCCTGCTGTGTGCTTTACTTCCCTTTACTTTCTGCTTTCAATGACTTTCTTCTTTCTTAAAGGCTAAGTGCATTAATGTCTGCTTAAGATCATTTTTTAAATTCCAAATTACTGATTCAAAAATAAATAAACATTTATTTTGAAGACCATTTAGATGTTTTCTCTCTCTAGGGAACTATTCCGTGCCTTCCTTCCTTCCTTTCTTTCTTTCTTTCTTTCTTTCTTTCTTTCTTTCTTTCTTTCTCTCTCTCTCTCTCTCTCTCTCTCTCTCTCTCTCTCTCTCTCTCTCTCTCTCTCTCTCTTTCTTTCTTTCTTTCTCTTTCTTTCTTTCTTTCTCTTTCTTTGGCTGCTTGCTTGATTGTTAGTGCCTCTAGATTTTACCTTTACACTTTGATAGTCATTTCTGCCCCATCCCACTTTTAAGTCACGCCATCTGATTTATTTTTATTTCCGCTTGACTGTTTTTCAATCTCTATTTCATTCCTTCTCTGGGTTGAATTTGTTGTTGTGCACGTGCTATAAGGCTTACTTATTATTCTTATAGCTGATTTTCTACTTGTCCCTTAGCTTTTTCTCCTGTCTGCTTTCTTTTGACCTCTCTTTTCTTCTTTTTCCTCGCTTCCTCTCTGCCCTGTGTTCTTTCTTTGCTTCTGCATTTAACCTGTCTGTTATCTTTTAGATTCCTGTGTATGTAGTTTATTTTCTTTAGTTTAGTTCACTTAATCATTTCCTTCTCTTTTTTCTCTCTTTCTTCCAGACAGCTTGATTATTCTTTTATCTCACATCCATTTTAGGACCCTGATGTCATTGCTGTATCATTTTTTTTTCAACTCACTAATGTGTAAGCTCTAACTCTGTGGCTGAACTGTACATTAAAAGAGTTTAATGATGTTTAAGATTTGTGTCTGATCATTGAGCAGAATATTAGTTATTTCATTATGCTAATTTTGAAACGTTTCAAGTATAGATTAATGCCAGATTTAAGACCTATCAAATCTAAGGACTTTTTCCACATCTTCTCAGTTTTTATGGTTCTTTTTCGGTCCCACTTTATACTATGTACTTACATCAAAAAATAAGTACAATGTACTTATTGTGTTGATATTGTATTGCAAAACACTTTTGCTGATATTGAGGTGGAATATGGGTAATGTTAGGGACAGGTGTGGTGGTCTGGGTAAGTTTAAGGGTAGGGTTAGGTGTAAGGGAAATCTCAACAGTGTAATTATAAATGTAACTACAGAAATTAATTACAGATGTAATTACATGCAGGTCATTTTTAAATAGTAAGTACAATGTAAAAACATGTATGTACAATAAGTGCTTTGTATCAAATTATTAATTTAAATATTAGTACAAAGTAGTTAAGGTCACCTAATATGAAGTGGGTCCTTTTTTTCTTTGTTTACTTTAGTCTTATTCTCATGTAGCGGATCATTGGTCGCACCACAGGTTCAACCCCCAATAAAGACAAGCACTGCCAGTGCCGTTTTTAGGTGTTTACTGCAAGCATAAAATGGGAAAGGATTACAGCAATCTTCTCTCCTCAGAGTGCTTCCCTTAGACTAGGGTGGATTAGTGTAATGTGAGACACTGACTAATGTGGGACACCTAAGCTTTAGTGCATTTATCTCTTCTTTAACAACATTAAAGTGAACATGATAGGTGTTGATTTCAAGCAGGGGTGTCAAGTAAATTAAAATCACATGTAATTATGTCAAATGTACATCAAACAGAAAGTATTTCTTGTGAAGTCCACTCAAAGGTCAGTCACAGATTTAGCCAAAATTAATAAGGATATAAATCTGTTATAAAACAATGTTCTAAACTGTTATACAATTTTATTTGTGATGTATTTGTACATGAAATGTTGCAATAATATTGTTAAAATTTTCTATTTGAAGCAATCTTTGTTGTCACACTTTATAAAATATTGTTTTAAAAATGGAACAGTCAAATATACTATGTTATTCAATTGAGAAAATGAGCATTAAGAAATTTGAATGCCATATGTATTTTTGTTAAAATGCTGGGCTTATAATGCAGCAATATTATTTGTTTTAAGATCATGTTTCAAAACCTGGGCCTAGTTGTTCAAAAAGTTTAATCTGGATCAGAATGATCTGGATTTGGAAATCTCATTTTTGATAAAAACAAATACAGTATTTTTGTTTGATATTTACAGCGGTTTTGGGATTATTTTATGACACTAAAATCTTTTTTTTCCTTTACTGCATAGGCTACCGAAAGTCTTAATATGTGTAATGTTCACTTCTAATTTATTACTGTTAAACTAATTAAAAACAAAATAAAATTGATAGGCCTATGTGTGTATATTACATTATACAAATGTTGTATTTTTTGACCAGTTTTAAAGTTATTACATTTTTGTTCCTGAAATCCACCCTTCTGCTGGGATCAGTATAATCCTGATTTTTTGGATCAAAGGTATCCTAATCTTACTAAAAAAAAGTTTTGAACAACACAAACTGATGACTTGATCCAGATCAAAACCAAGACTGGATTTTGTGATCTAATCTGACAACCCATTTTCAAGATTTGATCTAATCCGATAGCCGAAATCCGATTAGATTACTTTTGATTACAACTGGCCCCTAGAGACTAGAGGACAATAAATCCAATAACCCATGCACACCTGCAAGCATTAAATGGGACAGTGTAACAACAAATGAGGTTCAAATTTAAACTACCAATCCAATCAGCGCGAGAGGAGGCCTAGGCCTATATATGTATATGTGGGCTATAGTCGACTCACCTAGCCTATGTCCCTCCGTTTTCTGCATCCCCTCCTCATTAGGCTACTATCCATAGCTAGGGAAACAGGGGGAGTAGCTACTATGGGTTCGGGCCAAATTCCGAGCTCAAATCTCTCCCCTCGGACAGCATGCCACACACGCGCACACTCTTTACTGATTATTTGTAAGTGTGAACTCGTGAATTGTATCTCTTCTCTTTGTCACGACACACTGTAAAAGAATCACAGAAGATCCAATAGCGAGTACGAACAGGTTTATTGACAAACTCAGAGAAACAGAAGTCTGCAGGTGACTCAGAAACTCAGTTCGATGAAGGCATCGGAGAACGGGTGACTGCAGCAAGTGCTCGGTGATGCAGGGACTACAATGGATAGACGAAGAACAGACATGAAAGGATCCGATCCAGGCGAGCTCCAGGGACCACACGTCCTAGAAGACGGCAGAGAAAAGAGCGACCGATCCTGATAGCGTCTGCAACGAACTGACATACAGGACACGCAAACACACACATTAAATAAAACGCTAAACAAGGAACAGCTGCTACTGATAATGATCAGCGCTAAACAAGACCACGCCCCCCCCTACACACACGAGGGCGAGTCAGTGAATCCACGAACCGTGACACTCTTTCAAAATCTGCAAATTTCAATTTGTCTCATCATTGTAGGCTACTCATCATCATGTTAGTACATTCCCAGCTAACACACGACCATAAAATGACCTTTTCACAATGTTGTCAGTAGCCTACAATCTCTGAACGTTACAAGATTACCAACAACGTTCCAGATATTACTCCATACGTAATATTTTGGTAATTTTATGACTCACTGACAATGCTACAGCGTTGCATGCCATAATATAATTACCATCAAATTACCAACACACAACGTTACCTCCTAACGTTATCAGATAACCGAGGACGTACCAAATTCGTAATATATTGGTAATTCCATGACTTACTGGCAACGTAAATGCAACGTCACCTGCTCGTAATTTCATTACCATCATTTGCAGGTTCTTTCCCAGATCGCATGTAATCGTTGAAACAATGTTGAGTCAGTGTTGATGCTAATTGCATTGAATTAATGTTACAAAGTGATGTTGGTTCAGTATCTCTCTTGCACCCTCAGTTAATGCTGGTTTGTAATTCAACCACAAATCAATGGTAATATCATTGATTCAACATTACAAAGTGATATTTTTTCAACATCACTTTTGCACCCTCAGTTACTGTTGAAACAATGTTGAGATTTCAACAAAAAAATCAATATCATTGAATCAACATTATGAACTGATGTTACTTCAATATCACGTTTGCACCCGCATTTAATGTTGAATCAATGGTGAACAAAAAAATCAATGGTAATGCTATTGAATCAACATTACACTATAATTGAATCTACATACATTAAAACTAACAAAAATAATCAATGGTAATATTGTTGAATCAGCATTACGTTATGATGGATTCTACATCATGGATGCTGAATCAATATTGAAATGAACAAAAATAATCAATGGTAATGTTGAATCAACGTTACACTATGATGTTGATTCTACATCACTGATGTTGAATCGACACTGAAATTAACCAAAAAAATTATTGTTAATATTGTTTGATCAATGTTACAATGTGATGTTGATTCTAAATTACTTTTGTTGAAACTGAAAATACAACTCAAATGTAATGACAACATAAAACAATGTTGCCCTCTGATGTACCAAGGTAATGTTGAAACATTCATATTTTAACTACCATTTCAAAGTTTGGGGAAAATCTTTTAAAATATGAATGACACCTTCCCAGCAGTTCAGTCAATCTATTTTATTTAGCAGTTTAACACAAACAATAACAAAAAGCATTTAAAATATCATTCTTTAAAAAAGAAAGGGCGAAATGGGACAAAAGCAACCCTTAAAAATAAAATTAGCTTCAGAAGTTTGATGTCATTATAACTACAGGTGGTCAAATGGTTCAGATGACAAGTCACAAGTCAAGAACAAGTCAATTCAGTTTTCACACAGTCACATTCAAGAATGTTAATATACTAAACACAATATGATTCAAAAGTTGCTCAAAACAAAACATTAAAACTATGATTATAGTGTCATTAAATTCTGTATATTTATTCTATTTTTC
The DNA here is from genome assembly GCA_039654625.1 of Rhinogobio ventralis. Lineage (NCBI taxonomy): Eukaryota > Metazoa > Chordata > Actinopteri > Cypriniformes > Gobionidae > Rhinogobio > Rhinogobio ventralis. The sequence goes on from CM077201.1 coordinate 15,802,796, forward strand.
TCAAATCTATTAATGTTTCAATATCAAAAGAAAGCATGTCTTTTCCCACCACGTTTATCTCCAGCCCTAAATAAACACACCTGAAGCAGCGAATCAAGGTCAATAGGATCAATGAAAACATCAGGCAGGTGTGTTGGAGCTAAACTCTTCATGAAGAGGAATAAAAACTTCTGAACTATGACCATTAAATAAATCTCAATTCATTTTCTGTTAAACTACATAGCATTCAAGTAACAAGTTTATCTTAAAGAATAAAAGAGCTTAGGTGTTTTCAAAGAAAATTTCTTTAAAGGAGTAATTCACCCCGAAATGAAAATTCTGTCATCATTTACTCACTCTCACGTTGTTCCAAACCTGTATGAGTGTCTTTCTTCTGTTAAACACAAGAATATATTTTAAAGAATGTTGGTAACGAAACAGTTGATAGCCATTGATTTATATAGTAGGAAAAAAAAAATACTATGCAAGTCAATGGCTAACGTTAACTGTCTCGTTAACAACATTCTTCATTCTTCTTTTGTGTTCAGCAGAAGAAATAAATGCATACAGGTTTGGGACATAGTTTTGGGGTGAACTATCCCTTTAAATATCACAAAATAGCCATAGCAGTCACTTTCTCAATAAACACAAGATGTAGTTTTTTGTGATTGTTTTTCAGTGGAAACAGGCTAAACTGAATGGAGATCAGTTACATTCCCCAAATGTAATAGTGATTCAGGAATATGAACGATTACCTGATTAACCAGCGAGCAGGAGTTAAGGCACGGGATAGCATCAAGTCCCAGGTCAGGTAATTATGCAGTCGACACAACTCAATGTATAATCAATGTCAGCATTATCAGCAGGCTGCTTCTCTCTTTTTTTTTTTAAATTGTCCATCTTCATCTGCCTTCACTCCTACTAAAGGAGCAATGTGCTCTGCAAGCAATGATGGATAAAGACATGGGCTGTGTGCAGTGTGACATTCTTGCTCATGTTCATGTCTCTTGCAACTTCAAGAAATCTGTTAAATGATGTTAGAACTTTATTCATGAATTCCCCAATAAACATTACTAAAGCAAGATGCATTTTTTAAGAATGTAGAAAAATGGATGCTGCCTTCAATGGAGTGTCTATTTACACCAAGTGCAAATAGCACGCCTTGTTGGCAAGCGCTATTTGCACTAAATCCGCCCAGTTGAGATTGTTAAAATGTTAATGTGCATGTTATATGCTTTGATAAGCTCAACTTTTTTATAAACACAACTGATTACATGTAGACATGCATGTAGAAATGTTACACTAAATGTAGAAATATTTTGTCTTACATGCTTTACATTTTTATGAACAGTGCATACAAATGTGCAAAAATTCAACAGATTAAAGTGCAAAAAAAGAAAAAATATATTTTGACTTTTTGTTTCTTTTCTTCTCAGAACCTACTAATTTTTTCCATGAGTAGTACTTCTCACTTCTCACAGCAGCAAGGATTTGTTTTTCATGAAGTACAGTTTTGTAAAATTCATAACATGATATGTTGATGTTCAAGGTGATAAGCAGCTTGTTTTTCATGAGTTCAACAGAGCATCTGTTCCTTGAGTCACTCCACTTGTTTTTCATTATGGAGAAAATCCTCTCCACGTAGCCTGTGGATGATGGAATGCTCAGGACAAATTAAACTAAAGCCAGTATGTTTGGAAGATCTGCTGATTGAAGCACCATCGTCCACTTTTTAGATGTGTCTGTATGCTGTCACTGGTCATGGTCTCTCAGCTTATCCAAAATGGAGTTGGCAGTGACACAATCATCGTAAAGTGCATCCATGTTGATTTGTAACTTTTGAATGAGGTTAAGTGTCTCTGCAACCTTCTCCATATCACCAAAGGAAAGTTTCTCAGACTGGAGGGACAAAGGCTGCAGGTGAAAAAGCCACTTGTCCTCAGATACCCCTTTTCCACCAGAATGAACCAGTGCTAGTTCAGAGCCAGTGCTAGTGCCAGTTCGGAGTTGGTTCGACTGACGAGCCTTCTAAGAACCGGTTTGCCTTTCCATGGGCTAAAGAGCCACCACAGAGCCAGGTCTTATGTCACTGTATACGTCTCATCTTTTTCAGCAACGCTAGCGAGGCAGCGGGAAACACAAACACACCAGGCTTGTTCGAGATGCATCGGCGCTGCACAGACCGATCAGCGTATGATATCAAAATACCGCATGAACGATTCAAAAGCATAAGGAGTCATATGATGTCATATGGCGATCAGTCTGCACAGCACCGATGCATCTCGAACAAGCCTTCCATTAACAATGGCGAATGTTGCGTTACTATTGCTTTACGATCCTACATCGGCATCAAAACAGCGAATCCAACGCATTCGTGCAGCTCGCCGTAATTTGTATAGACGAAGATTACAATTGAGCAGCTATTAGCTCGATTAGCTGCTAATTCAAAAATGGCGGTCACAAGTTTCTGTTCGTCTTGTTGGTCACGGTAACCCCGCCCCCAGCCACTGACACAAGCAGTTCTTACTTCTAGACCAGCAATGATTTGGTGCCACTTTTCCTGGTTCGGAGCTGGTGCTTTGGGTGTGGAAAGACAAAGAACCGATTTGAAACTAGGCTCTGGCTCCCAACCAGCACCAGCACTGCCTTGGTGGAAAAGGGGTAAGAGAAATCTAACCATTTCTTGACATATCTGATGGCAGTGCTGATGAAGGCTTTGAACTCCTCTTTGTTAGTGTTTGCATCAGATGGGGAAAGACGCTGGAGCTTCAGTTTGGTCAAATATCCATAGAACTCATCAACTCTCCTCTGAATCAACTTGTCCATGAAAGACTTCATGATGGCATACAAATCAAAAGATGTTGTGGCATCCACTTCCACTTGCAGCTCTTCTGCATCCATGTTCAGGTTCAGCAAAGTCCTCAGGTGCCTTGGACAGTCATCTCCAAGACTAATTCAGTAGGACTTAAGAGCAGTCCAGTTCTGCATGAGGCAAGTGACTGCAGGGTTCAGGGACAGCCATCTGGTCACAACATGACGCAAAAATTCACTGAACTCAACATCACAAAATTCTTTGAGTTTTTCTCTTCTTTTTGTGGAGCTTGAGAAGAATGCATAGATTTTGAGAACAATGTTCTCTACATCAACTGAAAACTCATCCAGTGCATGTTTTAATGTATTGTGGACAATGTATGACAGTCGCCTGTTTTCACTTCATAGAGCAGCAGAAATGCAGCGCACATTCGTCAGTGGCAGCACTATGCAGATATTTGCCTTTTGCAGTTTCCCATGCGCTCCAAAAACCAAAAAAACAAACAATGAACAATAAAACAATGCCTAATATGGGGAGGCGAGGTCTCTCTCTCTTTGGCCTGTCAATTCAGAATACAAACCAAACGCTGTCCCTGCATGATGGGTCAGTCTGTGGCAAAAAATAATAATAATAACCTTGTATCGGTCCCAAAGTGCACCGGCCAACCGGGAAAATGCAGATTACCAGTCCAGCCCTGGACACCCCTTCAAATCATTGAATTTAGGTGTTCCAATCACTTCCATGGCCACAGGTGTATATAATCAAGCACCAAGGCATGCAGATTGCTTCTACAAACATTTGTGTAAGAATTGGTCACTCTCAGGAGCTCAGTGAATTCAAGCGTGGTACCGTGATATTTTGCCACCTCTGTAATAAGTCCATTCATGAAATTTCCTCACTACTAAATATTCCACGGTCAACTGTTAGTGGTATTATAACGAAGTGGAAGCAATTGGGAACAACAGCAACTCAGCCACAAAGTGGTAGGCAACGTAAAATCACAGAGCGGGGTCAGCGCATACCGAGGCACACAGTGCGTAGAAGTCGAAAACTTTCTACAGAGTCAATAGCTATAGACCTCCAAACTTCGTGTAGCCTTCAGATTAGCTCAAGAACAGTGCGTAGAGAGCTTAATGGAATGGGTTTCCATGGCCGAGCAGCTGCATCCAAGTCTTACATCACCAAGTGCAATGCAAAGTGTTGGATGCAGTGGTGTAAAGCACGCCACCACTGGACTCTAGAGCAGTGAAGACGTGTTCTCTGGAGTGACGAATCACGCTTCTCTTTCTGGCAATCCGATGGATGAGTCTGGGTTTGGCGGTTGCCAGGAAGCATTTGCCTGACTGCATTGTGCCAAAGAGGGGGCGATTATGGTGTGGGGTTGTTTTTCACGGGTTGGGCTTGGCCCCTTCGTTCCAGTGAAAAAAACTCTTAATGTTTCAGCATACCAAGACATTTTGGATAATTTCATGCTCCCAACTTTGTGGGAACAGTTTGGGGATGGCCCCTTCCTGTTCCAACATGACTGTGCACCAGTGCACAAAGCAAGTCCATAAAGACATGGATGAGCGAGTTTAGTGTGGAGGAACCTTTGGGATGAATTAGAGCAGAGACTGCGAGCCAGGCCTTCTCGTCCAACATCAGTGCCTGACCTCACAAATGCGCTTCTAGAAGAATGGTCAAAATTTCCCATAAGCACACTCCTAAACCTTGTTGAAAGCCAAGGGTGGGCCAACTCCATATTAAACCCTACGGATTAAGAATGGGATGTCATTAAAATTCATGTGCATGTAAAGGCAGGCGTGCCAAAACTTTTGCCTATATATATATATATATAAAAAACTATATATATATATATATATATATATATATAACTTTGTGCAAACCTCTGTGTCCCTCACATTATGCTTAGGCCTGCGTATTTAGTTTAATAAAAAGCCTGAATGTGATTATTTGCTTAGTTCCCATGTGTGATGCGCCGTGACGTCACTCAGCTCCAGCACAGCAACAAAGGAGGATGTGGAGCTGCGTGCGGGAGCCAAATCCCGTTAAAATACTTTTCTGTTGCTTTACGAGGCCGACATAGCACGCAACCATGTAACAGTTGTCCATATTTATATGGATAAATGAAGTGGCGTAGGATTCTTTGGAGGAAGCGGGGGGAGAGAGATAATGTACTGGGTTGCTGGTTTTGCCTCCTCCCGGTCATTCGTGGTTGATCTCGGCCGGAATCAGAGCCCGTCCTTCGGGTTGTGTGGCTCTGATGAGCGTCACTTATTTTATGGGTACATAGTTGCCGTCCCTGTGCAGGATTTCGGTAGGATCATGTCGGGATTGGTATCGGATTCCTGGTGGAGGAAGATGCTTTACATTACCGGAGGTGCCCTGCTGGCTGCGGCTGCGTATCTACTGCACAAGCTGCTCTCCATCAGGTCAGTGCTTTGGCCTGTGTCACATGACATATGAAATTACCATCTGTTATTGTTTGTAATATCTCATCATAAATACTTTATACATTTGAACCTGTCTAGAGGAAAATGCAAGTATTAGTACGCATGGCAGTGCCAGTTCCAGTGAGTTTCTCATAATTTTTTTACCAAATGAAAACCCCTTTTTAACTCTTTACATTATAATATGTGATGCCTACAATTATATAAACAATTTATTATAGTTTTTAGTGTTTTATTTTTAATTTATTTATACAAACTTGTACATCATTTTAATGTTGTTTATCAATAATATCTGGTGTTTCCCACTATATTTATTTATTTATAGTATATATACACACTCACCTAAAGGATTATTAGGAACACCATACTAATACTGTGTTTGACCCCCTTTCGCCTTCAGAACTGCCTTAATTCTACGTGGCATTGATTCAACAAGGTGCTGAAAGCATTCTTTAGAAATGTTGGCCCATATTGATAGGATAGCATCTTGCAGTTGATGGAGATTTGTGGGATGCACATCCAGGGCACGAAGCTCCCGTTCCACCACATCCCAAAGATGCTCTATTGGGTTGAGATCTGGTGACTGTGGGGGCCATTTTAGTACTGTGAACTCATTGTCATGTTCAAGAAACCAATTTGAAATGATTCGAGCTTTGTGACATGGTGCATTATCCTGCTGGAAGTAGCCATCAGAGGATGGGTACATGGTGGTCATAAAGGGATGGACATGGTCAGAAACAATGCTCAAGTAGGCCGTGGCATTTAAACGATGCCCAATTGGCACTAAGGGGCCTAAAGTGTGCCAAGAAAACATCCCCCACACCATTACACCACCACCACCAGCCTGCACAGTGGTAACAAGGCATGATGGATCCATGTTCTCATTCTGTTTACGCCAAATTCTGACTCTACCATCTGAATGTCTCAACAGAAATCGATACTCATCAGACCAGGCAACATTTTTCCAGTCTTCAACTGTCCAATTTTGGTGAGCTCGTGCAAATTGTAGCCTCTTTTTCCTATTTGTAGTGGAGATGAGTGGTACCCGGTGGGGTCTTCTGCTGTTGTAGCCCATCCGCCTCAAGGTTGTGCGTGTTGTGGCTTCACAAATGCTTTGCTGCATACCTCGGTTGTAACGAGTGGTTATTTCAGTCAAAGTTGCTCTTCTATCAGCTTGAATCAGTCTGCCCATTCTCCTCTGACCTCTAGCATCAACAAGGCATTTTCACCCACAGGACTGCCGCATACTGGATGTTTTTCCCTTTTCACACCATTCTTTGTAAACTCTAGAAATGGTTGTGCGTGAAAATCCCAGTAACTGAGCAGATTGTGAAATACTCAGACCGGCCCGTCTGGCACCAACAACCATGCCACGCTCAAAATTGCTTAAATCACTTTTCTTTCCCATTCTGACATTCAGTTTGGAGTTCAGGAGATTGTCTTGACCAGGACCACACCCCTAAATGCATTGAAGCAACTGCCATGTGATTGGTTGATTAGATAATTGCATTAATGAGAAATTGAATAGGTGTTCCTAATAATCCTTTAGGTGAGTGTATGTGTGTGTGTGTGTGTGTGCACATAAAAATATATTGGCTATGCTTGATATTTATCTGGAGATTTATCTATTAGATTTGGAGTACATCTTTAAATAAATTTTGACAATTGAAACAGTAGCCTACCATATCAGCCTCTGGTGATGTGGTGGTGGGTGACACGAAAAAAATGGAAATTGCTCCTTGGGTTCTTTGCTGTCGGTCGTTCCTTCGATGGGTTTCTGTGGACGCGCAGTGTTTGACGTCGCAAACACCGCCATGGCTTACAGAAAAATCCCTCCTATATTTCCCGGACTTCGCCAAGCCAAGGGTTCTCTGTCTCTCATTCTGTTTTATATTTCTGTAAACGTTTTTTCCTTTTACAAGTTGGACTAGTAAGAGTTGCCATCATGAGCTATTTGCTGTAAAGTTAAACCTCCCGCCACTGTCACCTAGCATCCAGGCTGGATAATCCAGGTAACGTAGCAACAGCCAATGACAGCCACTTTCATGTGAGTGTGCGCGTGCATGCTTGCACACACGCACACACAGACACATTTCATTTGCAAATGCAAGTTCACTCTTTAATTCAGTAACTGTAAATACCACTACCTTGCACAGAAATGAGCAATTGCACATTTATATATGCCTCTCAATCTACATAGCCAATACGGGACAAACGTCTCAGATTACGACTGTAACCCTAGTTCCCTGAGAGGCCTCAGCCTCACAGTGCCATGAAGGAAGCGAATAATCAAAGGATCTCTCCCCAGAGATGACCTTTTCACCTTTTCTGAGCCAAAGCCTTCTTAGCTTGAAGAATGGTCCTCAGATCCGGCTTCTGCTTAGAAGGCTTCGACTGAGAGTGTCTGCCCTGCCCCTATAGTTTTTGAGGAGGGGCCCGGGACGCAACACTTTCTTTCTGTTGAGCTCTGTACAAGGAGCTGGACGGCTGGAGCTGCTCACGCTCATATTTTTTAAAAGCCTCTGCTTGCTTCTTGGCGTCCTGAAACCATTCAACGATCGTATTTACTGAGTCGCCGAAGAGGCCAGCAGGAGAAATCAGAGAATCTAGCAGAAAAGCTCTATCTTTATCTTTAATCTCAGATAGAGCCAACCATAGGTGTCTCTCAGTAGCCACCAGTGCTGCCATAGACCCTATTGCTCTGGCGGTCTATTTGGTGGCCCTAAGGAACAAATCTGTGGCACAATGAAGCTCACGAACTTCATCGGGCCCCACCCCCTCGCTCTTGTCCAAATTTCCCAGCAGGTCAGCCTGATATGCTTGCAAAATAGCCATTGTATGCACACATGCTCCGGCCTGACCTGCTGCCGTATATGCTTTCCCCACCTAACTAAATGTAGTTTTCAAAGGCTTAGCTGAAGCAGGGGACAGATAGTTGGCTAGCGTCTGTTCCGCCCTTGGCTGTATTTAGCTGTATTTTTTCAGTCCCTTAATATCTGGATAAACATGCACTTGGGGACTGAAAAGACAGGAAGAATACGGCTTATTCCACGATCTGGACAGTTCACTGTGCACTGTTCACTGTTTTTTACTTCAATCTTTGTGGAGCGGACACGGCCATCCGATCCAGGGCATGTTTTACCTTGCCGACCGGCCACAGAGCTTGAGGAAGTTGCTGGTCTATTATCATCATAACAGTCCCAGGTGTGATGTTGCTGCAGTCACTCATCCATTTCTGACGTGGTTGCAGGCTGGGCAAGTAATTCTTTATGAAACTTGTCCAGAACTGATCTGCCAATACTTGTGAGTGTCGTCATCTTTTCCGACTAAGAATTTCGGATTCTGGGTAAATCACTTGCGGTAGTGATGCATCTGGCCGCCCCATCAGCAGGTAGTTTGGAGTTACCGGATCTGGATCCGCTACATCAGAGGAGGCATACCCCAGTGGTTTAGCATTGAGTATAGCCTCAACCTCTATAAGGAGTGTTCAGAGAACTTTCTCAGAAAGAATCTGAGACCCTGCTATGGTATGTAGAGCAGTTTTAACTGAGCGGATTTCGCACTCCCACATACCTCCAAAATGTGGATCATTTGGAGGGTTGTAATGGAACTGTATCTTCTGTTTCGCTAATTGGGTTTGGAGATGTGAACTCATGGAAGCGAAAGCTGTCTGTAGCTTTTTATCACCTCCTCGAAAATTGGTGCCCTGATCCGCCAGGATTATAGAAGGAGTTCCACGTCGAGTAACCATACGCCTAAGCGCCATCAGAACTCAGTACTCAGTAGATCTAAGTGGACACAGCGGGTAGTCATGCACTTAAAAATGATTCCCCACCTCTTTTCATTGCTCCTCCCTCGTTTCACCAGGAATGGGCTGAAGCAATCTACCCCTGTGGAATAGAAGGCTTGTTTCATTAGGCGAAGTCTGGCAGGAGGAAGTTCTGCCATCTTTGGAATGTTAGGTTTAGCTCTCCACCTTTGGCATTTGACACAGGAATGTTGATGGCGCCGTATTGCATCTCTCCCTCTGAGGATCCAGTAATATCTTTTGCATTTCTGCAAAGACCCTTTCTGGCCCAGGATGGCAGAGTTTGGTATCATATTGCTTTATGAGGAGGCGGGTACTAGGATGTTTTGGGTCCAAGACTATGGGATGTACAGTACTGTAACTCAAGTGGGTAGCTTGGCGTAGTCGTCCTCCTACCCAGAGGAGTGCAGTGGTTTCATCCAACTCTGGTGACAGTGTGAACAAACGGCTGGATGAAGGGATCAGCTTACCAGTTGCAAGAGCTTGATATTCTATGGGAAAACTGTCTAATTGGGCTTGCCTCAATAGACTTGTTTCAGCCTGCTGGTACTCCGGTGCTCCTGGGTCACCTGTTTTTCCTGCCGCCCCGTGCATGGATATGCGGGTAGCTTCAAGGAGTTCCTCAAAGGTTGAGAACTGGGTAGCGTCTGGCAGTGGTGATCCAGGATCAGTCAACGTGAGGCCACAAAACTTTGTTTTACGAAGCTCAGTAGGGTCCTCAATCAGTCTAATGAGGTCCTCATTCAGTTCTAACCTAGGCATTGATTGTTTTTAGAGATACTCTAGATCTGGCATGGACAAATGCCAGCTCAACTTGACCTTGGTGTTCAGTACAGAGGTATGCTACTGACCCACAGGCTGCCTCAGAGGCGTCGCAGAAGATGTGAAGTTCTCGTTTCACCTCTGGGACATCTAGTGTGGCTGACACATAACACCGAGGTATGGTGATTAGTGGTAGATGTTCCAGTTCTACTTCCCATTTTTGCCAGGCCTCCAGCAGCTCAGAAGGAAAAGGGGGTCATCCCATTCTCTTTCTTTCTCCCACAATTGTCTTACTAGAATTTTAGCCCTGGTTGTGAAAAGGTATTATGTAACCCAAGGGGTTGTACTGGCTAGCGAGGACTCTGTAGATGTTTCTCATTATTACCTCATGGTAGGATAGCGGACGATGGCGGTAATGGAGGGTGTCTGGTACACAATGCCAGTTTAATCCAAGGGTCATTTCTTGAGGGTCTGATTGACTGCAGGAAATCCATAGCTCAGTGTTCTCTGATCTAGCCTCTTTGGGGAGATGGCTAATCACTGAGGCCTCGTTTGCTCACCCTCTGACTAATTTCAAACCCGTCTGAAGGCCACCTGCTGGCAATGGGTGAAAACGTGTTGATGTACTGCAAATGTCGCACAACAGGGGCTACAGGTTGTGCCAAATGGAAGGACCTGCCACTCGTACACGTCCAGAGGGTTCTCAGGCTGTAGGTTCCGCCACAAGAACCTCAGAAGGGGTTTGTCTTTGGGGAGTGATGAAGTATTTTATTTATCCTATAGAAAACAATTGTAGAATTAATTTGCTTAGAAGGGTTTTGAGGCCTCATGGCCTACATGACTGAGAGAAGTCACAAGGGAAAGAATGGAATTCTATCTGAAGCTGCTTGCAGTTGCCATCTACACTGATAGTAAGTTGCTCTTTTGGTTCACGTGGCCTTTAATGTGTTGTTCTCTTGATAAAAATAATGAGGCAAAAAAATTTCTGGGACAATCAAAATAGGTTTTTGATGTAGATAAGTTGGCAGTCGGCCACCCTTACAAAGAGAACAAGATAGCCACTTAATGAAAAGTAACTGTGGCGAAAGTGTTGGGGAGTACTTGGGAGATTCCAAGAAGAGAAAGGGAGAAGAGCACCTGCAAATGAGATCATTGGTTACTGTATAACTGTATAAAAGTGTACACAGCACTGAAATGCAATATACATAAATACTGTGCATCTAAACTTGTAAGCATTATGAACCAAATACACATCTATATGCATAGGTAAATATACATTAAGTGTACATTTGACAGATTAATCACACTTACAAACTAACTATCATTTGAATTTAGGCAGAAATATCACAATGGCATTAACAAGTACACATAAGACGATTCCTGCATAATAATCAAGGAACTTTGCTGCCGTACCATGGGTGCAGCAGGCGCAATGATATTACGCAGCGCCTGAAAATAGGCTAACTTCCGTCAACATAACCAATGTGACAACCTGCTTGCACAGAGAGCTGGCTGGGGACAATTTTCAGGTGCTACATAATATAATTGTGCCTGCTGCACCCATGGTACGGCAGCAAAGTTCCTAGCAGCTTAGTCTTTGTGCTAAGCTAGGTTAGCGGTGAGTGAGTCAGACAGAGTTATGGCACGCACGGAGATAAGAATGGTATGTATGGACTTATCTAACTCTGGGGGATATGGAGAATAAGCTAAAGTCCCAAAAAGTCGACGTAATCTTAGGCTACATATAAACGTTTCTGTAAATAATCTTATTCAACAGTAACAGCAATATACAAGATAGATAAACACTTATTTTTTATCATTGATGCACACAACTCTGAGAGGAATTTGGAGGAAACAACACATGGACCATCTCTCTATGATGAGCGAAAACAAACTAAACAGTTCCATGCACGATCACCCGACCAATGTTGTGTTTTGATTGGCTGTCCGTTCGCGTGATCGCTGCATGATCGCTACGTAGGCTCGTCCTGGGGTGCGTTTCCCAAAAGCATCGTTAGCCAACTCGACCTGTGGTTAGAAGCATAGTTTCTTGTTTGCATGACATGTGGACTCAATAAATCCTAACCTTGAGCAAAATAAGCAAGCTGACATTTAATGCAATCTATATATATATTTTTTTTAATACATACAAATGTAATTTATGTATTTTAGTTTGTCAAGAGATTTAAAGCACCGTTTTTGAAGAGTGTGCATGTGCGTACGTGCTCTAGTAGGCTACGTAAGAACAAGCCTGTGATTGAATCTGGAAATAAAGCAAAATAACTGAGAAAAATAAGAATTAGTCCTCAAATGCCATGTCCATAATTTATAGCAAAAAATCTAGCATGAATTTGATCTCAAACTAATTTATTAAAAGCAGTTATTACTCCACCACCTGCTTGACATCATTAACCAACGTGGTTGAACGACAGATTTGCGACAATACGGTTTCGGGAAACAGTCGTGACTAGCTAGTTGATTTCTTCAACGATGCGAGTAACGTCGTTGTATGGGGAACGCACCCCTGTATGGTTGTCGAATGGATAATGGTGTCCAGCAGAGGGCACTGATTAACTTCCTCTTCTACACTGAGGATCGCGAGCCTGGCCACTTTCCTCGAAAAGAGGAAGACAGTCAGCCCCCTTGAAGGTTGACATAGCATGCTATGCTCTCAAACACAACACACACAAATCATGTGTATCCCCACCCGTTAGATAATGCGGGCAGGGAGAAACACACAACTTGAATGTCTCGTTCGCAATCGTGTAACTTTTTTGCAAGATAAGGACAGACAAAAATAAATATAACAGACATTTTCAACATAGAGTGCTTGCTGAGGCACAGAAGCAAACGCCGGTCAAACCGGATGTGCTTTTATCCTTTCCTGGTCATGACGTCACCCGCCCGTGACGTTCAATCTCAGCATTGGACTAGTTGACATACGTGCTTCAGGCGCAATCACGCAGGGGTGTTCCCAAAGCGTCATTGACGCAGTGCGCGTTCCATTGAAAGGGAACTGCGTTCCCTATGGGTTTAATACGGAACGCTGCTTTGATGTCTTAAATACGGGATGATTCCGTATTATACGGGACGGTTGGCAACTCTAGGTATTTTCATCACTGACAGGGGCTAGTCAGTGATTTTATTGCTGTCCAAATCCAGAATATCAGTGTTTTTCTCCCACCACCCGCGTAAAAATCCCCGGACGAATTACCTACTGTTTTTTGACAAACACTAAGGTGTGGTAATTGAATTGCCGTCCAAATTCACATCTTTGAGTTTTCTAGAATATATCACTTCAAAATTCACTGTTTATATCCTTTTTGACCACTGCAGAGCCGTACGGTTGCACTTCGCTGTAATTTGGATGCATTTTAAAGATCTAGACTTTTATTACTGAAATGCTGGCAAGTATTTACAAGAGCAATATATTTCATCACCACTCAAAAAATAAAAAGAAGAAAAGCACATCTGAAATGGGACGTTATTACAGCAGCAATTATGTTTACCTCATGTAAATAAAAGGCTGTATTAACTTATTTCTGCTCATTTCCATGTGGAATAAAATAACAACCTTTATTTTGAGATAAATTATCTTTTGTTATATTTATAGTATAATACTCTCTGTTATTGTTGTATTTGATCTTGTGTAAAGCTTTTATGTTAAGCGCCTTGAGAAATTAATTTTAAAGGCGCTATATAACATTTATTATTATTATTATTATTATAAAACACAAGACAGAAAACCATTTTAACTATAATGTGCATCTACACTCACCTAAAGGATTATTAGGAACACCTGTTCAATTTCTCAATAATGCAATTATCTAATCAACCAATCACATGGCAGTTGCTTCAATGCATTTAGGGGTGTGGTCCTGGTCAAGACAATCTCCTGAACTCCAAACTGAATGTCAGAATGGGAAAGAAAGGTGATTTAAGCAATTTTGAGCGTGGCATGGTTGTTGGTTTCACAATCTGCTCAGTTACTGGGATTTTCACGCACAACCATTTCTAGAGTTTACAAAGAATGGTGTGAAAAGGAAAAAACATCCAGTATGCGGCAGTCCTGTGGGCGAAAATGCCTTGTTGATGCTAGAGGTCAGAGGAGAATGGGCCGACTGATTTAAGCTGATAGAAGACTGAAATGCAGCAAAGAATTTGTGAAGCCACAACACGCACAACCTTGAGGCGGATGGGCTACAACAGCAGAAGACCCCACCGGGTCCACTACAAATAGGAAAAAGAGGCTACAATTTGCACGAGCTCACCAAAATTGGACAGTTGAAGACTTGAAAAATGTTGCCTGGTCTGATGAGTCTCAATTTCTGTTGAGACATTCAGATGGTAGAGTCAGAATTTGGCGTAAAAAGAATGAGAACATGGATCCATCATGCCTTGTTACCACTGTGCAGGCTGGTGGTGGTGGTGTAATGGTGTGGGGGATGTTTTCTTGGCACACTTTAGGCCCCTTAGTGCCAATTGGGCATCGTTTAAATGCCACGGCCTACCTGAGAATTGTTTCTGACCATGTCCATCCCTTTATGACCACCATGTACCCATCCTCTGATGGCTACTTCCAGCAGGATAATGCACCATGTCACAAAGCTCGAATCATTTCAAATTGGTTTCTTGAACATGAAAATGAGTTCACTGTACTAAAATGGCCCCCACAGTCACCAGATCTCAACCCAATAGAGCATCTTTGGGATGTGGTGGAACGGGAGCTTCGTGCCCTGGATGTGCATCCCACAAATCTCCATCAACTGCAAGATGCTATCCTATCAATATGGGCCAACATTTGTAAAGAATGCTTTCAGCACCTTGTTGAATCAATGCCACGTAGAATTAAGGCAGTTCTGAAGGCGAAAGGGGGTCAAACACAGTATTAGTATGGTGTTCCTAATAATCCTTTAGGTGAGTGTATATATCTTCCTTTTTTTAAACAGATTTAAATCATTAAATAATAATTCGCATATTAATTTTACTATTATTAAATTAAATATGCATTTATTCTTATTATACCAAGCATATGACATTTTATTTACAGCACACACCAGGTGCACTGGATCACAAAACTCGCTCCTCCACCGTAAATAAATTGCCATCCGAATGCACGAGTTTTATCACTGAGGTGGCATGCCTGAATTTTTATGGACTGCCACATTGATGTTCTGCAGTATATCCTGCAGTATGCATGAAACAGGTGAAATGCTGTTTCATGCATACTGAGTTTTTTACACTGTTAAAGACTTGGATTCCCATGCTAAACATGGACAAAGTTTAAAAAATTAAGTTGGACGTTTGATGGAGTATTTCTGTGCCAAAAATACTCCTTCCGGTTTCTCACAAGTTTCGGAAAGTTTTTTTCGAGTATGGGTCAAATGGGGCGGAATTTCCTTATACGGGTCTTAAGGGCACTTCTCCCAGAAGGGCGCGCGCGCACCCGTCGACCAGAGCGAGAGAGTGAAAGCAGTACGGCCATAAAAGCGCTTTGCTCAGCTTTAGGGAAGTCGTCAGCGGCGCTGCACAGGTCACAGGACTTTAAGAAATAAACAATGCCACCAAAGAAGTATGTTTTTGGTTGCCAGGGCAAGACAACCCTGCACAGATTCCCTAAGAACCCAGCGTTAAGGGACCAGTGGATGGAGTTTGTTTTTCCAGAGCATCAACGGAGTTGTGAAAGTGTTTTTGTTTGTTCCCTACATTTCGGCGATGATTGTTTTATAAACAAGGCCCAGTTCGACGCCGGATTTGCAGATCGTCTATTGCTTAAGGAAGGAGCGGTCCCAACGATAAAGGCTCACGGTCGTGCGTTGGAACCGCAGGCGGTGAGTAAAACTGCTTCAAATGTCTGTGTTGTTGGCTATCGGCGCGTAAGCAAAGCAAGTAAACAACATGATCACATATAGTTAATTTATCTATGGAGCATGCGATGTATGGTGTGTGTGTTTAAATACATTTGTTTAGCTGGCCACTGTAGGTGTCTGTTTGTTTATTGTAAAACCACTCCAAACAACAATACACAAAGAGTGTGAAAATATGTTGAACTAAATGAATTATTTCATAATAAACCTAGGGTCCTTCTTCATTTAAATGCGCTACTATTCCATTGTTTTTTTAAATGTAAATACTAGTCTGATGTGCAAAACCGTTCCGCTTGCTACTGCTAAGTCACATAGGCTACAATAGTCCATAAACCAAATCATGTCCTCATAAACCATGAGTAAACGCACACAAATGTTGTAAAACTCGCGCATGACATGGTGTTCTAAAAACAGTGCGCTCAAGTTAAAATCATTTCACAGGATGTCACAGCTTTCAGACGCTCTCAACGCAATAGCTGCGCGCGCTCGTCATTCTTGAGCTCCGCCCACACGACACGTCTCCATCCACTCTGTTTTTTCCGGAAAGACTCTGTACTGCGTATATTTATTTTATAAATATAATAAAACTAAAAACTTTTCGGAGATATGAAGGATGCAATACTACTCTATAGGTACTCAAGATTTACATGAGACTGACTGAAACTGAGTGTTTCAGTCAATCTCAATCCCCCCCTTTAATAATTTGGGTGTGTTTTATTGTTCGTTTTTAAAAATAAATGTCATTCACAGCTATTGAAATAGACTTTAAATTAGTTTGGGCAAATGAGGACATACATTGGGATAAACTACAGCATGTCCGCCTATTGAAAAATAAACAATTATAAAAATTACTAACACACAACTATACGGCATTTCAGAATGTTTGTAAACAATAGGCACCACGATACCACCGGGTGGCAGAACGCGAGCGGCTTCTACTGACCAACTGAAGAGATCCAGCCGGCTACTGTAAATAGTTACATGGTTAAAAACGTTGTTGATCAAAGTTGAAACTATGACGAAAACGTGTTGTGTTTGGGGTTGCGCCGCAAGATATACAGCAAAAGGTGTAGGATTTTATTGATTTCCTTAAGAAAAAATGTAAATATATCCAGCGGAACCTGTGGGTGAGGAGGTTAAAGCGAGTGGACGTCTTCAAAACTGTCCATCTACAAAATCATAGCAGAGCATAATTATCTTCAGCTGGGGAATTTCGAGACTAATATTAGTAAACTTAAGGTCTCTTTTGAAGATCAAACTCATTGCCAGTCACTGCCTGAAGTAAAAGTATTATACAAGGAAGAGACAGAACTTCTAGTGTAATGTAGGCTACTGATCAAATGTCAATGGAAGAAATAGGAAAAGCAAAACATAGTTGTAGGCTACTGCTGATGGATGATTGATGTACCACTAGGGGTGTGCGATATATATCGTCTGCGATAATATCGTAATTGTTGTTTTAACGATGTGCGATCTGACCCAGAGTGCATGCATAGGCACTACGTGATGTAGTCTTGTAGATTAGACTAGTGCGTGTGCGCAATAAAGTGCACGCTTTCACTGAGTGATTTGATATCACACAAAGAGTGCAGTTTTTCTCCAGGTATCAGGATGATAAATATGATATTGATTTTATGCAAGTTTACTAAACAAGAAGTTAATATTAAGTGACTTACATTTTAGACTCCATATTGCCAATTTCGCCACCGAAAATAGTTCAAAACAAAGACACAGCACTCTAACTGCGTCTCTGAGCTACACACAGCGGTGTTTTCTTACTGAATGAATCAGCTTTTTGAACGAATCAGTTGAATCAATGATTCACTGACTACGATAGATTAAGACCATAGACAGTAAAAGAAATGGACACAGCGACCCAATAGACTTCAACGGAGAAAAGTGAAGTCAATTAGAAGCACTCACTTTCTGATGGCTGAGCGTACTGCGCAGCCTCAGACTGAGCTTGACGACGTAGATGGGACGTGAGCAACCCTGTCTGACAGTTGTAAGTCTTCTAGTAGTTGTGCAAAGTGAAATAAATCACCGAATCTTGCAGAGACGGAGAGCGTGAGCAGGAGCAACTTTTACAATTGTTTTTCCTTTCCCATCTACAGTATCTTCTTCGTTTCCTTCTATCTACATCAAACCGAGTAATAACCCATACAAAACAGACTTATAAGCCCAGGAACCATACAATACTATCCCCTCGAGTCATTTTCGTATCCATTCAATATATTCATTTTAAATAGTCTCTTAAAATTGCTTATTGTTCTACATGATTTCATATCTTCACGTAAAACATTTGACCATACTATTCCAATATATAAAGAATTGTGAGCTAGGTGTTAAATCATGTAGTTTTGGCTAATAAATCATGGTCAAAAACACTTGAACAGAAACGCTTTTCTTTATTTCACATTAGGTTATGTAGGCTAGGACATGTTGTGATTGGCTTTCGACCAGGATGGAAGGGATCACACTCATATTCAAGCGTAGATCTGTAAATAAATAAAGGAATAACATTAACCGCGATTGACATTGAGATGGGTTTTTTTTCTTCTTCTATTGCCTGTATAATTTCCTGATAATTTCCCCATCGTCCGTTAATATAGGTATACCCTGTTACCCATACTTCATTATTTAATAAAGTAGATAAATTATTTAAAGTTCGTGGATAAATGTTACTTCATATGTATTCACTTGCCACATACCAAATTATTTCCAATTCCTCAAAACGTTGTTGAAATATTTTGTCCCGTTGCTTTTGGCTCTCTATGGGATTGCCTCATAGACAGTAAAAGATTGCCTGCGAGCTTCTCCTCCTGTCTATACGGGTCTATACAGTAATTTCTCTACTGTGCGACAGAGAGTCGCGTGGTTATGACGCAATCGTTAGCCTATTTTTTACAAAAACGGCTTCTACGGGGCGATAGTGTAAGATACAAGGTAATGGAGCCTTTTATACATTGTCGTGTTTCTTTAGAAATAGACAATGAACAAATTGAGTCTTTAAAGGCCTCAGATGTAAAGTTATTTGCTGTCAAAGTGACGCCAAAACGAATGGGAGTCAATGGAATGCTAACAGCAGGTGATGGCTTGGTTAGCAATGGCTGCCCCTATGGAAGGTACGCTTTCCGGGTGCTGCATTACCCCCTTGATTAAGACAGTCAAATGCTTCTTTCCTTGAATGAATCAGCCGTTTGAATGAATCGGTTGAATCTCAATGACTCACTCATTAACAGTGACTTGCTGCCACCTACTGGCGGTTTTAATTTCACATTTAAAGTATCTTTTCATGTTTTAAATAATTTCAAATATCAATATTCAACGTTTTATGTTTTAAACATCAAAAGCTCGTTGACGGCCTTTGTGAGGACACGGAGAAACTCGGTGTCCACACCAGCCTTTGAGTCGCTGCACTGCTGTGCCTGTCATCGTTGCAGCCGAATGAGACCAGGCCCTCGGCTTCGAGCGGAGGGAGCAGGTCAGATCGAGAGAACGTCACTGGGGAAACGAAGACGAGGCGAAGACGAGGCACGCAGGCACTGGGCCGACGTGAGCTCGTTAGCCTCGGTATACTCAGCCCTCTGGCTCCGCCGTTTTTTCCGCTGGGGTTCGGACTGGAAAGGGAACGGGAGAGCGCGAGGGGCGGGGTCGCGCTCCGAGAAGGGGAGGAGATGGGCATACCCTCGCAGTGAGAGCAGCCGGACCCAGAGAGAGCAGCGTCTGCGTGGGCTTTACCCAGACAGATCACGCACACATCGTGGTCGTCCTCTTCATGCAGGTGAGTGCTGCATGTTACACATACATTGCGCGACATTACATAAGTCGCTTATTGCAAAACAAGGATACACCGTAGTGTTTCACCGGAGAGCGCAGGGGAAAGGCGTGACAGCTCACAGGACCGCTGGCAATTGAGCGCGCTGAAACAGGCCGCTGACTCGTTGCAGAATGTCCGGGCTGGCTAGCTCACGATTCCGCTGCAGGCTCGTCTTTTCTCAGCGAAGGTAGTGTAGCTTCGAGAGTTAATCAGCAAGGACCGAGATCGTCGCTGAAGGAGATTAATCTGACGTTTTAGGGCATTACAGCGTACCTTTAAGGCAGATGCCACGCCCATTTTGGCGGCCATTGTGCCCATTGGTTCTTTCAGTTGCGCTGTTCTGCCATTGGTTCATGCAGTTCCCACTGGCCAGCCAATAGCATGCGAGATGTCTCGACACTGTTTTGACTGGGCAGTAGTACTGTGTGATTTTATAAAAATGCTTCAGTAATTCGAGAAATAGATTATTTCCCCATTGCGTCTTTAGACGCAGTACGACTGACCGTTTGAAAGGGAACGATCATAGCCTTTTTAGTTGGATAACAGGGAAATAGACCATCTACCATAGCCTAACATATTGTAAGTCAAACAGCAACAGTCACTAAAATAACTACTCAATGGTAGGCTAAGGGTCATTTAAAAATTATGGTAGTAGACTAGCGCTACATCTACTAGACCATGGTTAGGCATTTCATGTATTGCTATCTCCTGAATTAGTTAATCAGTCCCTCAATGATCATGTTAACTATGTCTGAATTTCCACCACGTCTGTTTTTGAATCAACTGTTGAAATGTAGATTAGGCTATTGCCGAGTGCCGACGGTGGGTCTCCCTTCCAAGCAATTTACTAGCGTTGCCATAGGAACGCTTCGGCTTTTGCCAATCGGAAAAACGGTTATTATTGTTGTGACGTCATGGTGAATTGGCGTATTGATCTGTGACGTTGCCACGGCGTCGCAGTTACTAACGTTAACTGGCAACTGTGACAACGATCCAGGAATTTCACTTTTCCGGTTGACACACCATAACTAGTTACGTCGCCACGACGAAAGTTTGGTCACCAGATTACGTTGCAGTTATGTATTTTTGTTAGCTGGGTTGTCCCATATCTCTCTAATATGCAGGCAACTACGATAGCCTAGAGTCACAAATCACAGGTTCAGCTAACGTTATATGTTTAAGCCATGAACTAGCCTACATTTACCCACTCTGTGTCGCAACAAATTAACCACTTGTAACCTATTAATTTAAAGAGAATGAAATAAAACTGTGTCTACTTATTACAATGAACACAGGAAGCGATTTGATACTTAAGGTCCTAAAATAGGATACAATAATCTCGCGTGAATACAGCTTCACATAACAGGGTCAACAATTTTACTATATTATTTTAATCTCGTCGTGACTTCTAGGCTACACTTGAAGATGGTTTAAGTTATTCATTAACCACAATGCTTCCTGCAGACGGAGTGCAGCACCCGGGGATTTTACCACTGATCTGTGAGTGCGAAAGGGGGCAGCCTATACCAAATTGCCGACTCAAAAGAACATAAAAAAATCTTTATAGTAATAGCAAAGATGTAATTACAGTATTCAGTAAGCACCAACACTGGAATTCTGTGAAAAACACGCGTTAATGTTATACTCCCACCCTCTTCTATTGAAATGGATCATCCCATCCTCTCTGCGTAACAACCTGCAGTGCAATAACAACTATATTAGGAAATGTTTCTATTTATCTCCCATAATAACACATTGGCTGATGCATCACCATCGTGCACATGCTAAATCTATCTAATATGTTACAATTTAAATGTAAATCCACATTGTTCTTAAGGTGGACATCTTACTCTAAGTAGGTGTGACTGTGAGCACATACAAGGAGGAGTAAGCGACTTCGATGTCATGCCTGTCGAACGTGTTCGGAGACAATCTGTTGGCTAAATCATTTTTTCGAATCGTCTACTCTACAACCCCAAACTATGAACCGAAAGGATTTTGAAGTGCAAATAGTCTGTAAGTAGCTACCTTAAGATTGTATATTTTGTAAGAATGAAGTTCGTATTCATGTACGTTCATTTGCGTGCAGTAGCTCTTTATTTTTGCATCTTTCATAGTTTGAAGTGAAAGGGATTTTGTCATGCCATTTCGTCGAAGAAATCGTTTTCCAATTAGATCGGCCTATTAAATTACAGTTATACTACATTTATCTTAATCAAAGTGACTCGATTGTGCACTATTCACATGAATGGTATTGGTATAAGCTCCTTAGCCTCCCTACTGCGTCCTTTATTTACTTTAAATAATATAAAATGACTCTTTTTCACTAGTAAGTAGCATATGTAAGGAATCACCAATGTAGTAGCCTATATATCATACTTTTATATGTAATCGCCACCAATTTTAATGCGCAATCGGGATACTGTGCGCGCCTATATGGGCACTATAGGCTAAATGTGCGGAAGATTTGCGAAGTAAGCAGTCTTTTCATATTCTCACAGGCTCTATACAGGGTAGAAAAAAAAAAACAATTTCTTGTGCGCAGGTTTAATAAAGTCCCGTTAATAAACGTGGAACGTCTTCGTGCGTGCACAAGTGCTCGCGTAGCGCGCGGCCAGGTACAGGTACACACCTCACAAGCAGCGCGTTTTTTGTTGTTGTTTTGTTTATAACGTGTACCTAACTGCAGAGTTCAGGTCCAACCCTGCTTTCAACCTGTCTGTAATTTCTTGATGCAAGTTAAAAAGCTCAGTGACTGGCCAAATGCATAAACACTGATTCGATCAGAGGGAATCCACGAAAATTAACCATGGTTGTAGCCTAGTAAAAGTGTAGTAGGCCTTTTTTTTTGCCAGATTGGTTACCATTTGTATAACCACAGTTTTACTACAAATAATGCAATACCGTGGTTAAACTAGTAGCCTATAGCAAAACCAGTGTTGGTAAGGTTATTTTGGAAATGTTGGTTAAAGATTCAACCCTATTTAAGATGTAATAAGTAGTGTAACTATATTATATTATATTGTAACTATTTATTAAAGTAATGTAAAATGCTTTGTTCTTGTTTTTAGGTTGACTTTTTAACATTTCTGCCAAGGGTCTACAGATGAAAAATAGCCCTTTGGGCTAATTCTGGCACATTTACATTCATGTTTATTAATGTGCACAGCCCCTGTAAACAAATAAACAAAATGTAACTGATTATATTTGATTACTTTTCTAATTTCCAGCACTAGAACGCATTTTTATCATTTGCATGGTGGCAACTCTCAGACAGGTTGTAGTCTAAAGCTTTCACTGGCAATGTGGATTAATGTAATTGGCAGATGTGTGGCACTACAAATTCAAACAAGAGAACAAATCAAAAGCATCAGAATAGCATCGCTTTACTAAACAGCCTTTAAATGGCAGGAGGCACCGTGCACATTAAAAACAGACAAAGCAACAAATTAATATTATTCAATATAGCTTTTTACAGAACATATTCAGATGTAATCCCCTTTTTAATCATTAACATTTTCATAAGTAACTGTAATTTAATTTCAATTAATTTTTTTGTCTAACTGATCAGTTACATTTATTTTGTAATTAAATTACATAATCTAGTTACATTTAACTAGTTACTCCCTAACACTGAGTAAAACCATGGTTAATTTGTGGTTACCATGTTTTGTTTTTTGTTTATTTTTTGCTTTTTTTATTTGTAGTAAAACCATGGTTAATTTCCGTAAGGGCAGATAATTAAACAGTTTATATTCTGCAGTTTGAGATTTAGTAGGCCTATATTTTTTTTAACCAAAATATATAGACATAGAACAACAT
The DNA here is from genome assembly GCA_039654625.1 of Rhinogobio ventralis. Classification (NCBI taxonomy): domain Eukaryota; kingdom Metazoa; phylum Chordata; class Actinopteri; order Cypriniformes; family Gobionidae; genus Rhinogobio; species Rhinogobio ventralis. The sequence continues at coordinate 15,826,116 of CM077201.1, forward strand.
ATTCTATTAAAAACAAATACATTTAACTCACTGGTAAATTGCATCTACCGTTACACATTTATTTATATGGTAGAAGCGAATTTAGAGTGCATCTCTTTAACAGTATGTGTGATTCCTTCCCTAATCATAAATATTTGCATCACATTTGCAATATTTACATCATTGCCAAGGCTATATCTACACTCACATAAAAAAAGTTTGAAAAAGTTTGTTCTAATCTAAGGTTAGCTGTTTTATGTTTAAAAAAAAAAAAGTTAAAATTGTCTTTTAAATAAATTAATCATATATTAGTTGCATATAAAAAGTAATCAGTCAAATGTGTTTCTATTAATCCTAAATCCAAAGGTATTTTAAAGGGGTTTTTAAATCACAGAAATATGATAATAGAAATGATGAATATAATCACATTTTAAAAACAATCTTATGTTCTGATATTTTTTTTGTTTGTTTGTTTTTTAGTAAAAATTTGGGTAATTAGGGACATTATCAGTTTTCCTTTTCTCCATAAACAGGCTTTATTTCCATTCTCTTGAATTGCTCAATGAAGGGATATGGTTCAAGCTTGAAGTGCTGTTTTGAGATTTTGAGAAACTACTCTGTTTCCTATCAGCTCAGCGAGCCACCTGGAGCCTTCTGCACACCAACATGGTCAGAAATGGTGAGTACTGATCACTATCTCAATATATATATATATATATATATATATATATATAATTTTTTATTTATTTTTTTTTTACAAAAAAAATGTCATAATATTAAATAATAAACATTTTGCTTGCCAGGTATTGTGGCATGCATTAAAGGGTTAGTTCACCCAAAAAATAAAAAAGTAATAAATTACTCACCCTCATGTCATTCCAAACTCGTAAAACTTTTGTTCATCTTTTGTTCAAATCTGAGAGATATCTGTCCCATTGACAGTCTAGGCAACCATTAACCAACTATACTAACCATTTTGTAGCTTCAAAAAGTTCATAAAGAGATCGTAAAACAAATCCATATGAATTGAACGGTTTAGCGGAGGAGCAGTTTTGATCGTTTCATATGATGAACATATTAGTTTTACAATTTCTTTATGAATGTTTCGAAGGATCAAAGTGGTAGTTGCGTAGACTTGTCAATGGAAAGACAGAAATCTCCCAGATTTAATTTAAACATCTTAGTTTGTGTTTCAAAGATGAATGAAAGTTTTATTAATTTTTGGGTGAACTATCCCTTTAAGTGCTTTTTTAGAACATTTTAGTTCGTAATAGTCTGAATATTGGTTGTGCCACTCAAAGTGAAACAAGAAGTCCAAAGGATGACTTTTGTTAAAAGTCAGAAAACCCCCTCAGAAATTAGAATATATGAAACTAAGCTAATTTCCTTGCAAGCACATGACAAACAAAGTTTCTTCATCTTTTAAAACAATTTGCCAGCTCCCAATGTCTTTATAGCACAGATGATGTGTAATTGTGGTCTAATTTTCAGCTAGGCTTGGTTTGAACATTAAAAGTTATACAGATCTAGAATAACGAGGGTGAATAAGTCACGACAGAATTTTAGAAACAGAGAGAATAGAACAGATACAATAGAAGATACAAAGAACAGATACAAACACTTCAACACAATCAAAAACATTGTGAAGTACACTCACCTAAAGGATTATTAGGAACACCTGCTCAATTTCTCATTAATGCAATTATCTAATCAACCAATCACATGGCAGTTGCTTCAATGCATTTAGGGGTGTGGTCCTGGTCAAGACAATCTCCTGAACTCCAAACTGAATGTCAGAATGGGAAAGAAAGGTGATTTAAGCAATTTTGAGCGTGGCATGGTTGTTGGTGCCAGACGGGCCGGTCTGAGTATTTCACAATCTGCTCAGTTACTGGGATTTTCACGCACAACCATTTTTAGAGTTTACAAAGAATGGTGTGAAAAGGGAAAAACATCCAGTATGCGGCAGTCCTGTGGGCGAAAATGCCTTGTTGATGCTAGAGGTCAGAGGAGAATAGGCCGACTGATTCAAGCTGATAGAAGAGCAACTTTGACTGAAATAACCACTCGTTACAACCGAGGTATGCAGCAAAGCATTTGTGAAGCCACAACACGCACAACCTTGAGGCGGATGGGCTACAACAGCAGAAGACCCCACCGGGTACCACTCATCTCCAAATAGGAAAAAGAGGCTACAATTTGCACGAGCTCACCAAAATTGGACAGTTGAAGACTGGAAAAATGTTGCCTGGTCTGATGAGTCTCGATTTCTGTTGAGACATTCAGATGGTAGAGTCAGAATTTGCCGTAAACAGAATGAGAACATGGATCCATCATGCCTTGTTACCACTGTGCAGGCTGGTGGTGGTGGTGTAATGGTGTGGGGGATGTTTTCTTGGCACACTTTAGGCCCCTTAGTGCCAATTGGGCATCGTCTAAATGCCACGGCCTACCTGAGCATTGTTTCTGACCATGTCCATCCCTTTATGACCACCATGTACCCATCCTCTGATGGCTACTTCCAGCAGGATAATGCACCATGTCACAAAGCTTGAATCATTTCAAATTGGTTTCTTGAACATGACAATGAGTTCACTGTACTAAAATGGCCCCCACAGTCACCAGATCTCAACCCAATAGAGCATCTTTGGGATGTGGTGGAACGGGAGCTTCGTGCCCTGGATGTGCATCCCACAAATCTCCATCAACTGCAAGATGCTATCCTATCAATATGGGCCAACATTTCTAAAGAATGCTTTCAGCACCTTGTTGAATCAATGCCACGCAGAATTAAGGCAGTTCTGAAGGTGAAAGGGGGTCAAACACAGTATTAGTATGGTGTTCCTAATAATCCTTTAGGTGAGTAGATATAGTCAGCGGTATAAAATGGGAAGTATATGCAAAGAATACAAGGAAGCACTGACTATTAAGCATTGCTTGTCTGTGTGTGTAGGAATTTGTTGTGGTTGATGAACATGGAAACATGGATGAGAAGAAGGTAGTATATCTTGAACCCCAGAAGTTAATTCTCAAAGGAAACATGGATGAAAAGGTCAAACAGGTCACTTACCGAAAGGACTGTCAACGCACTGGGGTAAACATCAGCATAATGGGCCAAGCCTAAATATGATATTTTGAATTAAATGTGATTGTTGTTTAGTCTTCAGAGATTGCGTTTCTCTTTTTTATCTCTTGTTCCTCTTTCTTTTGATTCAACAGCATGCTTATACTGCAGAATGTCATGGTACGTTTGTCTCATGTGTCTTAATATAAGGGTTATAATGTTTTTTTATTCCATGATTTAAGATCATATTTAACAAATCAATAAGTATATGCACTAACCTGTTATTGATTTCTTAAGTGTTATGTCATTTGGTTAAAAAAATTAAAAATGATAGAGCAGGTCACACTTTATTTTAGCTCTGTCATGGTGCTGTAAGAAATACAGCTACCGTTTTGACATTTTACTTTAGGGGAAAGTTTGGGAATCTCCCAACAGGCACAAACATTTGCCCCTCCCTATCCAGGAATTATTCAGCTGAATTAATTTAACATTACATTAAAAAAAATAAAAAAGTGTGCCAGCAGAACAATAGAAGAATGTTGTTAAATGCAGAGGCGGACATTAGTGCGGTATTTTTACTCTGCTTCAGTAAATTTTCTTCACAACATTCCAAAGCATAATATTGTACTTTTTACTGCACTATGTTTCATATTGAATATCATTTAATACTTAATTACATTAAAATGTAGTACTTTCTTACTTTTACTCAAGTAAAGTAATTCAAAGTTTTACTTGAGTACAAGTAAGAAAGTACTACATTTTTAATTTAGATTAGATTAGATTCAACTTTATTGTCATTACACAAGTACAGGTACGAGGCAACGAAATGCAGTTTGGGTCTAACCAGAAGTGCAATAGCAGCAAGTGCAGGACATGAATATGTACTGAATAAATATAAAGATGGCTATTACTATAAATAGAATTTACAGATAGATATGTATAGAATATAATATACAGATGGATGTTGCTATAAACAGTTTGCAGATAGATATATACTGAACAGAATTTACAGATAGATATGTACTGAATATATATATACAGATGGCTATTATTGTAAACAAAATTTACAGATAGATAGATATATACTGAATGTAATATACGGATGGATATTACTATAAACAGAATTTACAGGGTAGATATGTACTGAATATATATACAGATGGATATTACTATAAGCAGAATTTACAGATAGATGTATATAATGATATGTTAGGCTAAGATGGGCAGTATAGCAATGAACGATATAGTGCAAATGAGCATATTTTAGTAGGGTAGTAGTGCAAGATGCATATATGAACAGGTGTTACTGTAGTAACAGTCGATAGTGCAAATGAGCATATTCCAGTTAGGTAAGTAGTGCAAGATGCATATATGTACAGGGGTTACTGTAATAAACAGTCGATAGTGCAAATGAGCATCCAGTAGTGCAAATAACAAGTGAAGGCAGATGTGAGGGGGAGAGGAGGGTTATCAGTATATAGGGGGAGTGGGATCAACGAGGGTTAGAGTTCAATATGGAGACAGTTCTGGGAAAAAAACTGTTCTTAAGTCTGCTGGTCCTGGTCCGGAGGCACCTGAAACGCCTACCAGAGGGCAGGAGAGAAAACAGTTTGTGGGCTGGGTGAGAGGAGTCCTTAAGGATGCTGCGAGCTCGATGCAGACAGCGTTTCCTCTGGATGTGGTCGATGGCAGGTAGTGGAGTCCCTGTGATGCACTGGGCGGTTTTCACCACCCGCTGTAGTGCCTTGCGCTCTGCAGCAGAGCAGCTCCCATACCATACTGTAACACAGTTGGTCAGGATGCTTTCTATTGCGCAGCGATAGAAGTTCACCAGTATAGCCGAGGATAGCTGATTCTTCCTCAGTGTCCTCAGGAAGAAAAGACGCTGGTGAGCCTTCTTGACCAGGCTGGAGGTGTTGGTTGTCCAGGACATGTCCGCCGAGATGTGGATCCCCAGGAACTTGAAACTGGAGACACGCTCAACAGCCGTTCCATTGATGTGGATGGTGTCGTGTGTGCCTCTTGCCTCTTTCCTGAAGTCCACGATGAGTTCTTTTGTTTTGGTGGTGTTGAGGAGCAGATTATTTTCAGTGCACCATGTGGCCAGGTGCTGGATCTCCTCCCTATAGGCGGTCTCATCGTTGTTGCTGATGAGTCCAATCACTGTAGTGTCGTCCGCAAACTTGATGATGGAATTAGATCCATACACAGGCTTGCAATCGGAGGTGAAGAGGGAGTAGAGAAATGGGCTTAGCACACAGCCCTGTGGTACGCCAGTATTGAGTGTGGTGGAGGTGGAGTAGGTGGAGCCTGATCGAACATTCTGGGGTCTGTTGGTCAGGAAGTCCAATATCCAGTTGCACATTGAGGTGTTGATGCCCAGGTCTCCAAGTTTGGCTATTAACTTGGTTGGGATGACAGTGTTGAATGCTGAGCTGAAGTCAACAAACAGCATACGTGCATACGTGTTCTTATTGTCCAGATGTGTAAGCACAGAGTGCAGTGCCAAGGAGACTGCATCCTCTGTGCTCCTATTGCTACGGTAGGCAAACTGGTGTGAGTCCAATGTGGATGGTAGAGATTCTTTTAGATGTGCCAAGACCAACCGCTCAAAGCACTTCATAACGATGGGTGTGAGTGCTACAGGGCGGTAGTCGTTAAGGCACCTCGGGCTAGAGTGTTTTGGTACTGGCACAATGGAAGTGCATTTAAAGCATGTTGGTATGGTTTCTTGGGCAAGAGACAAGTTGAAAATGTCTGTAAAAACCCCAGCGAGCTGTTCTGCACATGCCCTGAGTACTCGTCCAGGGATGTTGTCTGGTCCAGCAGCCTTGTGCGGGCTGATTCGACCCAGTGCATTGCAGACGTCTGTGGAGGAGAGTGTGATTGGCGGGTGGTCAGCAGAGGGTTTGGCCTTGGTGGCAGTTTCTCTGTTGTCTCTTTCAAAGCGAGCATAAAAGTAATTTAGCTCGTTCAGGAAGTTGATGTCAGTGGCTGCGGGGGTGGAGTGGGTGGGTTTGTAGTCACTGATGGCCTGAATGCCCTGCCACATGCGTCGAGGGTCAAAGTTGGAAAAGTGTCCCTCTATCTTTAGCTTGTAGCAGTGCTTGGCCTCTTTGATGCCCCTCTTCAGGTTTGCTCTGGATGTGCTGTAGGCTTGTGCATCTCCTGATCTGAAGGCAGCATTGCGTGTCTTCAACAGGAGTCGTACTTCCCTGTTCATCCATGGCTTCTGATTAGGGTATGTGGTGATCTGCTTCTGGGTTGTAACACTGTCAGTGGTGGTGTTGATATAATCCAGTACAGAGGAGGTGTAGCAGTCAATGTCTGTGTGAGAGCCACTGGTGGCTTGGGAAGCAAACATACTCCAGTCTGTGTGTAGAAACCTTTCCTGGAGTATGAGATCTGCCCCCTCAGGCCACACCTTGATGGTCTTCACTGATGGCTTCACACGGTTGATGAGGGGTGCATATTTGGGGGTGAGGAACAAAGAAAGGTGATCTGACTGTCCCAGGTGGGGGAGGGGTGTCGCAACGTAAGCTCCAGCCATGTTTGTGTAAACATGGTCTAAAGTTTTGTTTCCTCTGGTGTGACAGGAAACATGCTGGTGAAATTTCGGTAGCACTGACTTTAAGTTTGAATGATTAAAATCACCAGCAACAATAAACGCAGCTTCTGGGTGAACAGTCTGTTGTTTACTGATGGCTGTGTGAAGTTCTTTCATAGCAAGCTTAGCATCAGCATCCGGGGGAATATAGGCTGCAGTTATAATGGTGGAAGTGAACTCCCGCGGTAGATAAAACGGTCTACATTTAACCATGAGAAACTCAAGGTTAGCTGAACAATGTCTCCCAACAATAGCAGAGTTTGTGCACCAAGCTTTGTTAATGTAAATGCACAATCCACCACCTCTGGTCTTACCGGAGCCATCTAATGTTCTATCTGCCCGGAGTGTGTGGCGTCCCGCTAGCTCAATAGCGTTGTCCGGTATTCCGCTGTTTAACCATGTTTCCGTGAATATTAAGACGTTACAGTTCAAAAGTCTCTTGCTGTGTGTGATACTGAGTCGAATCTCCTCCATTTTGTTCACCAGCGACCGTACATTGGCAAGGAAAATGCTGGGTAAAGAGAGCCGGTGTGGTGTTAGCTTTAGCTTAGCTCTTAGTCCTCCGCGCTTCCCCCGCCTTTGTTTACGATCTCGACGCCGCCTGCGAGCACTTCCGCCTGGACGGGTAGAGTGCATAGCATCGGGTGTTCTGGTGATCTCAGGAAGGAGTCGAAGGTTGTCCATAAAACTGTCGGAAATTCGCAAACCAATATCCAAAAGCTCACATCGGGTGTACGATGTAAAGGCACAACTGTTCTGCATGAACAGACCCGAAATGAGCAAGAAATATACCGCAACATTGCAGAATCTGGAGAGACCCCGAGCCTCGCGATGTACTCGCGCCGCCATCATGGGCCAATTCCCATGTAATTAAGTATCAAGGTTAAAAAACAACAACAACTTATTTATGAAATGTAGTGCAGTAAGAGTACGACATTATGCTTTGGAATGTAGTAAAGTAAAAGTTTTCCAAAGAAAAACACTGATAAAGTACACTATATTGCCAAAAGTATTGGGACACCCCTCCAAATCATTGAATTCAGGTGTTCCAATCCCTTCCATGACCAAAGGTGTATACAATCAAGCACCTAGGCATGTAGACTGCTTCTACAAACATTTGTGAAAGAATGGGTCGCTCTCAGGAGCTCAGTTAATTCAAGCGTGGTACCGTGATAGGTTGACAGAGTGACAAATCACGCTTCTCTGTCTGGCAATCTGATGGACGAGTTTTGGTTGGGTGGTTGCCAGGAGAACGGTACTGATTGCATTGTGCCATGTGTAAAGTTTGGTGGAGGGGGGATTATGGTGTGGGGTTGTTTTGCAGGGGTTGGGCTTGGCCCCTTAGTTCCAGTGAAAGGAACTCCTTAATGCTTCAGCATACCAAGACATTTTGGACAATTGCATGCTCCCAACTTTGTGGGAACAGTTTGGGAATGGCCCCTTCCTGTTCCAACATGACTGCGCACCAGTGCACAAAGCAAGGTCCATAAAGACATGGATGAGTGAGTTTGGTATGGAGGAACTTGACTGGCCTGCACACAGTCCTGACCTCAACCCGATAGACATAGACAACACCTTTAGGATGAATTAGAGCAGAGACTGCGAGCCAGGCCTTCTCGTCCAACATCAGTGCCTGACCTCACAAATGCGCTTCTAGAAGAATGGTCTAAAATTTTCATAAACACACTAAACCTTGTGGAAAGCCTTCCCAGAAGAGTTGAAGCTGCTATAGCTGCAAAGGGTGGGCCAACTCCGTACCCTACGGATTACTACGGATGTGCATGTAAAGACAGGCGTCCCAAAACCTTTGGTAATATAGTGTAAATATACTTGAAAAATGTAGAAAGTAAAAATACTTCACTAGTGTCCACCTCTGGTTAAATGAGGGCAGATTGTATGTGTGTCACCATTTATGGTCTGATAAGGAGTTTGCCCTGGCGGGTTTGCAAAGGTATTTATGTTTTATGGCAATAATAATGTTTCTATAGATTGATAAAAGTGCCTTAGTAAAAGTTTAGATTCATTGTCAGAGTAAAAAAAAAAAAAATCTCTGTTTTGCATGCCAGATCCTTGTGATGCTTTAGATGTGCCAAGAACTACTCCAGGTGAGATACATTTATTTAAAAAAAAATTTAAGTTGCATGTATTGGATTTATGAGTTGTTTGAGGCTCTTTATAGAATATTCTTTTGTGGCGTTCTAACATTCTTAGTGTTTCAGAAAATACAGTCATTATATATATATATATATATACACTCACCTAAAGGATTATTAGGAACAACTGTTCAATTTCTCATTAATGCAATTATCTAATCAACCAATCACATGGCAGTTGCTTCAATGCATTTAGGGGTGTGGTCCTGGTCAAGACAATCTCCTGAACTCCAAACTAAATGTCAGAATGGGAAAGAAAGGTGATTTAAGCAATTTTGAGCGTGGCATGGTTGTTGGTGCCAGACGGGCCGGTCTGAGTATTTCACAATCTGCTCAGTTACTGGGATTTTCACGCACAACCATTTCTAGAGTTTACAAAGAATGGTGTGAAAAGGGAAAAACATCCAGTATGCGGCAGTCCTGTGGGCGAAAATGCCTTGTTGATGCTAGAGGTCAGAGGAGAATGGGCCGACTGATTCAAGCTGATAGAAGAGCAACTTTGACTGAAATAACCACTCGTTACAACCGAGGTATGCAGCAAAGCATTTGTGAAGCCACAACACGCACAACCTTAAGACGGATGGGCTACAACAGCAGAAGACCCCACCGGGTACCACTCATCTCCACTACAAATAGGAAAAAGAGGCTACAATTTGCACGAGCTCACCAAAATTGGACAGTTAAAGACTGGAAAAATGTTGCCTGGTCTGATGAGTCTCGATTTCTGTTGAGACATTCAGATGGTAGAGTCAGAATTTGGCGTAAACAGAATGAGAACATGGATCCATCATGCCTTGTTACCACTGTGCAGGCTGGTGGTGGTGGTGTAATGGTGTGGGGGATGTTTTCTTGGCACACTTTAGGCCCCTTAGTGCCAATTGGGCATCGTTTAAATGCCACGGCCTACCTGAGCATTGTTTCTGACCATGTCCATCCCTTTATGACCACCATGTACCCATCCTCTGATGGCTACTTCCAGCAGGATAATGCACCATGTCACAATGCTCGAATCATTTCAAATTGGTTTCTTGAACATGACAATGAGTTCACTGTACTAAAATGGCCCCCACAGTCACCAGATCTCAACCCAATAGAGCATCTTTGGGATGTGGTGGAACGGGAGCTTCGTGCCCTGGATGTGCATCCCACAAATCTCCATCAACTGCAAGATGCTATCCTATCAATATGGGCCAACATTTCTAAAGAATGCTTTTAGCACCTTGTTGAATCAATGCCACGTAGAATTAAGGCAGTTCTGAAGGCGAAAGGGGGTCAAACACAGTATTAGTATGGTGTTCCTAATAATCCTTTAGGTGAGTGTGTATATATATATATATATATATATATATATATACAGTTGCTGGTCATATAATTAGAATATCATCAAAAAGTTAATTTATTTCACCAATTCCATTCAAAAAGTGAAACTGGTATATTATATTCATTCATTACACACAGACTGATATATTTCAAATGTTTATTTCTTTTAATTTTGATGATTATAACTGACAACTAAGGAAAATCCCAAATTCAGTATCTCAGAAAATTAGAATATTACTTAAGACCAATACAAAGAAAGGATTTTTAGAAATCTTGGCCAACTGAAAAGTATGAACATGAAAAATATGAGCATGTACAGCACTCAATACTTAGTTGGGGCTCCTTTTGCCTGAATTACTGCAGCAATGCGGCGTGGCATGGAGTCGATCAGTCTGTGGCACTGCTCAGGTGTTATGAGAGCCCAGGTTGCTCTGATAGTGGCCTTCAGCTCTTCTGCATTGTTGGGTCTGGCATATCGCATCTTCCTCTTCACAATACCCCATAGATTTTCTATGGGGTTAAGGTCAGGCGAGTTTGCTGGCCAATTAAGAACAGGGATACCATAGTCCTTAAACCAGGTACTGGTTGCTTTGGCACTGTGTGCAGATGCCAAGGAAAAGGAAATGCTAAATTTACTTTCATCAGAGAACATAACTTTGGACCACTCAGCAACAGTCCAGTCCTTTTTGTCTTTAGCCCAGGCGAGACGCTTCTGATGCTGTCTGTTGTTCAAGAGTGGCTTGACACAAGGAATGCGACAGCTGAAACCCATGTCTTGCATACGTCTGTGTGTAGTGGTTCTTGAAGCACTGACCCCAGCTGCAGTCCACTCCACATCTCCCCCACATTTTTGAATGGGTTTTGTTTCACAATCCTCTCCAGGGTGCAGTTATCCCTATTGCTTGTACACTTTTTTCTACCACATCTTTTCCTTCCCTTCGCCTCTCTATTAATGTGCTTGTGCAAGGTGTCAATGGTCATCTTTTGGACAACTGTCAAGTCAGCAGTCTTCCCCATGATTGTGTAGCCTAAAGAACTAGACTGAGAGACCATTTAAAGGCCTTTGCAGGTGTTTTGAGTTAATTAGCTAATTAGAGTGTGGCACCAGGTGTCTTCAATATTGAACCTTTTCACAATATTCAAATTTTCTGAGATACTGAATTTGGGATTTTCCTTAGTTGTCAGTTATAATCATCAAAATTAAAAGAAATAAACATTTGAAATATATCAGTCTGTGTGTAATGAATGAATATAATATACAAGTTTCACTTTTTTAATGGAATTAGTGGAATAAATCAACTTTTTGATGATATTCTAATTATATGACCAGCACCTGTATGTGTATATATATATATATATATATATATATATATATATATATGTATAAAATATATATATGTCTCTCACTGGCTAGAGAAGAGAAGAGTTTTTTTAATAGGAGAGCACTGTGCTTCTGTTTGTACACCTTTCAGATAATTTAAGTTGTTTAACAGGATCTAAAAGAATAGGCGTGTTTCCAGAGGTAACAGGGGAAAGCAGTGATTTAAAAATGTCAATAGCAATACCAATCTCATGTTGTTTAGGCCAATTTTAGTCTCACCAGTTAAAAATTAATTTTACACTGTTGTTTTTGTTGTTGCTTTTTGCTTTGAATAAATAAATAAGATTTTTTTGTACCTGCTTTTGCATGCATAGAGCTGTAAGTTTTAAGTTTAGTCTAAACCCCAGTTTATATATCTTCTCTAGCCAGTGACTCCACTCAAGTAACAGGTAGAGATCATGGCATTATGTATATCATTGTCGGCATCATCATCATCTTCATCATCATCATCATCACCACTGTCATCTGTCTCCAAAGAAATAAGTGCCAAGCTTCAAGGTAAAAATTGGTTTTATATTATCACTACAGAGAATTAAAAAGATCTTAGACCAGACTGTTACAATATGTCACAATAAAAGATAAATAATTTCAGAACTTTTGCACCTGAAATGTAAAAAAAATTGCCTATGCAATGCAACTGAAAACCTAAAAAAAAATAAAAACCTACAGCATAAGTGTGAATAGTACACACCTGTCTTTACCTGAAGTGACACTAATGCATTGCAAATAAATCTCAGCAGTTACTGTAAGATTTTTCTTGTAAGATCTTCTTGGTTGCATGCTAAACATTCTGATATGATTTATCTTTATAACAAAAAACAGCTGGGGTATGTCGACTTTTTTTTATATCCACAATATATTATGTCCTAATTTCTGCTATTTTGAATGTTTTCAGGTGCATTTGGAAAGCAGTGCCAAAGAATGAAACCCCAACTATCTTGGTCACTGATGCCACTAGCACAATAACTATTAATGATAACACTAAATAAGAAAAACAAAAATAAATTTTTGCTCACTTACTCATAAGTAGGCCTATGAGTGAGTTTTTTTTTTTTTTTGATAGTAAAAGCTGTGGAAGCTCATAAAAATAATATTAATTGATATCATTATAATTTATTATAATTATAATTATAAATATATATATATATAAATAATATTATATTAATTATCTTTATGCCACTCCGTCTATATTGTTATATAATAATTAACCTATACAATATTGAAGTATTTGTAACAGAAATATTAGCACACTTGTTAACATAAAATACCTATTAGTATAACTGACATTATATATAGATATATTCTTCTATATATATATATATGGGCTGTCGATTTAACGCGTTAATTAGAATAATTAGTTACGGTAAAAATAACGTGTTAAAATTATTAATGCATTTAACACACTTGCCCCGCCCTAGACCTACTTAGGTTATCTTACATTTCATACAGTTGATTGATGAAGAATATGATGCAGGGCAACAACTCACTGTGTGATGAAGCCTATTATAGAATGCCCACCCAGATTGATAGCTTGCCCATCCTGTCAGATCCAGGGAAATACATTATTTTTTTAAATAATACTATTTTCTAACGTTTACCAACTCTTCAGTAATTATCTTGTTATGCATTAGAACTCTGTTCTAATATTAATAAAAATATGCTAATTTGTCTCTTCAGTTACGTCACGCCAGTAGTAATGTTATATTCTTCACGCCAATATCTGGATTTTATTCCAACTAGCAGCACCCTTTTTTGTCATTAAAAAAAATTCTAAACTGCCATTTATTATGACACATTTAAGAAGAAACACGTATTGACAAAGACAGGATGCCATAACACGTTTGCCGTTTGAAAGTGAACTAACAGATAATTAGGATTATGATGATATTATTAAAATCTTCAATTCAAAACTCAGCCAACTCCAACTTGTTTAGAATAGACATCAGCCATACAAGGTAAGCTATGGGTAGGTTTTTAGTCTGGCCTGCCGTGGCATGGCTATGCAATATTTACATGTAATATTTGTGAGCAAGTGGTTTTCTGAAAAGTGCATAAGCACATATCAAATATCACAAACACAGCTCATACGGGGGCTTGAGAAGGCATCAACATGTAGAAGTAGACTATATTAAAAGACAATAGACAATAAAAGGTTCAACATATGAGGAATACTTTTAGCTGTGTTGCTATGTTTCAAGGGGTAATGCGAATTATTCTGGCCCACCCACGCTATTAGATGCCCACCCATCATCCACTTTCTGCCTACGCCACTGGTTGTTAGGGAGCCATATTAAAATCATTGTGAGACTACTCAATTTGGTTACTTAATTCCATGATGTTGAAATTATGTGAACAAATTATGTTTGTTTAACTTAATTGATTCATGTGGAACCGATGTACATGATTAAATCCAACACATCTTGCATGGATAATCATGTAATTATCACAGCTGAGTTCGTTATCATTGAGCATTTAAGTTCCTCATATCCTTTGTCTTGGTCTATGCAGTCTGTCTTGAATTGTTTGCTTTTTGTTAATAAACCTTGTTACTATTTTGAAACTCTTAACCTGCTTTCATCTTCATTATCTTTGGGACATTTAACATGACAATTAAGAGAACATGCAATATATATATATATATATATATATATATATATATATATATATATATATATATATATATATATATATATATATATATATATATATATATATATATATATATATATTCTATTTATGGAGCTTGTGGTGTGCCCATTTTTTCCTTTTTGTGATTTTATTTTATAATTATTATTGAGTACCATCATTAAGCTTTTTGTATAATTCTTCATAATAAATATTTTAACAAGTACATTTAATTACACAATAACCCTCATATAATGATGTAGGCTGTAACAACAGAACTCAGTATATTTCTAAAATACTTGAATTTGTAGAAGACAATTCAAATAAAGTCTGACACACATTTAAGATGAGTGCCATGACATACTTATTGCAACTTTTAATTTTGATAAGGTTTAAATATTATTAAGTAATATAAAGGTAAGATATGATAATTGATGATGCCATAATGCAACCATTGTTTTTCTTTTCAAAATGATGGTTAAGCCCAATCCTCTGCGTGTTACAGACTAGCTGTTGTGTATATTAGTTTGTACTGATGTTTTCTATGGTTCTTTTTCTGAAATAGTAGCCTACCACTTCCTGAAAAAATCCACAACACAATTATTTATTTAAGTCTACCTATATGAGCAGGAATTCAGAAACTGCACTGCCTTATAGTAACATAATATTATCATAATACTAAAATTTTAATAGAACTCACTGTTGCGGATCAACCAACCTGGTCTGGGAAAATAAGGTGGTAAAATAAGCGACCCCTATTCATGTCCATTCCAGGGGTGGCATGAAACGATTATAATAGGATAATGATACAAAACAAAAATTGTGAAATAATTTAATTTCAATAATCATTCTTTTTCAAAGTAATTCACAAATACAACTAGCTAAATCAACGAGTAGCCTAAATCTCTTCGGTGCACAGACAAGAAGTGCGACCTATGAGTCATCGAGCAAGGATAGTGATGAGATCACATTATGACTGTAGGACAACACAGTGACACCCTTAAGTAGGCTATTACAAATCGTTGTGCTTGAAAACTTCTCAATGACGTTTAAATGATCAACACCTTACAGAAGAGACAATGACAACAACAGCCTTCTTTTTTGGTAAGTGCATTTGTAGTAGCCTATGTACACTACTTCCCCAGAATGCCATAAAGCTTAGGCCTACTACGCCTTTACATTATCATTGAAAAGATCTTTCAATGAGGGTGTCACTAGGAAATTAAGCAGGTTATTATGGGAAATTGGATTAGTATGGAAATACTATGAAAAAAAGGGATATTATAAAATGCAGAAATAATGTTTTATATATAAAAATAATATACATATGAGTTATTGTTTTTTTTTTGTTTTTTTGTACCAGTGAAAGATTTCTTATCTTTTTCATGTAACCATCTGTGCCTGTACACGTATAATGTAGATCCTGTCAGTGCTTATATGATACATACCAATTTCGCATATCAATGATAACTGATGATGTCTAACGTTTTAGTCTAAATGCCTATTTTTGATACCTAAATGTGCTACATTTTTGTCTTAGGTTTTCTTGATGGTCAAATGCGACTGTGAGTACTGCTTCTTTCTATTCCTTAAAAACAGCTTGAAGTCTTGGAGCACCTAGGAGCACTACTTAGTTACAATCTCGGTGAAGCTCCTAGGCACAGGCAGAACTCATGTTGTGCCGTTTCACTGCTGCACAACTTGGCTTTGTTCTCATGACAGTCATCATCTGCAACAAATGATGATTATTTGTAATGAAGATATAGACTAGCACTCCCTTCATTTCTGAACCTGTGGCTGTAAGTGTTTGTAATGCTGTAAGCATTAACTAAAGTGGCTGTAGATTCAGTTACAAGTACAGATATGAATCAAGACCTTACATGACCTCATTACTGTTCGACATTAGATATATACAGTAGACTTATAGTTAACACACTCACTTTCTTAACCAAGTTTCAAACAAAATTCTTCATTTACTAAGTTGGCACTGTTTAAAATCTACCTGCACTGGGAAACTGCTTTATATATTTTTGTGGGACAGAAAATCTACAGCCACTGTTAATGCTGACAGAGCAGTTTATTCTGTCTTACTACTGCCTGTTGTGTTTGGACCTAACCGTCCATCAAAAAGGGCAGTTCCCTCACAGGGAAACACTTACAGCCTCAGGTGCAGAAATGAAGGGAGTGGTAGCCTACATCTTCATGCATGAATAAACTTGCCTGTTGGACATGTTTTCCCCACAATTAGACAATTTGTAACTTGTTTATTGTAACAGAACTTCATGTTCTCATTCTTCACTACAAATAATAGTAAACTTAGTAAAGTTTGCATAATCTAATTTCAGTTTGTGCAATGTGGGGGTGGGGGTAATTGACAGACAGTTGATGCTACAACATTGGTTTTGAGTCAAAGTTTTTAATGTTGTTTATATGTCTATGTGGTGTTTTTAATATGCTTTAAGACAAGCCGTGTGCAAGTCAACACTATTGCTGAGTATTTTCTCTTTAAAACTGCAGGGGACAAAAGACAGTCTCAAAAAACGTGGAGGCGGGGCTTATGTGCATATTCATGGCCAGATGCGGAACGGCCCTGGTTACATGGCTGAGCTACATTACAAGAAATGACAAACTAACATGTCAAAATTTTACTTTAAAGTACATTTTAAATTATTATGTTTTAATAATCCTTTGTCGCGCTTACACCAGTGTTTACATTTAAGTTTTCACGGTTACTTTTGTACATGTAAGCAGCGTTCTCTACCGCGCATAGAGTCCCACATATAGGGACCGTCTCTAAAGTTACATATGACGTGTATGCACGTTTCTAACTTCACTAGCATTTGAAGAGAATGACTTACAGTCATATAACCAACTGTAACGTGTTCATGTAGGTGTCAGGCATGATGCACACCTTTAAAAATTTTGAAATTAGAAACTTGTATACACATGTCGTATGTAACTTTAGAGACGGTCCCTAAATGTGCGACTATCGTCCAATGTCATTGTCAAGCCAACTTTATGCCAGTAGTCCACATATTTGCCTGTATAGCCTATATAGTATAACCTACATCCCCAATAAGGTGCGAGTTCTTTTTTTATCACTTTATTAAGCTACGTTAAAGGTAGGGTAAGTGCTTTCTGGTAACCGATGTTGATATTTCAAATCACCAAAACAAACACGCCCCTATATTGATAGCCCCGCCCATAGATATATATACATATATATGGGGCCACACATACGTAACCCAGGCAACGACTATTGCGGAATCTGTGTGTTACTATGGTAATCCAGGTCGAATGTTTAATGAAAAGTCATCCCTTCACAAAAAACACAAACAGTTCTCATGAACAACTCGATAGCACGAGCAAGACAGTCCAACTAACGAACATATTACAATTATGACAAGATTAGAGGGATATCGATCACGAAAAGAGGAAACAAACATATATTAGGAGTATATTATCTTACTTTTCGGACACAATTTGGGAGCTGACGCTTGAAACGGACAGTAAGGAGGTTTAGACGCTCCAGGCTTATACAGTGTTGAAATGAATGGGTCTTTATCATCGCTGTAGTGAACGACAATACGATAGCAAATGGACAAACAAGCCAGCATATGAGTTCTGTGAAACAAAACAAATGTTACTGGCCTATCGAGAATTAATAAAGCAACCTCGGCCTTCACTCCTTGAGTTCTCTCCAGCGCTGGAAAGCTGACTTCTTGCCTGATTGTAAGCCTTCTTTTGTTCCACAGATATCCTTCACGTTTGTTTTTTATCTGCCATCTCTCTCTTTCTGTCATCGCTCAGCTAATGTCCGTCCTGTGTCGTATCTTTTGAATAATGACGTGCACTGAGCGCTCTCTTCTCCCCGTCATTAGTGGACACGCCCCTTACTGCTGATTGGCTATCAGTTTGTTATTGTACTCGGCCCGAGTCATATTTCTAAAGCAGTTTTGAAATAAAACTTACCCCACCTTTAAGCATCCTGGCGGCAGGGGAATCCTGGAGTATTATGTATTGACGGAACCCCCAGTACTGCAGCACTATGGCAAGCCATTTTGACTTTTATTCATTCACAGGAGATGAATTCTTGATATAAATTTTTACTAGTTAAAAAGCTAATTCTTGATATCAACAATGAAATTTCATCTAGTAAAACCATACTCAGTTACTTACATAACCTCGTTCCATTTCGAACGGTCAGTCGTACTGCGTCATAAGACACAATGGGAAATAATCTATTTCTCGAATTACTGAAGCATTTTTTGTAAAATCACGCAGTACTACTGCCCAGTCAAAACAGTGTCGAGACATCTCGCATGCTATTAGCTGGCCAGTGGAAACTGCATGAACCAATGGCAGAACAGCGTAACTGAGCGAACCAATGGGCACAATGCCCGCGAAGCAGGGCACAAAGCCTGCGAAGGTGAGCACAAATTGGGCGTGGCATCAGCCTTAAAGGTACGCTGTAATGCCCTAAAACGTCAGATTAATCTCCTTCAGCGTTGATCTTGGTCCGAGTCAGCGGCCTGTTTCAGCGCGCTCAATTGCCAGCGGTCCTGTGAGCTGTCGCGCCTTTCCCCTGCACTCTCCAGTGAAACACTACGGTGTATCCTTGTTTTTGCAATAAACGACTTACGTAATGTCGCGCAATATATGTGTAACATGCAGCACTCACCTGCATGAAGAGGACGGCCACGTTGTGTGCGTGATCTGTCTGGGTAAAGCCCACATAGACGCTGCTCTCTCTGGGTCTGGCTGCTCTCACTGCGCGGATAGCGCTCTTCTCAGAGCGCGACCCTGCCCCTCACGCTCTCCCATTCCCTTTCCAGTCCGAACCCCGGCGGAAAAAATGGCAGAGCCAGAGGGCTGAGTACACCGAGGCTAACGAGCTCACGTCGGCCCAGTGCCTGCGTGCCTCGTCTTCGCCTCAGAGAGACGCTTCCCCAGTGACGTTCTCAATCTGACCTGCTCCCTCCACTCGAAGCCGAGGGCCTGGTCTCATTCGGCAGCAAAATGACGGGCATCCACACGATGACTCCATGTCCCTCGCCGCATCAGATCCAGAGGAATGGTCAAGCAGGCTCCGCTCTCCACTCGATGGCGGTCCTGCAAGTGTTTCAGGCCAAGCTCCTCCAGGCTATGGACGAGTGTAGGCCAGATCAAGAGATTTTTCTTGACCTCCGAAGCACCACAGACCTGGCCCTTCGCGCCACAAAAGCCACCGCACAGGCCATAGGCAGATCCATGGCCAGCCTCGTTTTGCTAGAACGCCATCTTTGGCTGAATCTCACCGAGATCAAGGAGGCCGATAAAACTGCCCTCCTCGACACTCCGATAGCTCCAAACAGCCTATTTGGCCCAGCTGTCGATGGATTTGCAGACCGCTTTACCACAACTCAGAAAGCGCCCCAGGCAACTGCAACAGCGCAGAGCGGTGCACACGCCCGCGCCCGTGCCGCCCCGCCCACCACAGGATCAGCGTCAACGTCAGACGAGACGCTTTCCGCCTAAGCGGCAGGGTCCCTGGCCTAAAATAATGCTGGAACCTGATAACAGGAAGCAATCCTGACAGGCTGGTCAGGAAGAGAGGAGGGTTGAGTCCCGCCCAGGCCGGTCCGCCCTCCAAAAGACCCGTTTTAGTTCCGGCCAGGGAGAAAATTTTAATTTGAATGTTGTGAATGTAAACTGCGAGCCCGCTCTGATGCGCGCTCCCTTGCATTCTGCCGCTATAATGGCGAGTTTAATAAAAAACATGAATGTTCAAAAAATTACTTTTCTGTCTCTTCCACACCACACGGAAGTCGGCGCCCCGCACAGCCTTCCGACACTATAAAATCCACTATAAGAACACTATAAGCCGTGCTCTCAATATCTCCAGCAGTCTGAGAGCGAGACACGCGGGAAGAGCTCCGGCGTGAGTTCGCTCATCCACTCTGGCATGCTTCAGTAATTCGAGAAATAGATTATTTCCCATTGCGTCTAAAAGATGCAGTACGACTGACCGTTCGAAAGGGAACTCTAATTCTTGATATCAGTAATTTAATTCTTGATATCAACAATTTAATTGCTACTAGTAAAAATTTTCATTTTTGATATCAACAATTCAATTGCCACTATAGTGAGAATTTTAATTTCTGAATCATGAATGTGATTGTTACTAGTAAGAAAGCCATTTTAGATATCTGAAATTATATTGATATCAACAATTAAATTCCTGATATCAGAAATGCTAATTGTTGATATCAAGAACTGAATTGTTGATATCAAGAATTTAATTGTTGATATCAATAATTAAATTCCTAAAATACACAATTACTGATATCAAGAATTGTATTTTTTACTAGTTGAAATTGAATTGTTGATATCAAGAATTAGCATTTTAACTAGTGAAAATTTAATTGTTTATATCAAGAATTAGCATTTGAACTAGTAAAAATGCTTATATCAAGAATTTATATCCTGTGAATGAATAAAAGTCAAAACGGCTTGACATAGTAGCACAGCTCTGCAAAATAAAGTTAAGGAAACTTAACAACCAAGAGAAATATATGTCTACCTCAGATGTAACGTTTGATCTGTACTTCAGCATCGGGGAATAACATTATAATCTCGTTCACGGTAGAGAAAGCTGCTTACATGTACAAAAGTAACCGTGAAGACTTAAATGTAAACACTGCTTTTGTGCCTTTATCAGCTTTTCCATATATACACTGGCCCTGATAATCATCACAAATACTTATCTCTTGCTCCATTTATGTAAATCCATTTAATGAACGAATGACCATCTCTACACGTTGCTCTGGTTTTCGTCAACAGCCGCTTGCACAGCAGATGGAGATTATGCTCGGTAATCTATTGCTATTCCTGCAGTTCCCGGATGTGAGCTGTTGAATTTGAACCACACTAAATTTGTGGAAGCGAATTTGTAAAGCGAAAAAAGGGACCGAAAATTATAGGTTGTATTTTTAAACTAAATGAATATTTTGGAAGTGAAATCTGTATTAGGCCTATTGAATTTTTAATAATGAAAATGTGTGAAATGTTTTTAATTGAAATATTCACATCTTAAATATATAACCATGTTGAATTTCAGCCCATAAAAATGCAAGCATGGTTAATGCAATGCATATTTAAGTAGTGAAATTCAACAAGCTTTTTTGTTTCAAAAACATTTGGTATTATTTTACTTCCATACATTTTATGTCATAATATATTTTACACCCCTTTCAAAAGGGGTTACAGAATCAGATGTATGTGTTTGTACCAGCTGAGTCAGAAAAGCATTCATTCCAAGAAAGATGATGCCGTTGAGCTCACAATGTCTAAGCTTAAATCCACACATTTCTGTAAACTTTGTCATTGTGGTTCAACTGCCAGTTAAGCCACAGTCTCATCGCCATGAAGATATCCAGCTGGAAGGCAGTGGAGGAGGAAGTGTTTTTGGGAGCACCGAAAATAGCAACTAGTTTGGCATGATTTGCTTCATCAGTTAAGAAAAAGAGCATCAGGGTTGTTTACCGACCTGGATTCTGAAAAGAACTGACCACACCCCACAGGAAATTCAATTGGAATAACAGTGCAGGGTGATTAATTAAAAAATTAATTAAAAGAAGTTAGTTTAACAAAATAAAGAAAAATAGTGCTATATGTTTACAGTTTCACCCTGCTCTATAATTTGTTTTTAAAAAAGTTATTTCATTTTTAATTGAATTAAAAATTTTCAAATTGGTTTAAAAAAAGAAATAAACATAATAATAATGTCTAATAAACATTATTTTAATTTCGTAATGAAAATTAAGCTGAAAATGTCAAGGTTTACATGAGGTCATAACAAAGAAAAAAATGATATTCAATTTATGAAATTCATGACAAAATTATTTTTTCTTAATGTTGTTAACATTAATGTAAAAAAAAACAAATATGAAGTAGTGAGGTAGGTTGGTACTGAAATAATATTGATACTTGAAAATCTACTTGAATATAGATAGCCTACTTGAAAATAGTTTCAAAATCAGTGTAGCATAACTCCACAGACAGGAAGCAGAAATAGAAAGTCTCTTAAAAATGTCATCATTTGACCTTTTATGAAATGGCAAAGGTTGTTGTCAAATAGTATTATCCCAAGAAAAGTTTATGATAATCAAGATAAAAAATAACTTTTGTGAGCAGTTGATTTTGCTTCTACATAATGGGGTGGTAATGCCATCTAGTGGTGTAATAAGTATCATGTGATGATCCAGATCAAGACAAAGGTAACTCACACATTCTCACTGTTAAAGAGGTTTGTAAGGGTGTGTTTTTCACCATGGTCAAGCAGTTCTGTCTGTTGTTTATGTGTACATTTCACTCTTAACTGAGTCACTCTCAAATGAAAGCCTAATGATTAAATATGTTTCATTGCATAAAGGTTTTTCAAATATCTAGTCTACATGATTTGATCTCAAGTCTTTGTGAATTTAATGAGGTCTCTGTAAATTCTCCACTAACACAGAACAAAAGATTGTTTCTCTAAAAAGGTGCAGACATCTAATGATACACCTATGTAGAGTATGTAGGGCTTTCTGACACACTTTTTCAAGGTTACTTGAATGACCCACTTTTCAGTTTGCTCTTCACAGAAAGGGTAGCACAAATCCCGAGGCTCATAAATGTCATATGATGTGAGTATGCCCAAATGACCTAAACATGGGCTAAACATCCCATTTGTTACATCAGGACTTCAAAATGTACATATCTTTTTAAAAATGTTTTACAAACACTTTTTTTTTCTTGCCTTATGTGAACGTTAATTTTATAATTTTGCAAACATTATGGGAATGTTAGTTTGTCCTCGGAACGTTCTGAAACTAGTAACATAAAAAAAGCGTTAAAACCAACGTCCATAAGAAACGTCTTGGTTACGTATGTAACCCTCGTTCCCTGAAAGAGGAACGTTACGTCAGTGACTGATGGAATGGAGGTTTCTCTTAGAAGCCAATCGCCTTCGAGTTCTACAATATGAGCCAATGGCATGACAATGCCATGGGTCTGCGGAATTTGTATAGCGCAACTCTGCCCCACCTCGTGGGTATATAAGGAGCTGCGCGTGCAATCTCGCATTATGTTACCTGCTGAGGAGCCGAGGCTGAGCGCAGTTATGGCAGGACGTAACGTCTCCGTTCCCTCCTTCAGGGAACAAGGGTTACATACATAACCGAGACGTTCCCTTTCAGTCAGTTACTACGCGTTATGTCAGTGACTGACGGAATGGGGGTCCCCAATCTAATCTCGCCACAACGGCTGTCTTCCAGCTTCCTGCGCTGACCTGAGCTCCCTGCCGTGAAATTAGCATGAACGAGGGGCTAGGCTCAACGCCAATACCAAGGTACATTGGGAAGCATATCCCACATGGAAATATGCAACACAATGCCTGCCCGCAGGGAGGACTTGGGAATACACATATGACCCAAGTACGGGCTGCATATGGAGCACTCTGAGGTATCCAGCCCGCAGGGTGGAAGGCACCTAGCCAAACATGAGGGCTGACCAACCGGGCATGCACTCTGGTGTTGGCGCCAACAGTGCTGGAGGAACTCAGGGCTTACTGAGAAACTCACTTGAGTGAAATAGCACATGCATCCAGTCCGTGGAGTGGAAAGGTGCAGCAAGCGATGACACCTGAACCTATCCAGTTACTGGCCATTGGGAGCGAGTACACAAGGGGACACTCGATCGCGAAGCCAGTGCTGAAGCAGTCTCATATGAAGCAGTCCGAGCGGCGTGACCGAGTTGATTTCCATACAGAGAAAAGAGATCCTCTGCACGGGGGAGAGTTTGCTCTTTTCCCAGTTGACCCGAAGGCCCAGACGAGCGAGGTGCTGGAGCACCAGGTCCCTGTGTTCACAAACCTGGTCTCGAAAGTGAGCTAGTATCAGCCAGTCGTCGAGATAGTTCAGGATACGAACCCCGTGTTGCCTGAGTGGCACAAGGGCTGCCTCGACGATTTTCGTGAAGACGCGAGGAGACGGGGCTAACCCGAATGGGAGTACCGTGTACTGGTATGCCTGCCCCTCGAAGGCAAACCGTAGAAAAGGTCTGTGTCGAGGAAGAATGGAGACATGAAAGTACGCGTCCTTCAGGTTGTCAACATCTTGAATGGAAGCCTGGGAAAGGTTCGGTTCAAGACACGCAGGTCCAGGATTGGTCGTGACCCACCGCTCTTCTTGGGTACAATGAATTAGGGGCGGTCTCGATCGCACCCTTCACACGCATGACAGGGGCATTGCCACCCACCATGGTATAGCGGACTCCCCGAAAGCAGGGAGGAGACCGTGCGAACTGAATCGCATAGCCGAGCCTGATCTGAGCTGCTGCTAGGGCTGGGCGGGAGGGCCGGGAACCGCAGGAGGGCGCCCTCGACGGGGAGCAGGCTAAGGCGTCTGAGCCAGCGGCTGGGTGGAGGCAGCAGCTGGCCGCCAGGGCAGAATATGTCTTATTGCCTCAGTCTGCTTCTGTGCGGCCGAGAACTGTTGGGCAAAGTCCTTGACCGCCCCGCCGAAAAGCCTAGCCTGTGAGATAGGAGAGTTGAAGAACTTTGTTCGCTCAGCTTCTTGCATATCTGCCAGGTTGAGCCATAAATGACGTTCCTGGACCACGCAAGTGGACATCACCTGACCGAGAGAGCGTACAGTAACCTTCATCGCCCGTAGGGCGAGGTTGGTTGCTGCACGTAACTCTTGCATTAAAGCAGGGTCAGCATTGCCCTTGTGCATTCTTCTGAGCACCTTGGCCTGGTGGACCTGAAGGATGACCATAACATTCAAGGCGGACGCGGCCTGGCCCGCAGCTCTATAGGTCTTCGCCACCAAAGTAGATGAAAACCTAAAGGCCTTGGACGGGTGCTTTGGGTCACCGCGCCACGTTGAAGCACTCTGAGAACATAGTGTACCCTTTTACCAAGCCGCAGTGAGTCGAGAGCAGTGAAGGCGGAGGAGGTCGTCTAGCGATCGCGGTAAGTTAACGGGAACTTCCACGATTTCGACACCTCCTCATGCGCTTCCAGGAAGAATGGAACTGGAGGCGGGTGCTGACGGGTATGGCGGAGGGTTCCACTCAAGCCAGATGCTCTCAGCTGCCCGGGAAAGCATGGCTGTGAGCTCGGATCATACTCGGGCAATGCTGGGACTCCCGAGGGAGGCAGCACAGCCGAATCCTCATTTCCAGAGGAATCCAGCCCACCCTGTGATGCATGGTGTCATCCGCCGGCGCTCCGAATGAGATGCTGGGCCCACCACGGGACTAACCAGCGACCTCACCCGGCAACACCACGGGTTGCAATATGCTAGAGGGGGGTATGGACCGAGAAAGATTCGTCTGATTATTCCACACCGTGACCCTCAGATTACCCTGACCACCAGCCAAAGTATCCCCTTTCATGGAGGAGATAGATTGGGGTGTGGTAGAGGGGACACACACGCTGTGCTGCATCACCGTAGCACCGACACTCTGGAGAGTTGCTTGTCTTGAAGATAGGAAAGCTCAGAAGGCAAGTGAACACTCGGCTCCGAAGCAGAAACATAATGCGAGATTGCACGCACAGCTCCTTGCCATGCCATTGGCTTGTTTTGTAGAACTTGAAGGTGATTGGCTTCTAAGCGAAACCCCCATTCTGTCAGTCACTGACGTAACGCGTAGTGACTGACTGAAAGGGAACTTTTTTTCAAGAACAATGTATAGCTAAATAATGTTTTTGTGCTAACGTTTTAAGAAGATTATTAAAGACAAGATAACTTTGAACAAACTTTATATTAACGTTGCTGGAAGAACATTTGCTCCTAGCTTTGAGAGAACTTTGCAAGAATGTAAGCCAAAGTTCATTTCCTGTTAGCTGGGCAGAATTATAAAACAGCGTTTGGATTTGAAATTACTTATTTGTAAGGAATATTGTCAAAGATAGTAATTAAAAAATATTTTTTCTTGTTCATGTGATTTTTTTTAAAAGCCTGTGACACAATGCATTCTTACCCTAACATTATTTTGGTCTTTCTCCATAAAATGATAGTAACCACACACAAACACCTTAGTTTGAGCAACTGAACATCCAAAGACGATAATGTCCGTTGTAGAAAAATGACTAAGGGAAATGACTGTCAAATATGTCTACTTTTTCAAGATGTCCAGTGTTCAGTTGATTTTTGTATCAGTGCTTTCTGGGAAGTCACTTTTAGTCAGAGTAAAGCTTAAAGCTGAATAACTGTAAAACATTTCTCCTCATACTCTGCTGTCTTGCGTTCTTTTCCTCCCACACTGACTGCTGCTCACTGCAGCGGTACGAGCCTGTCTCACGCTTGCTGCATGTGTCTCTTATTAGCCACACTTATGCAATTCCTTATGTGTATGCTGCGAGAGAAAGAGAATAGAGAGAGACAAGAGCTTCCTAAGGAAGCAGTATTTTTTAGTCTTTAGAAAAGGCCTGTTCTTTTACTACAGTGTCTCAAGGCTCTTGAGACTGCAACTCCCCATAATGTACAAAACAGGAACAGGAAACCATACATTGGGTTTGCGTTTACAACTGACAAAATGTAAAATGTTAAATGAGAAGGCTATACTTTCAATGATACTTTAATGTCAGGTGTTACAATTTCAAATCTGGACGTATTCTGTAAAATACCCTATTTTCATTATGAATAACCTGTAAATCAGTTTAAATAATTTTGGGGTCACTTTGACAGTAACTGTTAAAATGACTTGCACATGCACAGATAAAGTGAAACAGTAAACTGCACACATAAAGACTTATAGAAAAAAATGGTATTTTATTTCCAGATTTTTCTTTTTCATTATTTTTTATCTTGCATTTTCCCCCCACAAGGTAAATTCAACATAAAAAATTAAAAATAAACAGCGGTACCATGAAAATGTAAAAAAATAATAAAAAATAATGTTTATATAATCATATAATTATTAACAAACAAACAACATTAATAATTTTAATAAGAACACGATAAAGAAACATTATGAAGGTAAGCTGTTTATCTCATGCACCCTTTCATAACCACTCTTTCAGAGCAGTAAAGTTTTCCAAAAAAAAACAAACAAACAAATAAAAACAGATCAAGAATTTTAGCCCATTGGGCTTTTTATATCTAGCTACATGCAAAGACAAAAGTGAGCTTGATTTTTAGACATTCTCTCTGGCATAATGTAGTTTACATAGACTGAACCACAGCCTAAACGCCTCTGCCTGGTGTGTAAAACAACACAATGAGGAATCCTCCAGAAGGGACGTTTGGGAATATCCATTCAGTGACACAGTGTCTAGGCTGTGTGCCAGAGTTATACATCTCAACTTTTTGGATTATACACATTGTTTGTTACTCCTGTATTTAGGTTAGTTCAGATTTAATGATATGTGTTCTGATGTCACATCCAAGCTTGTATCCAGATTCGTTGTCATTCAGTGCTGAATTTTGAAATGATTGTTTTATTTTTTTTTTATTTGCACTTCATCCCTTCTTCATTTTCTTGTCTTCATGTCCTCTGTGTCTCACAGCGTTTTGTCACTCTCTTTCTTTAGGTGGCTGCAATGGAAGGCAAAGGTTATATCAGGTCAAAGATGAAAGAACGAAAAGACTGCAATGTAGTTTTCAAATTCGCAATTTTGTGTGGGGACGGGTGACTCAAGCTTAGAGCATTGATGATTTTGATACTGATTGAAATTTGTATTGGCCTTAAAGGATTAGTTTACTTTAAAATGAAAATTACCCCATGATTTACTCACCCTCAAGCCATCCTAGGTGTATATGACTTCAGATGACTTCAGATGATTTCAGATGAACACAATTGTATTAATAAATATATGCACACAGTTATATTAATAAATATCCTGACACTTCCAAGCTTTATAATGGCAGTGACAGGGTCCATTGAGTTTGAAGCTCATCCATCCATTATAAATGTACTCTACACAGCTCCAGGGGGGTTAATATAGGCTTCTGAAGTGAATCAATGGGTTTTGTGAGAAAAATATTCATATTTAAAACTTTATGAAGTAAAATATCTAGCTTCTGCCAGACCGCCTTCCGTATTTAACTTACGAAAAAAGCGTAACTGGCGCGTCATATCACTAGAACTTAGCGTAAGCTAATTGTGATTGTGTTCATCAGAAAGAAGAAAGTCATACCCATATGATGACTTTAGGGTAAGTAAATCATGGGGTAATGTTCATTTTAAAGTGAACTAATCCTTTAAGTGTTAATGTGGAATAATAGTTTGAACATAAATGTTAAATATGACAGCTTTCAAATATAATGCTAAATGTCAATAATTACCCATTTTGTCCCTCAGAAAAAAATTTATACAATTTATTTTATTTAAAAATAATCACTATAAAACTCTTTTTCAGCTGACTTATGCCATTTATTTTCTCCACAGGGATTTCAAAAAGTTCCTCAATAATCAACATAAAAAAATTATGACTTACAGTCACTGATTATTAGTATGATGTAAGTTTAATGGAAAATGTTCAAATATATAAGTGGTTTTAGAGCGTAGGGAGGCTCTATTACATATGCAGTAATTCATATAAATGGGAGTTCACTGCTGATCTCTTTTTGTGCAGTTCTCGTTTATATGGCAACAGAAATATATTTACCTGGTGATTGCAAGGATCTCTCTTTAGTATTATGAGTGGATGCTATTAAAAAAATGACTGAAATCTCGCTGAGTTGTGGCTTCCACAGAAGCATGTACTACCGTTCAATCTCAGAACTTATGTTAGATCTGCCTTTAAAGGTTTATACGTTATTGCTAAAAATCTATTTCTCTATGGAAAAAAAATGAATGGGATATAAGTATCAACATTAGTGATACAGTGGAAAAAAGTGGTATCGCCTATTGCTAGTGTTGTTCATTCATGTCTATTTACACAGTATACATGTTTGCATTCACCTGTAGTACTCGTCCTGTGCAAGGGAGTGATGATGGTGGTGGTGGATCCACTGCTGTTCCAGGGCGAGCCTCTGGAACTGAATCTCGGCACTCTGAGCCTGCTGCATTGCCTGGAGCTGGTGTGCTGCAGACATTGACCCACCCAGAGACGAGGACTGGGGCATCTCACGGAAAGGACCACCTGTACACAACATGGAAGCAAATGCAGAAATCATTCAACACAGAGAAAGATGAAATATATCGCAAACAGAACATCATTACACCTCTTACCAAAGAGCTGCTGTCGAAGCACCTCGCTGTCAGTGAGGGAGTGTGCCAGAATGGGAGGCCCAAGAGCAGCCCCTGGGTACGGCAGACGGGCCAGGGGAGACCCTGATGCCAGCGGATCCATCAGGGGGTGTACCCCTCCCGCGGCTGCCACCCAAATACGTAACAAAACAAAAGTGGGAAATTTAATAAGAGTAGCACAGTTTCCCAATGGCACTGTAGGTAAAAATGCTTGGCGTGTACAGGAACAGTGCTGCCATTATTCTTGCCGTTTGCAACCCATCTTACTTCTATTGCCTGACGTATTTCTGAATGAAACTGGACATTTAAGCCAACAATAATTGTATTGTTGATGGTTAGTGCTGAATTTGTTACAGAAGTGCTGCTTTTGTGATGCTGACAGCGTAAAAGTTGACTCAAAAATGAACATTTAATTCACTTTGTTTGAGATCTAGATCATATTTTTGTCCATACATGGACTAAAAAGTAATTGAGACATTTTTAAAAGTATCTTCTTTTGTGTTCCACAGAAGAAAGTGATATAGATCTAGAAATAGGAAACGGTGAGTAAATTAAATTTTTTTGGGTGGACAATCCATTTTAAGGTGCAGTGTGTGATTTTTAGCAGCATCTAGCAGTGAGGTTGTGAATTGCACCCCCCCCCCCCTTTCATAGCACATAGAGAAGCTATGGTGGCCGACACAGGACAAAAATGACATCGTCGTAGAGAGAGCAGAGAGTGACTAGCGCTCTGTAGAGAAGTTTGTCCATTTAGGGTTACTGTAGAAACATGGCGGTGCAAAATGCCGATTTCACTGTAAGGGGACCCGCGGTGTATGGAAATAGAAATGGCTCATTCTAAGGTAATAAAAACATAACAGTACATTATGTAAGGTCTTTATACTCCACTGAAAACATAGTTATGTATATTATATTGCATTTCTGTCAATAGATCCTCATAAATACTACACACTGAACCTTTAATTCCCTTTAATTGCTGCTAAATACATTATAAAAACAAAAAAGTAAATATAGATAAACACACTTGTCAAGTCGGTAATTGTAGCCATTTAACATTATATCTGATAGTTTAATTATTTTGCTGTAGTCACATTTTTCATAAAATCAATGAAAAGATCATTTTAGTTAATGACAATGTGCAAAATTAAACAAAATATTTAATATATTGTATATATTAAAACATGTATCAAGATTTAACAAACATGTGAATATTTGTGCACTGTTAATATCTTGTGTGTTGTTTTATCTTCATCATATTTTGTTAACAGTATGTTTTAATTTGAATTTGGTTAATTATCTTATCATGATGCACATTTTTCAGTTCATCTTTGTTATTTGTTGACGATACAAAAACATTTTAACAAAAATGTTTCGGCAGTTAACACTGTTTGAATGCAATCAAAAACAGGTGGTCTAGTTGACCACCTTGACCCATCCCTAATAGTGACAGAATCATTTTGAATTTGGTGAAATGTTTATGCTGTAATGCAGAGAACTGTGTAAAGTGTGAGTGTGTGTGTGTGTGTGTATGGTGAATACCTGTGTCCTGCTGGTGCAGATGTAGGTGAGAGTGAATGTGTGAATGCTGGTGATGATGAGGAGTCACGTTCAGCATCTGTAGCCGGCCGAGAGAATCTCCTCCTCCGGTGCCTCCTGCTGCAGCTGTGCCTCCTCCTGCTGCTCCTCCACCTGTCCCTGCCCTTTCCCTGTCCCTCTCTCGCTCCCTCTCTGCGGCAGGCATCACTCTCTCTCTTTCCACGCTCCTTGCACGTTCAGTGCTGGGAGGAGTGCGAACGGGGGTGGGATATCGTTCTGCAGGCGGAGCCTGATTTGGGAGTGGTGGGGGCTGACAGGATGGTTGTGTATTTGGAAAGGTAGAGTGTGGAGAGGGGTGATGAAGAGATGAGGCTGTTGGAGGAGGAGGTGGTGGGGGGGGAGGAGGTTGAGGGGGAGGGGCAGGGGCTGCAGGTGTCACTGGGGCTACGGCAGGAGCCTGGTGGGTGGGGAGTGAGGCTGGGAGAATAGAAGAGGTGGGTGGGACTGACAAAGGTGGAGGGACGGGATTTGGATTCCTAGCTGCTGCAGCTAAAGCTTGAGGAGGTGGTGCAGGAGGTGGAGTTGTACCATAAAGGGCAACCTCACTACCAGGAGGCCCGCCTCCAGCTCCACCCCCCAGCAGCAAGGAGTGTGAGTGTGCGTGCGAGTGTGCGTGTGACAAAGCTATTGCCGGGTCGGCTAAGGCTCCAGCTGTGTAGACACGCTCCTCGCTCTTAAACTCAAATCCTGGCTTCATACGCTCTCTTTGAGCTGCTACAGCATGAGGGAATCCCATTCCTCCAAGCCCCGCCCCAGCCAACCCACCAGGCCCAGGACCATGCCCTGGGTGGGCGGGGCCTCCCTCCAGCCCACCTCCATACAAAAAGCCCAGAATGGCAGCAGCCGTGGCAGCGTCGGCTGGAAGGTGGTGGGGGTGTGCAAGGGCTGGGTTTTGGAATTGGGACAGAAAAAATGAAGGGTGCACATGGGGATGAGCATGAGCATGAGCATGAGCATGAGCATGAGCATGAGCATGAGCGTGAGCGTGAGCGTGAGCGTGTGCATGTGCATGTGCATGTGGGTGCGGGTGGTGGTGAAGGTGGGGATGGTGTGCCTGTGCCCGGCTGGCAGCGCCCAATGGAGACATGGCATGTGGACGGGCATATTCGCTCAGGGTTCTGAGGGCTGGGGTATCAGGGCCCAAGTATGGACCCCCAAGCCCGATGCCAAGAGCACCCTGAGGACCTCCGACAACTGGAGAGCCCCCTGCCATGGAAGGGATGAGAAGAGAATGAGGAATGCTGTGAGAAAGAGAGGGATGCAGAGGATGAGAGGGGTGAACGGAGTGGTGGTGTGAGGCATGGTGGGCATGGTGGTGCTGTGGATGGACTGCTGGGTGCGAAGGGTTCACAGAGGACGAGGAAGATGATGAAGGGTCTAGAAGGATGGAGGATGAAGAAGGAAAGAAGAGTGAAGAGCCCTGGCGTGTGCCTGCAGCTCCTAACCCTGCACTGGCGCCACTGTCCTTTTGCTGAAAAAAGAGAAAAAATGTTTGAAAAAAAACGTAACAAGTCATGTGTAAAGAATCTAACTACAAGGAAAACACAACCTCCACTGCCATGACAAGAACTTTTTTTGCCATATTTTGTGGTGAGAAAACAACATTTCCTCCTCTGAATAAAGCTTTAGATTTCTTTGAAAACAAAGTTTAATATCCTATGTAATTTAGCTTCTGAAGTAAATGTATCTAGAATGTTAATGTTAAAACTAGATAAAAATACTCAGAAAGAAAAAGATTATTTTCTTTGCAGTGCTACTAACATGCTTTATTGTCTTTTTTTTACCTGCAGATGTCTGTCCAGGTCTCTCTCCCTCTCCTTTTCTCTCTCTCGTTCCCGCTCTTTCTCTCGCAGGTCTCTCGCTCGCTGTTCAACCTCTCTACGAGCGCGTTCTATTGCCTCGTTTCTTTTCTTCCAAAGCTTAGAACCATCAAGCGGAACAAATAGAACGTCACTACGGGCACAAGAGTTACCACTGCCCCGGTCAAGAACCCTGTGGAACCTGAAAGAAAAGATGTATTATCGTTTCCACAACACATTTATATTATCATGTGGAACCAAGTTGTGTATTTTAATAAATGCAATTCATCTGGTATACAAGAACCCATGCAGACAGAGCTGAATATTTTTTGAGTGTAAACCTGTACAAAACAAGATTTGTGCATGATGGCAAAGGCAATCTATATGTAAAAAATTTAATAAATAATTACAGTAAATATCCAATAAATATTCATATAAATTAAAACAATCTCTAATATTAGCAAATAACATATATGACACCATTATATTGTGCATCTCTAATTTTAATATCAGTGGCATGATAGATCTAATCTGTTTGTATTCACAATTTACATGTTTATAAAGATTTAATAGACTTAATTTTAGTGAGCTGGTCTTACCGAGCTGATTGGCTGGCATGGATTGGAATGTCAACAGGTTTAGGTTCTGGGGAAGGACTTCGGAGAACTGGAGGTGGGCTCTCCAACTCCTCCCTCTCCTCTACTGGCTCCTCCTTGATAACAGGTGGTGGCACTGGGGCAGAAGATGACTCAGAGTGACCATCTCCTCCAACAGATGTGCTGGGGGTTGAAGCAGTGTTGTTATGGCCGGGGTTACTGAGATGTGGTTGTATTTTAGTGTTTTGAGGGGAGTGCAATAGTGATGGAGTGCTAGTGCTGTTGTTGTTGGGCGCATTGCCACTGGCATTGCTATTTCCATGGCTACTGTTGCCATGGTAAGAGCTACTGAAAGGAGTGTGACTGCTTACAGTGCCATGGTAAGGAGTAGGCCTGCAACTTGATGTACAAGAGGTGGACACACCTGATGCAGGAAGTGGTACAGAAGGAGCAGAGGTTGATGGAAAAGGAGTAAACCCTCCCAATGGATTGGTTGAGGGACTGGGAAGAGGTGAGAGCGGGGTTGGTGGAGTCTGATTGGATGAAGAATATGGGCCCTGTCGAGCATGACTGCCTGGAAGGGATGTAATGGGTGGGGGCTGACCATGTGAACTAGTGGAGGGTGGAGGAGGTGGAGGGGGATAAGAAGTAGAGGGGGGATGCCCATGTCCAGAACCACTTGATGAAGGAGAAAGGGATGGAGGGTGACTGCGATTTGAATGAAGAGCAGATGTAGTGTTGTCTTTTTCCCTCTCTCTGTCTCTGTGCTGCATAGGCAGTGGTGTCTGGCCAGGATAGTGAGAGTGATGCGGAAGTGGAGGTCCTCCAGGATACTCCCGAGTAAGATTTGGGGCCAATCCAGGTGGGCTTGGGAACTCCCTTGGTACACCAGAAAGCGGGACAGAGGAAGCGGTCGATCCAGGGGGTGGGTAGGGATCCTTTGTCCCTGGAGGAGGGTACTCTCTTAAATAGTGGGGAGGGGGAGGAAGGTCTGCAGCATTGGAGGGTGCTTGGGTCTGTCCTTGCAGTGTCTGCTGTACATTTGCTTCCAATGGAGAGGGATAGTCTCTACTTGGGGGGATCGAATTGGCAGAGGAAAAAGGAGGATGACCAGAGCTGCTTTGTGGTGAACTGGCTGGGTCACGGGTCACCAGGGATGTTGAAGTTAAACCAGATGATGGGGCACCTACAGGCGTTTGGTTGGCATTACCAGCATAACTGTTACTCCCTGCCTCCCTACCTTGGCCTGCTAACTCTCCCCACCTACTGTCCTTGTCTCTTGGATGACATCCTCCCCCTCCAGTGCTTTCAGGTCCAAACTCCCGGCCTTGAGCTTGAAGCTGCTGGTTTTGCAAAGGAAACTCCCTTCCAGTTCCTCGCTCTCGCTCTCTAAACCCTGGTCCATATTCCCGACCACTTGGTGGTCCTGCAGGTCCATCCCGGTTTGAGCCATATTCTCTGCTTTGTCCAGGTAAAGAGTTCCCAAAATTCCGGCCGACATTAGAGTTGGGTCCACCACCACCAGAAGTGCTACCACAGATGCTACCGCTGCTGCTGTTTGCATTGCTACTGCTATTACTAGCAGGGAAGTCTCTGTTGCCAAACTCTCTCCCACCCCTCTCCCGCTCAGCCGTAGTGCCATACCTGGGCAGATACTCTTTGTGTGGGTGGGGATGAGGGTGAGATAGGTAAGGTGGGTGGGAGGAGTGTCGGTTGGACGAAGGAGAATTGTACACAGAGGGCAGCTGTTGCTGCACTGGGGGCTGCTGACTTGGATGTGCATGGTGGTTACCTTGGTAACGTACATATCCCCAGTTGCCAGGACAACTAGAGGGAGGTCCCCCTGACCAGCTGGTAGGGGTGTAATGGTGAGTGTTGGGAGGAGGAGGTTGTTGAGGAACGGTACTAGTTTGTGGAAGCAAGGAGGGTGGAACAGACTTATCACCTTTCTCTGGTTTGTCTATTTTACTTTCCCCACCTGGTGCATTCTGCCCCACCTCTAGAGGTTTCAGGGCAGGTGGAGGTGGGAGAGTCGCTGCATGGCTCACATTTGAATTCCCATGGGAATACTCAGCTCCTCCCACCCCAGGTTTCCCACATTGAGGGCCTGCTTTAGAAGAGATGCGACTACAGGTGAGTAGCGTCTCTGGACCACCAGGACCTGTATACTCAATTTTGCTTGGAAGTTTGGAATCTACAGGGAAGTATGACTTCCTATTGCTACTTATATCACTTGCATTATCCACCTTTCCACAATGAGATGTATAGAGGGATGAGGAGGACTTCAAGGAAGACAAATCTCCCTCAATTCCTCCCTCACTGTCCCTCTGGTCTTCTGGTCTGCCATCCTCACCCCTCCCTGTGCCTCTCCGGTCTTCTGCTACACATTTTGATGCCCCTCCATCTTTGTTTTTATCACCCTGCTTTGGGGAATCTGGAGAGTCAGATTCAGAATCCAAACTTGCCAAGGGGGAAGCAGAGAGACTCGGAGAAGAGGATCGATTGTCCTGGTCAATGTCCCGACCACTGCTTATGCTGCTGCTACTATTGGCTAAACTGCCTCCAACTGAGCTCCGACTGCCTTGTGATTGGCCATCCTCGTTGTCACTTTCTCTTGATTGACTGTTGCTTGACGTTGGAGGTGGAGCAGAACTCGGAGTATTAGTTGAAAGGGGTGGGGCTGGGGGATTGGAGGAGGAGTCCTGATGGCAAAATCAAATATCAATATATTTTATTATTTTTTTACTCTTATGCAATTGTATTCATAATTTCTAAAAATGTTACCAGTACCTGGACTTTCTGTCTTTTGGGCGGCGGCACATGCTCCTCCCCTTCACTTTCTGATGAATCATGGCCTTGAGATCGTCGGCTGAAACGCCCAACAGCCAATTCCTCTCCAGAGGTTCTCTGCTTAATAGTATAATTTTAATCATGATGTGAGTAACAAAAAATTAACAAAAAAACTAAATTTCCCCACAAGAAAATAGCCAACCAAATATCTTAACACACAACACATTCAGTAAATGCACAATCGTGTGGAATAGTGTGAAAAAGACTGATCATGAACATTCAGAATAGGATAATCTAAGCTTAAAAGATGAGACATAAAATAATTCAGTAACAGAGATGAGAAAAATTAGATGACATTATCAAAGATTAAGAAACTACAACAATGGAGAAGATCACAAAAAATAAATACACAAGAAGAAATAAAGAGGGAGGAAAAATACAAGAATTCTTACTGTTTGCCTTTCATTGCGCTCTGCTCGAGAGGGGCTGGGGTGCGGACGTCTACCCCTCCTTTCCTCGCTGCCCCCCCTCCTGCGTCCACTGCGAGCGGGCATCTGTGGCAATGCCCGACATGACCGAGGGAGGGCAAAGACAAACAGAAGAAAGAGGGAGAAAGAAAGACAGCATGACAAAATTAAAGCATAAGACAAAGATGGAAAAGAAGTAAGAAATAAAAGCATACTTTGTTCAAATACTAAGTAGTAAAATACCATTTTAATAAAGGGGAAATCTACTATGCATATCCAAATACTTTGTAATAACACATATAAGTGCACTTAAAATGGTTCTGACTGACTTATTCTATAATGACACAAATCAGTAAAGACTTAAATCTACACATAGTCCACCTTTAAGGCTGATCTCAGTATGCAGTAATGCCCTCACCGATTCTTTGTGGGTTCGGGTCTTCATGACTAACTCTCTATGTGGTCCATTCCTTCCAGTCAGCCATTACAGAATGCGGGAGCGTGACCACAAATGGGATGGTTGGCCTACAGGCTGCCTATCATAGCACTGAATCTTTAAAACCTGGGGGAAACAAAGTGAATGCTACTAAAGTCAAAATAAACGTTACCATAGCATTAATATATTAAATACATGTATTATCAATTTGTTATAAGATATTTAATCAGTAAAGTTATTAATCTCTTGTCTTGATCTAGCAGGGAAAAAGTAAACTGTTAATTTAATTTCCTTCTGAAGTAATATGAAAGGGTGATGAGATTAGTCCACTGTTCTTCATTAAACTAGCTCAGTGCAAAATGATAATCTAACTTTCTCTGATAAATGTATCATAATCAATGATGAAATGATCTGTAATTATGATATCATTGTTTTACAATCAAAAAATGTTTTATATTTGCAGTGGGGAAAAGTATTGCTGTACAGTAAATATATTTTTATGTTGACTGCATGGTACTTCAGAGGGTTTGTGGTACTCTGAAGCTGAGCTTTAGTCATCAATGTTGAATGGAGCTCTGCAAAAATCATCTACTGCAGCCAACATAGGGAGACGCACTGCTTTCAAAATCAACAATCTCTAAATGCAACATGCACAGAAATACATAGGCTACTTAATATTTTCAGTTAACACACTCATACATGTGCATACATAGTCATGAATACATGTTTTATACGTAAAAATAGTCAAACAAAAAGTTTCATTTACATTTCAGGTGTTAAACGTTAATTCAAACACCCCTTCAATGTCATAGAAGCTATTTTGATTTTCTCTGTGCAGAAATTCTTACCACTGTCAGAGAGAATATTTTGACTGAAAGATTCTTTACAGCACATATTATATAGTTCTTTTTTCTTCCATATTTTCATCTATTTCCTGCTTATGATTTCCATCTCTTGTTTCTAGCCTCACTGACAGCAATGTTTTTTAAATTTTGAGGCCTATTTTTCTGTTTCAACTATAGTCTGACAAAATTGGGATAATTCAAACACAATCGCTTAGCAGTGATGCAATAATCCACTGATATACAACAACATTGCTAATTAACCTCATCACAGTTGAAGTGAATCAAATTTTTCTTATTATGAGGCATATATTGGCCTTTTTTAAAACAGATTCAAAACTTAACCATGAGAAACACAATTTTTTATTTTCAAGACAAAGACCAGCTGACACTACTTGCTTGAGAAAGAAAGATAATCATAATAAAAATAAATCATAAAAAATTATTAGATAGAGTTTGAAAATACAATTCCTTTGCCAGCCATTGAGTAGTTAAGAGGTTAACTAAGTCATTCCAGTATTTCAAGTCAGCCTCTACTCTTTCTTTCTTTCTTTCTCTTTCTCTCTCTCTCTCTCTCTCTCTCTCTCTCACACACACTTCATTTATTGTGAATGAGACTATATATAGCACACTAACAGACTGAACCCAGTGAGTGTATTTAGCGCCACCTTCAAAACTGCAAAACGTACATTTACACCCAAACCACTGAACACAAGAGAAAAACCACAGCGCTGATAAATATTACATATAAACAGATTTACAGGCTGCTGACAACCAACACACTGAATACTCAGGCTACTCCATCATGACAACAATTAACAAAATACGCATTTGTAAAACAAGAATTAATACTAGTGCCAAACATACAAAGACTACACCTTGTGCATATCCCATAAATGTAAAATCAGCATATTTGTGATCCAATTACGGTGTACACAAGGTAATATATCCAAATGACAAACAATATAGGCTGCCAGCACTCTGTCTACAGGTGAACCTTCATTCATCAGGAGTCCATTACCCAAATCTTGGCCGTGCTCCATGCATACCAAAAGCCTTCCACTCTCCCACTGCAAACACATGCATCTAAGCAATTCAAGCAATACCTTCACTTACAGTATATAGTACATACAGTCACACACCATATGGCAAACAGTTTGAACATATATTCTGTAGACCTAACTAGTATCTATTCCATGTTACTAGTACCTTAGTTTGGTAATTTATAATAATCATTAGTGAATAGTATCTTTTTCAGTTTAGTAACTACTCACTAGTACTCATTACGATATATATTAAATTAGTCACTAATACATATTCATTATTACTCTTCTTTTGCTACTATCCACATTCCCCATTGTAAAGTTACTGGTACAAGTTCGTCTCTGCTGTTACTGGTAATAAATGTAATTTTTTGTCATTGAATTCTATATGGAACAGTAGTTTATATATCAACTATTCACTTCTGACTAGTATGCATTCCAATCGTATCTACTAGCGCCTATTCTAATATTTAATTTGTTTCAGTTTTACTAGTACACATTTATAAGAATGTAGTCCATTACTACATTGTTTTTATTTGTCAGTAATGACTAGTAGGAATGGCCACTTTATAGTTCAAATTAAAATCTACAAGTAACAAATGTACATTAGGCCTATCTAATAAATATGTTCTAGTGCATATTCAGGTATCCTACTAGAAAAATAATGAAACTATTTAAATACACACTAGTACCTAATGAATAGTTAGTAAACCTGAAAGGTATCAGCAAAAACTGAAATACATACTAGATACAAGCACAGAACCACAGCAGATCGCCAAAGAATTTTTTCCAAATAAAAATAAAATAAAAATAACGGTAATAATGGAATAGTTACTTGTCACTGCTATGATAAATACTAGTAAGTAATGGATAATTACTAGTGCATATAGTACTAGCAAAACTGAAAATGATACTGTTCACAATATTGGATTACTTAGCCTACTAGTAATGCAAATGCAAAAAGTAGGCCTACTAGTAGCTAATATAAAAACAGATAGGCAACTAGTTAGTTAAGGAATAAACGTTATAATGGCTTGCCACACACACAACAAAACATACACTCTGTCCCCTTCATATGCACATTGGCAAAAAACAATTATAATTAGCCATGATTAGCTTTATTTTTGAATTCTTCAACACGCAAATGCACAATGCAAAGAGGTGGGGTGAGTTAGACACCCGAACGTGCATCATCTCTCGGCCACGCACCGCAACGTTCCTTTCTTCCATTCTTCTGCTGCTTGTTATTGATACGCATGCAGAGGCAGTGCACTACTGTACTAACTGGACGACCTCTGGATTACAGTTCTCAGACAATGCACTGCACATTCGATCCTGACATGACGAGGAGAGAGGGTCGCAACTACCCCCCTTTCAGTCTTTTCCTTCTCATATGGGGAAGATTTGGGATCAGAATGGCGAATGGCATTCTTGTCGAGCTCCATGGAATGTGAGCACTCGAGACCTGCGTGGTTACGCACCCCGATTTGCAATATGATTTAGCCCAATCTATAGACATAAGTAAAGCACAAAAGACGGGGGTGCGAGGAAAGGGGAACCATCTGAACATGTCCAAAGAAGAATGAGTCAAATATAAGCATCCATTTTCTCCCCCTTCTTACCTATAATATCCAGCGATGCGTATCTCCCTTTCTTTCTCTCTCCTGCTGCCGTTCGTACTGTACATTGACCGACACGCGTTCAAACATACAGGCGACTCGATGCACAATTTACATTGTTGCGGCTTCGCAAATAACGCAGTGTTTTCCCAGCCGCTCCCCCTGAAATCGGCGCAGAAAACGGGGTGCAGCTGAAGACTGTACAAATTGATGCGTACGTTTGATTCTTCCCCACCCCCTTTTCTTTCTGCCCCTCTCCCGCTCCTCTGTCAAGACGACTTGCACTCTTTTGCAGTCTGTACGGGCACAAATCTTCACGGAGGGGTGAGCGAGGGACGCACGACCACTCGAGGGTGAGAAGGGGCGTGATTTTCCTTATTCTTCAGGGAAAAAAGCGGTGAGGAAAGGAAAGCAAAGGAAATAGGAAAGAAGATGTAGAGATAAGGGTACTTATTCATTATGTAAATGACTGCTTATTTAATTGTCGATTTACTACAATTCATTAAGGAAATTAACCTAGAACTGCTTGATTAGGTAATGGGCACTAATTAGGCTTAATTGTAGTACCCTAATGAGGTAGGGTTTTCATTTCTCCTGAAAAGTTATTATTTGCAATAGGCAATTTTGTTCATCAAAACCTGAGCATCCATGTTTGAGGCTTTAAAAAAACTACAGATTTCCCTCAGTTAAAGTCAACATGAAATCAAAATGGACCCTTAAAAAATAAGTAGTCGATCTGGTCTTAATGTGAATGATAAATCGGTATAGGCCTAATTCCAAACAAGAAAATAGATAGTCAAAATACAATGTCTTGTATGAGGAATGTCTTCCTCTAAAATAACTTTCCTTTCCGCTGATGTCATGAAGGCCATACCAGCTACTGGATAATATTAACTAATTAGCTATTTAGACATCATTTTAGCAAACCTTCAATAGGTCTGGCTTCATTCTGATATAACACCCACTTTTCTCCATCGAAGTCCCACCAACATCCATAAAATTTGACAAAAGAAAATTGCACTTCTTAAGCCAAAATCACATGCATACAATTTTAATAATAAACTGTATTTTAGGCTGGTCCAGCTAATGTGTCATATGGGCTAGAGTAAATAAACAGGCTTTCTCCCTTATGAGTTCTCACTTTCATATATGTATGAGTGGACCATCTCTGACTTATAAATTCTCAAAAGTTTCACTTGGAAATATGTCACATTACTGAAAATAGCAATTCCCACATGCTTTAAGACATCTTTTTACAGTGTAGGCTCTGGGCCTGCTTCAAATTGTGTGAAGACACAATGTCACATAAAAAAAAGATACTAAAAAAGGTTCTGTCTGTCATTATCATGACGGAGCATATATTCATATATATTTTATTTAATTTCATGTTTCTATATTCATTAGGCCTATATTTATATTATATATAATTTCATAACATTATTTTGTAAATGCATTTATCCTGCATCTGTGCAGCATTAAACATTTAGATGCACCTTTTTGTGGAATATAAGGCACTTTAGATGCAGCTTCTTGCCTTTGCATTGTAAAATAGCATTAGATTAAAAGAGCTTTCCCAAATCTGTACTTTCTTGTAAGACTGCAATGGAGTGACCAGTCAAGCGGTCTCTCTCTCTCTCTCTCTCTCTCTCTCTCTCTCACACACACACACACACACACACACACACACACACACACAATCCATCTCCCTCAGTCTCTCTCTCCTGCAGTTTTTTTCTTCCCTTTCGAATAGACCTCTGTCCCGGCTCCCATTGTGTTGTAACCATAGTAACCAACCTTGC
This sequence comes from Rhinogobio ventralis, assembly GCA_039654625.1. Taxonomy (NCBI): domain Eukaryota; kingdom Metazoa; phylum Chordata; class Actinopteri; order Cypriniformes; family Gobionidae; genus Rhinogobio; species Rhinogobio ventralis. The sequence goes on from CM077201.1 coordinate 15,868,454, forward strand.
AGAAGTGCGCGTGCGTTATCATGTCTGCCGTCTGACTGTAAGCGCTCCATCTACTGTTTGAAGCACGAGAGGCGTAGAGTCTGGCTGCAGAGGTACTTTGCATTGATTTACTGTTGCAGGTGTGTAACAGGGAGCGGTGCTCACTTAGGCCTACTGGTTGGAGTTTGTTACAGCACATCATCTGATACCATTCAATAAACAACCTGTAAACCTGTGACAGAAAAGAACACATATAGTCTACATTAAAAAACAAAAAACATTCATGTTAGGCATGTTCATACATCTTCATAAGTCTGTAGAACCTGATAAATGTCTATGATATGGTTGCAATGTTTTAGTTTGATAGACTAAAATATGTTCATATGATTTAATACATCTATATACCCTATGTATAATTAGTCTATAATTTAGTAATTGGTCTGTAAGTGTAACATTGTAGTTAATAATGAATTCAATGATTCATTTATAAAGATGCTCACTTGTCACCATTTACAGGTGTAATTTACACATCTTCTCCCATAAGGAGAGATGCAGCACAGGCCCGGAGTGGCCATTGCGAGAATTGGGAGAATTGCGCGTGCCATGGACAGCTCTTCGTACCAGTTAAAATGGGCCTCACTCTGGCCCTGATGCAGCATGTGTGTCTTATGATTTCAGGATCAGACCACATACATGTTGGTTTTCCATGTTGGGGACTTTCCATAGACATGATTTTTGATGACTGTACAAACTGTATATTCTATCCCATAACCCTAAACCTACCCATCAAAGAAACAAACCAGGACCACCCACATACACACTTTAGCGGTTAAAAAAAACAAAAAAACAGCATTCATTGTTTCGGTTGTATTATTTCTACATTTATTTATTCATAAATATTTTTATTTTCACATTTATATATATATATATATATATAAATGAATTTATAAAAAAATATATAAATGTGTTTATGCCTCAACGCTTTGCCCATGCCATTCCGAGCTTAATTGCTATGTATAAGGTATGCTAGGTAAAACATGCCCCCCTCATTACCATATGGACAAAACAATATAAATAAATAAATGTAGACAAAGATACATGTATAAATAAATAAGGAAATAAATACAATTATACTTAAATAAGGAAATAAAGGTATACTTTAAAATTAAGATTTTTATAAAAATTCTTTGTGTTTATTTATTTCAGCAGCTTTGGCATTCCGTAGTAGAGCTTTATATGGCAATTTATCTGTTCAATAAAATACCTTACTCACCTGTTGAGTAATAAAAACACCATCTCTGTCACTTTTACAGCATTTCCAATCCCTCAGTTCTCACCATTTCCGAAAAACCTATGTTGATTCTTGTTTTATTACGAGCTCTGTTGCGTTCTGTTTTTGCCAGCAGACTCTGCTCTGTTCAGCTTAAAACGGATGATTCCCTGGAGGTTCGAGATTTAGCTGCTCCATATCAACCTTTCTCATTCGTTGTGACAACTAACATATGCCACTCCCACAGCAGCACACATGCATCAAAGTAGCCAGAGCAACTTTTTTTATATTTACGGATATAACAAGACACGCATGGGCGAGTGACACGTGCAATTTCCTGTGAAAACCATTTAGTAAGGTCTAAAATATAAACTTATAATAGGCTATAACCATAGTGAATCGGGCTAAGACAAAAACACATTTTGAAAGAAGGATTGAAGATTTATTGACTTATTTAAATTTTATATATATATATATATATATATATACACTCACCTAAAGGATTATTAGGAACACCATACTAATACTGTGTTTGACCCCCTTTCGCCTTCAGAACTGCCCTAATTCTACGTGGCATTGATTCAACAAGGTGCTGAAAGCATTCTTTAGAAATGTTGGCCCATATTGATAGGATAGCATCTTGCAGTTGATGGAGATTTGTGGGATGCACATCCAGGGCACGAAGCTCCCGTTCCACCACATCCCAAAGATGCTCTATTGGGTTGAGATCTGGTGACTGTGGGGGCCATTTTAGTACAGTGAACTCATTGTCATGTTCAAGAAACCAATTTGAAATGATTCGAGCTTTGTGACATGGTGCATTATCCTGCTGGAAGTAGCCATCAGAGGATGGGTACATGGTGGTCATAAAGGGATGGACATGGTCAGAAACAATGCTCAGGTAGGCTGTGGCATTTAAACGATGCCCAATTGGCACTAAGGGGCCTAAAGTGTGCCAAGAAAACATCCCCCACACCATTACACCACCAGCCTGCACAGTGGTAACAAGGCATGATGGATCCATGTTCTCATTCTGTTTACGCCAAATTCTGACTCTACCATCTGAATGTCTCAACAGAAATCGAGACTCATCAGACCAGGCAACATTTTTCCAGTCTTCAACTGTCCAATTTTGGTGAACTCGTGCAAATTGTAGCCTCTTTTTCCTATTTGTAGTGGAGATGAGTGGTACCCGGTGGGGTCTTCTGCTGTTGTAGCCCATCCGCCTCAAGGTTGTGCGTGTTGTGGCTTCACAAATGCTTTGCTGCATACCTCGGTTGTAACGAGTGGTTATTTCAGTCAAAGTTGCTCTTCTATCAGCTTGAATCAGTCGGCCCATTCTCCTCTGACCTCTAGCATCAACAAGGCATTTTCGCCCACAGGACTGCCGCATACTGGATGTTTTTCCCTTTTCACACCATTCTTTGTAAACTCTAGAAATGGTTGTGCGTGAAAATCCCAGTAACTGAGCAGATTGTGAATTATTATTTCTATGAGTCTCGATTTCTGTTGAGACATTCAGATGGTAGAGTCAGAATTTGGCGTAAACAGAATGAGAACATGGATCCATCATGCCTTGTTACCACTGTGCAGGCTGGTGGTGGTGGTGTAATGGTGTGGGGGATGTTTTCTTGACACACTTTAGGCCCCTTAGTGCCAATTGGGCATCGTTTAAATGGCACGGCCTACCTGAGCATTGTTTCTGACCATGTCCATCCCTTTATGACCACCATGTACCCATCCTCTGATGGCTACTTCCAGCAGGATAATGCACCATGTCACAAAGCTCGAATCATTTCAAATTGGTTTCTTGAACATGACAATGAGTTCACTGTACTAAAATGGCCCCCACAGTCACCAGATCTCAACCCAATAGAGCATCTTTGGGATGTGGTGGAACGGGAGCTTCGTGCCCTGGATGTGCATCCCACAAATCTCCATCAACTGCAAGATGCTATCCTATCAATATGGGCCAACATTTCTAAAGAATGCTTTCCACACCTTGTTGAATCAATGCCACGTAGAATTAAGGCAGTTCTGAAGGCGAAAGGGGGTCAAACACAGTATTAGTATGGTGTTCCTAATAATCCTTTAGGTGAGTGTATATATATATATATATATATATATATATATATATATATATAAAGTGTACCTTTTAATGTTCTCCTCAATTACTTTATGTCATGGACTGCAGTGTATCAATAGACTTTTTATAGTCATCTCCCTTGTATCGGTCTCAGAGCTGATCATACTGACCTTTAGCAGCAGGTACTTCAAGAGCTTTCTGCAAAAGATGTATCCAAAAAGAAATAAAAAAATGTATGTGTGTGTTTATATAAAAGTATATATGCACACACATATATTATAATATGGTTTTCCCCCTCAAATTATTGAGCTGATAATATAATTTGTAACAAAAACGTATTGCAAAAATACAAAACCTTGTGATCTCAGACTTTTGGAATCTGTGTATTCACATACATTCTTATGTAAAATCTAGTGCAAATACAATGTAGCTAAAGAGCTTGTAGCTAAGCAAACCGAATCAAGCACAACAAACCTTGACAACCAATGAAAACTGCAAATGAAGTCAAATGGTGCACACTGATCAAATGATAGGTTAGGCTGAAAAGAACAGGTAGAAACAGGGTTCTGTTAACACATCCTGTCTGGACAGACAAGAATAGAACAAATCATAAACTAACACAAGGGATTTATGTGTAAAATTATGAGAAAAATAGTAAAGGAAAAAGGAGACAAAGCTGACACTGATGAGAGATTGATATACAGAAGTTTAGTAACCTACACATTATGATGTTTTTGAGAGAGGAGGAAAGGTAGGCCCTGGGGGAAAAGGTACAAAGTAAATATTAAAGATTCTCTTACCAAGAGAAGAAAACTAAGCGGCCATGTATTACAGCGATTTTACCATAGTTAATGGTCTTCTTGCTAAAAATTGGTCAAGAAGTGCTCTGATAATGTCTGATTCCAGACAAAACTGAATGTTGTGGGCTTCAAAACAATACTAGCATAGAACATTTAAACAAAAAAGGTGTTTCCCATGATGTACTAACAAAAGAAGTCTATGGAGCAAGGCACTACATTAGGATAAACATTAAAATACACATTTTAGAAAAACAAAAAGTAAACATCTTAACATGTTAACACAAGTTAAATCTTCATGTCATGACCATGTAAAGCCAGAAAATGAGAACACAACGTGCACAAAGAACAATGCAAATTTTCAGCAGCCATTACTCCAGTCTTCAGTGTCACATGATCCTTCAGAAATCATTCTATTCTGATTTGGTGCTCAAGAAAAATTTCTTGATTATTAATATGTATTTTTTTCAATCTTTGATGAACAGGAAGCTCCAAAAGAACAGCATGCATTTAAAATGGAAAGCATTTATAACATTATAAATGTCTTTACTGTCACTATTGCTCAATTTGCATCCTTGCTAGGCAAATTAAACATGAGTATATCATTCAAAAACTTTTTTTGAACCCCCCCCCCCCCCCCCCTCAAAAAAAACAACAACAACAATAGTGGGCACACTAAGCATATTGCTGTCTAACGAGGCATTAATGTAACAAGACGGCACAGTCAATGAAGTTCTTTTTATTAGTTAATAAGTTTAATTAGTCAGCATTGTACAGTTAAACCCACAGATACCCTAGTGTCAACACAAACATATACGGACTTTACAGTGGATGTGTGTGTGTGTGTGTGTGTGTGTGTGTGTGCGTGCGTGTATGTTTATGTGTAGTGTATCATTAAATATTTGGATATTGAAATATTGGAAGCATGAGAATTCATTTAAATACAAAGATGTCTGTGTGTATGTATATATCACAAGGTTGAAGAGCTGTTTGAATTGATGAATGCTGGTGTGTATGCTTTGGGAGTAGTAACATGGTATGAAGTACACAGGCCAGGCCAAATTCCACACAACAAAAATGCAGTCTAAAAACTTCAACCTGTGTTATAATACCTCATGCCAGCACACGTCCCTGTAAGGAGCTGACTACACATATTGAGACAGTTCAGATCTATCAAACATTTGACCCATCGGTTATAATTTTCTTCTCTATCCTTCCCTTCTCTCTTTTCACAGCATCAGCTAGACAACTCCACCTGTAAACAGATGCACAACATGTAAAAAAATGAAGCCTGAATCAACAGTCGAATCAAAGAGACAAGTTTCAGTCGGGCTTTGTAGGATTCGTACCTCTCACCAGTCGTAGCGAGGGCGGGAGTGAGGAGGATGGTGGCGTGGTGACTCGTGGCGGGGCGAGGGAGAGGAGGAGGAGCTTGGAGGCGCTGTCAGGGCCAGCTGCTGTCCAACCCCTGCACTCCGGTCACGCCCGTAATCTAAACTACGGGCATTAGAGGGGCGGTACCGCCCCAACTCTCGCCTCCACTCTTCATCAAAGGCAGCTGCCTCACCTTTAGGAAAAATAGTTTAACAATAGTGAATAGGAAACATTTTTCACAAAGGTTCAAGATGAAAATGTAAGCAGTAGCTGGCAGTTAAAGGGGGGGTGGGGGGGGGGGGGGGGAAATAGAGAAAGGAGGATTCAACCCACTCTCTTCCAGGTTGAAGAAGTCCTGTCTCTCTTCACGGTCACCCGTGAGACGGTTCCTTGACCGTTCCATCACATGACCTCTCTCACCAATGTGATGCCCTATAGACATTCGCTCCAGTCCACTCTCACTGTCCCGCATCGTTTGACGCGTCTCTCTGATCTAAATAAACATACACAGAAACATTTAGGAGTGATTCAACAGTCATCCCACTTCTGTGCAGTGTTGGGGGTAACGCATTACAAGTAACTTGAGGGTTTTTTTCAAGTAACTAGTAAAGTAGCGCATTACTTTTAAATTTACAACAAAATATCCGAGTTATCTTTTTAAATAAGTAACACAATTTACTCCTTTTTGCCATTTACTGACTCTCCTGTCCCCATGTTGGGAAAAATCAGAAAGTGCAGAAACGCTGTGTGCGTTGTGTGTAAACATGAGGGTTATTGTAGTTCTGGACTAAATGTGCGCATGCATTTACTAATCTCACGTGCACAAAAAAAAGATGAATTCCTCAATGTGTAAAATCAGTGAAATGCAAAATCTGAATACTACGCAAACCTCCAATAATTAAATTAATTATTTCCCAATGTACTTGCTGCTGACCGTTAATGATTCAGTTAAACCATAAGCAAAAATTACTTCAGATTTTGTTTTTATTGGTGAAGTGTTAAACTTTCTTCTCCTGCAATCCAGAAAGGCACTGAAAGGTTGAATCTGCACCCTCTACAATACAGACATGACTTTACATTTCCTTCAGCCTTATTATTCCAATTTTGGTGTCAAAAGGGCCTTTGACATTTGCCCAAAAATAGAACTTTATTGTTATTTAAAAAAAAAACAATCCCAGGTAAGAAACAGTAACTAAGTAACACAAGTAGTTACTTTTTAAGGGAGTAACACAATATTGTAATGAATTACTTTTCAAAGTAACTTTCCCCAACACTGCTTCTGTGTGTGGAACTTCAGTGCAAAAACATCTTATTCGCGAACCATCTGCAATCTAGTTTAACCAGGCTATCATTGTCAGTCTTTTAGGGATGGGAATCATAAGAGTAATCAGAATAAACTGAATTGCTTAATGGTTCTATTAAAGGGATGGTTCACACAAAAATGAAAATTAGCCCATGATTTACTCACCCTCAAACTATCCTAGGTGTATATGACATTCTTCTTTCAGATGAATACAATATGAGTTATATTTAAAAAAATGTCCTGGCTCTTCCAAGCTTTATAATGGCAGTGATTGGCTGTTTCTGTTTTGAAGTCCATAAAAGTGCATCTATCCATCATAAAAGTGCTCCACACAGCTCCGGGGGGCTTAAAGGATTAGTTCACTTCAAAATGAAAATTTCCTTATAATTTACTCACCTCCATCTCATCCAAGATGTTCATGTCTTTTTTTCTTCAGTTGAAAAGAAATGAAGATTTTTGAGGAAACATTCCAGGATTTTTCTTCACATAATGTACTTCAATGGCAACCAGCGGGTTGAAGGTCCAAATCAATGCAGTTTCAAAGGGCTTCAGAGGGCTCTGCACGATCCCAGCTGAGGAATAGGGTCTTATCTAACGAAACCATCAGCCATTTAAAAAAAATAATAAAAATGTATATATTTTTTAACCACAAATGCACGACTTCAGTGTTCTGCTTCTTCACAACGTATGATGTCAGAAAGGTCACGGCCGTGACGTACCGACCCAGTGTTAAAACAAACATGCAAAGACTAAATTAAACACCCTTTACAAAAATAAAGGTAAAACAACGATGTCGGACAATTTTAAAGTTGGAGGAGAACATGAGATGGAGTTTTTCGGCACTGGGTCGGTACTTCCACCTATGTCATGGACGTCATATGTCGTGAAGAAGCAGAACACTGAAGTAGAGCAATTTGAGGTTAAAAAGTATATACTTTTTTAAAGAAAATGACAGATGGTTTCGCTAGCTAAGACCCTATTCCTCGGCTGGGATTGTGCAGAGCCTCTGAAGCCCCTCAAAGCCCTTTGAAACTGCATTGATTTGGACCTTCAACCCGTTGGTTGCCATTGAAGTCCAATATATGGAGAAAAATCCTAGAATGTTTTCCTCAAAAAAAAAAACTTAATTTCTTTTCGACTGAAGAAAGACACGAACATCTTGGATGAGATAGGGGTGAGTAAATTATTAGGACTTTTTTTTTATTTTGAAGTGAACTAATCCTTTAATAAAGACCTTCTGAAGCCAAGCCATGCATGTGTGTAAGAAAAATATCCATATTTAAAACTTCACAAAGAAGCATTTTACGTCATACGCTGGAGCACCAGTCTCTCGTGAACATGTATACGACAGTTAGCGGAAGTTAGAGATTACAGTTCGTAAAGTTTTAAATATGGATTTTTTTTTTTTTACACAAACGCATCGCTTCAGAAGGCCTTTATTAACCCCCCGGAGCTGTGTGGAGCACTTTTATGATGGATAGATGCACTTTTATGGACTTCAAAACAGAAACGGCCATTCACTGCCATTATAAAGCTTGGAAGAGCCATGGCATTTTTTTTTATATAACTCAGATTGTATTCATCTGAAAGAAGAATGTCATATACACCTAGGATGACTTGAGGGTGAGTAAATCATGGGCTAATTTTCATTTTTGGGTGAACTATCCTTTTAACAAATCAAATTCGAAAAAGAAATATCTGAAAAGGAAAAGTGCATTTCTGTTGCCAAATGCAAAACAAATGAAAAACCCATAATGTGCATCATAACAGTATCAGTTCTTGGGTCATGGAGTCAGACATGATGAAATTAATGATTTGTGGTTCAGAGAGTTAGATTAATTGAAAAAACAAAACAACATTTGTGATTCAAATGTCATTTGCATTATAAGAGTCAGAAGATTTAGACTTCACTTGTCAGTATATGTAAAAAAGAACTGGCTCATAAGAGTTATTTGCCCGAGAATCTGACTTCTCTGGTCATACCGTATGTTTTTAATCAACTAAAAAGAACTGCCTCATAAGAGCCGTTTGCTTCAGAACCAGACTTGACTGGTCCTGTATAAAAAATAAAATAACCAGCTCATGAGAGACATTCAATTGAGAACTGAACTTCACTGGTCGTGCTGTTTTTCTAATTCACTAAAACCAACTCATAAGAGTCACTCACTTCAGACCATGGTCAGATTTAAATGGTTGCTTTGTATGTTTGAAATTCATACACACAGGAAAAAAAAGCTCATAAGTGTCATTGGACTCGAGAATCGGACTTCACTGGACTCTCTGTATGTTTCGTGCTGAATAGTCAGGTTCACATATACTCCGTTTGCAGTGTGTATGTGGTGCAGTAGCAGCACAGGCACACTGTGCTTTCACATATGATGCGTTTACAGTGCGCAACTGATCTGCATTATAAATAATGAACACATTTATTCATTATTTTTATGTTAAATCCAAATATTGTTACTGAAAATGTTTTTTCAGCATTGTGATTCTCTTTGTACACAATACCGTTATACAATCTTTCATAGACGCATTCACGCTCAAATTTAAACAACGCGTTATTAGATTTATATATTAAATTGTTAGTTCACCCAAAAATGAAAATTCTGTCATCGTTGACTCACCCTCATGTTGTTCCAAACCCATAAGATTTCTGTTCATCTTCTGAAAACAAATGAATATATTTTTGATCAAATCTGAGAGCGTTTTATGCATGTTTTATTTTAGGGACAGAAAGCTCTTAGATTTCATCAAAAAGATTTTCATTTGTGTTCCAAACATGAACAAAAGTCTTACGGGTTTGGAACGACATGAGGGTGAGTATGTCGATGACAGAATTTTCATTTTTGGGTGAACTAACCCTTTAAGTTGCTCAAGCAAGTGGTAAAACATTTAAAACATATACTTTTCTAATGTTAAAAATCACAAACATTTCAAATTAAAACCTACAACTGATAAAAATAGCTGATTCACATGCCATTTCTTTAGCATGTAAATCCTTATACAAGAAATCCTGTGGGTCATAAAGAACTTTATGTTTTTCCACAAAAAGACGAGTGCCATCGATTTTGTCGCCTTGTTTATCTAAATGTGATGTAAGGAGTAGTTTTCCTTGCTTTACAAAGAAATGTGCTTAATTATATGCATTTATGGTTAAATTACTACATTTTTGTATCAATCCATGTTAATTTTTATGCAAACAATGCACTGTCACTTTAATTCATAGCGTGAAGCATGGAAAAAAATTATTTGGTGCGGAAACGATTACTGCACTGCTGCAGACACACCGCTCCTGGAATGCATTCTCGGACCACATCCGTGTGCAGTGTGAATGCTTTAACCACAGAAAAAAATTTATAAATAAATGTATCGCATACACGCCGCAAACGGAGTATGTGTGAACCTGGCGCAACGCATGGAACCCTTTCAGAGTATTTTAATCTGCTGTTCTGTCCGGATCCGTGGAAGAATGCTCATGCGAGTACCGTTAACAGAACCAAATGACATGCAAATAATTTGGTTGTGGTATTTATAAAAAAAAAAATGGAACAACTTCAGAATAAGATTAATTTCCCCTTATTCACAAAAGTCAGCACTTTGTCTGGTACAATTAACTCAGAGGCAATTTAGCAAAATGATGAACAAATAATGGAGAACGTCATTATGAATGGGCATATATCTAGATACATGCCAGATATTCAAATTGGCATTTAAGAATCTGTCATGGACACGCAACCCCTCAATGTCTATAGCATAATATACTGTGCATATGTAAAACATAGTAACACTCTGCTGGGTGTCTATGCATCTCTTACACCCCCAGGAGCAGTGCGAAATTCACTGGTCTGCTGATAGACTTTCGGTGCTCCTGGATCTGTGGAGGAGTATGAGATGACTGTGGAGGAGGAGAAGGTCTGGCAGTTTGGGGTACCAGACATTCGTTCCTGAAGAAAAAGAGAAGTTATGAAAGTGTGATCTAAGATCAGTTGACCTCAATCATTTGTGCAATTGTATTCTCTCAAAACAAAGAATGCATGTAGATTTCAATTATTTGAATGTGAAATCAACAAGGTAGCTACTTGAAAGTAACAGTCTGCACTTATTCCAGTTCAAAAGCTACAAACAATAATGCACCCTTGCAACCAACAAACAGAAGCCTTGTTCTTGTTATTGAAAACCACAGTGTTTCAGTATTTCTGAATTGCGGCTGCCAGGCCACCATGAAACTCACCATGTTCTCCATCATCCCACTCATCATGCTGAACATGTCCATGAAACCTCCACCCTGAGAAAAAAACAAAATGCACTCACATAAAAATTATTTACGATACTGCACCATTTCTGCCACTAATCAAATGACTGAACTTCTTTGTACAGACAGACAAGATGTTTTTGTTGCCATTAAAGCACAAGATGCTCTTTGGATCATTTTCAAATCCTGCTTGAGAACATGATCATCAGGTTTTACACTGCAAAAGGGTAAACAAAAAACAGTGTCATACCATTCCCATCATGCCGAAGGGGGTCAAGGCTCCAGCTTGAGGCTATAAAAGGTTAGAGGACAAAATATGGACACTTTAATTTTAAAACAAACCTTAAAGTCACCCATAAGAGTACAATTAAGACAAACTGCCGCCAGAGATGCCGAATTCTGCATCAAATTGACAGTCAACATATTAGTGTCATTTTCACTTAAAAATGTTCAAATCAGGCCTGATTTGTGTGGCTCTAATGGGTACCTGTATGCGTGTACGTGGATGCTGGATCTGAGGGGTGAGAGGAAACGGATCCATTCCGAATGACCCAAAGAGACTCCTCATCTGGTGCCTGTGTGCCGCGAATGGGTCCCTGTCACAACATAACATGCATATCATTGATAGTCGTAAAATTTACATTAAATATTTTTGAAAGCACAAATGGATTAATTTAGTTATCCTTAAACACTGTCATTTTAAAATAACTAATACTCACATCATGTATGGGTTGTCATCCACATCATTCAAGTAGTGAAACATTTTTGTTGGTCTTTCTTGCACCAGTAAATAAACTTCAGTCTCTTTAATCAAAAGCCAACACAACAACAGCTCAGGGGCTCTTAATTGGTCAACCAATCATCAAGCTCCCTTTGCCAGATATGCAAAACACTCTCAATCCGAGAATTACACAATTCGGCCTGCACGTTATATTACTTAACCACAATGCAAACCATCAATTTACCGCGCGAAATTGATAAAACACCCTGATATACTAAAGCAGCTCTGCAGAACATTTATACCTAGGCGAATACTCTCGAATATTCCAGACAGGTGCTAATCCAAAACAGCCTGCAAGCTATTTCAGATTGTTAGCCTAGCATATTAACATGCGCGCTGAAATGATTTGTTTAAAACCACAACAAGATTCAGAGGTACGAGTCAAGGTGAATTATGACAAGCTGAAGAGAAAAACAGCAGCACGCAGAGCAGACGGACCGACGGAAATAACCGCCGCAGATGAGCACAGGAAGACAGTATGACAAAGGAAACAAAACCTTGAAGATCTTAGGCGAATATCTTGCGCTTCTGAAATATTCACGCGGTTTTTTTTCGGGGCGTATTACATCAGAACCGATGCTGTGTCACGCGCTGACACTAAAAAATACACTCCACTGAGGAAGAGATGGCTTTGATAGGAAGATTACGTGCACTAAGTAAAGCAGGCACAAAAGCCAAACGTCAACAGAAAAGAGAGATGGGAGGGGGAGGAAGAGGAGGGGAACAGCCCTGTTCACATTCCGGTGAATCAAGATAAAAGTTCAAGCTCTGCTTTAAAAATTATTATTATTATTATTATTTGGTTCAGATGCTTTTATATTTTGGTCACCCGTGGGTCATTTGAAGGTTATCTTATTGATTTTAGAGCATTATTAATTTGATGCTTGGGTTGGGCATAAGCTCATTATGGACGTTGTACAATTGTATGTTTTGAAAATGTGAGGAAATAACGAGAGGGTTGCACTAAAGACATTAACTACGCTATACATTTTAATTTAGCTTTATTTTGTATATTATTTTTTATTTTATTTTATTAATATCATTAGAATTTGTAATTTTACTATATTTTTTATTTTATGTCATTGTGTGTGGCTTTGTTGATTAATGTGTGCAAAGTAATATGAAGAAATTTAAAATAGTAAAATTGTAATATATACATTACAATATATGTACAATATATATGCATATGTACGAGGAGGGGGAGGGGGCTTTTATCGTGATACAATCCTTACATTTCCTAGCATAGCCTTTGTTTTCTGTTCTCGTGTTCTGAAATCGAACGCGAAGAGCGTATTTCCCTAATACATTTGATTTTACGTTGAAATAAATGTACATTTTTCAAGATTAAACATAAATTATAGAGTTTATTTCTTGTCTGTCGCTAGATGGCAGTATCCTGGACGCAAACAGAGAGCCTCTCGTCAACACAAGCTAAGCCACCTTTCCACTCGTTTCCAAATTCGGTCACGTGATTGTCCATGAACGTCCTACTGACAAGCTGACACGTTTTAGATCTTATTTCAGATTTTTATTTTATTTTATTTGTATTTTATTTCTCTTCAAATGTCTTCTTTTTGACTGCACTTTTTGACTGCACAAAACAACATTCAACTTGTCCTCCATGACTTGCACCCGTCTTCACTATATGATTTTAGCAGCCCCCTCGTGTGCTCATGATGAGGATTTTTTTAATTATAAATTTGTTTATTAATATAATATTTAGGCAAATAGAAATAGACAAAATAGCATTTTACTAGCATTCTCAAACCTTTGGACCACACGTTTTCCATTCTTCACTATTCTAGAGGATGTGTGTTTTTCTTTTTGGATGTTTTTTTTTTTTTTAACGTATTCCATTTGAAATTATAAATGAAATATGTTACTCCCAAAAAGCACTCTAGAGTCCAACTGTAAAGGGAAAATGTCACTGCGCCCCTAGCGGCCATTTGAAGGAACTGCAGGCTGTGTTGGGCGTGAGCGCAGAGTGGGCAGGCTGGTTTTTGCAGAATCTACAACTGGACGTTTTTCGCTTTCATTCACGTCAGATTGATACTCTCAAACCCGGACGTAACCAACGCCTAGTCGCCGGAGAGGAACGGTAAGCAGTTCTCAATCTATGGCATTATTTTACATGTTTTTTAACCGATCAACTTGTAGCTAAACAGCACACGTCCTAGGTCAGGCTTTATCGTTGTGTAATTTTGATTTAGGATGATTTGTGGCCCTCTCGGCAGTGCTAGCGCGTTAGCTTAGCCTCGCAGCATCCTGTCGCCTTCTTTACACAAAACTTTGATTTACTTCACTGTTGACAAATCACTTAAGGATTATTTTCGCTTTCTATAATCACCACAAACTACCAATTTCTTTGCTATTCACTATAGTATTCAATTAAGTAGATTTATCAGGTGAAGTGTTTAACTTTATTGGCAGGGGAAGAAAGTAGTATAAAATTATTCTAGTGTAAAATCCGACTTTCATTATTAATGCATTACGTCACGTGTCATATTTAGAAAAAAATCTGCCTTGAATCAACGATAAACAGGATCTTTAGTGTTTTACTTTTAAGCTATCAGGTATTCGTTTGTTGTATTGCCCAATTGGGCTTCGAATGTAGTAATTAATAAATACGAACAGTTTAAATGAGGTCTAATGTAAATAAGTAAAATAATTCAGAAACGGCAATGAAGCTGATAACCTGGCGAAATTGCTAGTGCGAGTATGACAGTGACAAAGCCTTCCTCCAAGCAGCGTTAATATGCGGAAGCAAATAAAATCGGACACATTCTTGTAGATGTCTTTCTGTATGCCTGCCTTTGTCTCGGAAATCAAATCACATCACTTAGTGCTTATTGACAATTCTGGTAAATGCATTCACCCTGCCTAATTGTGTAACAGTGGAGACAGTGAACGCTGGAACTAAACGAAACGAATGATTCCTAAATGAGGTATTTCTGAATCCTAGGAGGGCCAATACCAGTGATAACGTGATTTCCAACCTTTCTCTCTCGCCATATAGATGCAGACCATAAAGTGTGTGGTGGTTGGAGATGGAGCTGTCGGAAAGACCTGCCTTCTCATCTCATACACAACCAACAAATTCCCCTCTGAATATGTTCCCACGGTAACGGAGTAAAGGGTGGTGGGCTCTGGGTCAGAGATTTGGGGAAGGGGGCACAGTGATTGAATGATAATGAGTAATAATGGCAGCTATTATCTATTGTGTGCCTTGTGTATGTCAAAGGATATTTGATTAGATTATTGTAGAAACATTTTTAGTATTAGGTCTGCTGTCTGAAATAAAATGTGATCTGCAATATATATTTCTGTTTGCAGGTGTTTGATAACTATGCTGTCACAGTGATGATTGGAGGGGAACCGTATACACTGGGGCTTTTCGACACAGCAGGTAATGCGTTCTGGGGCTTTGTTTACTCTGGACATTAATCTGATTTGATAATTTCTTTTACTAATGATGTCTGATTTGTTCAGCCAGTATAGTGCATCAACTTCGGTTGCCATAATATTGACTTAAGTGTCAACATGATGCCAAGAGACATGTGAGAATAGCTGTCGCTGTGGAAAAAGATGGAAAACTGGAAATCTGGCTAATTTTTATCTTGCCACAGTGCTGACAATTCAATTGTAACAATTCATAATGTGTTTAGACCTGCTGACTCATTTGCTTATTCACTATTTACTACCTAGTGAATGCCACATAGTTCAGAATATGAAGAGTGAAAATGTGTATTCAGATACGGATAGACATTAATACACAAGTTATATATGTATGCTACAGCCTGAAAAAGATAACTATTTTATATCCGACCTGGTTGTTCAGACTGATATAGGATTTATTAAATGGATAGTTCACCCAAAATGAAAATGATGATATCACTTACTCACCCTCATGTTGTTCCAAACCTGTATGCGTTTCTTTCTTCTGCTGAACATAAAAGAAAATATTTTGAAGAATGTCGGTAACCAGACAGTTGACGGTAGCCATTGATTTCCATAGTATTTTTTTTCCCTACTATGGAAGTCTGGCTACTGTCAACTGTCTGGTTACCAAAAATAGAATTAAATTAAAAAACTTTAATTGGTAGTAATATTTTACAATATTACTGTCTTTACTGTATTTTAGATCCATTTTTTTTTCTCAAACATTAAAAAAAATCCTAGACACCAAACTTGTGAATGGTAGTGTACATTTAATTTATAATTTCCTCTTGCTGTTTTTCAAGATGGATTGAATTTCTAGTGGTAATGAACTACATCTATTTCTGTTCTCTCAGGTCAGGAAGACTACGACAGACTTCGGCCTCTCAGCTATCCGCAGACAGACGTCTTCCTTGTTTGCTTTTCTGTTGTTTCTCCTTCCTCCTTTGAGAATGTGAAAGAGAAGGTGGGTGTTTATTAAATGCTTTCTGTTTTCTTGCTTGTCTCACTGTTTGGGCATCTGAACATGGAAGAGCCTCCTTTCTCTGATAAGCTTATTGACAGTTATTACTGGTGGTATACTAATACAATGTAAGGATTTAGTGTTTAAATGTTCAGTTTACTATTCCCCCATATCTATGGCATGGTATCATGTACAGATGCATTACAGTGTTGATGCATGCTTTGACAGCATGGTATGTTTCATACAGTCAGGTTTTACTTTGATGACACTGACGTCACATGTTTAGTGTCATTAAAACACTCTTTAGCAGTACCTGATTTTCCTGCTGGACTTGGAGAATGGAACTCATGTGAATAGTTCTGTGGTCTAGGGCTGGGCGATATGGCCAAAAAATCATATCTCTGTATTTTTTGGTTAAATGGCGATGCACAGTATATATATATCGGTATTTATATCTACGTTTTTCTATTTGGATAAAAAAAAAATCTGTGTTTATTTGAATAATAATTCATTTTATTTCACATCCTGCCCAATGATATCCTAAAAACAATGTTGATATTGAAGGCTATAAACAAATACAGTGAATGTAATGTAAGCTATGCAGTATATTATGTGCAAAAAAGGGGTTAAAATCACATTACATTCTAACATTGTAACATTGCAATCTAAAAACTAAATTAATAATTCACTAAACTAAAAATTAAAATTAAAAACAAAAGCATATTAGCCTACATTTGATGTACCTCATTATAATGGTCACTTTCATAAAAATATACTTGTAGGTTTAAAATTCCACATATGGCACATTTATTGTCCAACAACAAATATGTTAGAAATATGTATATTTTAGTCAGAATTATTGCGTTCCTATTCTATTGCGCTCCGTCTGTTTGCCGCGCATACACGCGGTGGCGTTCATTCACGGAAGCCTGAATTTTAGCGGACATTTGCATGACTTTCTGACATTTACAGATGGAGAATATACCTGTGAAATGTAAGTGGTGCTTTCCTCAGTGCATAACATTTCAAACGCATTAAACATCGCAAGTATTTATCTGTCTGTCAGCACAAGTAGCCTATCTCTCAGAGCATCTGACAGGGCAAGCTGTTTTAAACCATACGCGTTAACTATATCTTACCAGTTATTTTGAAGCACTTAATATAAAGCATGTCATGTTGTATCATGCACTTTCCCTGCATCAGCTCATTCTGCGTACTCTGCTATTTTTCAGATGTGCTCGTATCAGTCTACTGTATATCGATATAAATGGTATTGTCTCATTCCATATCATTTCTAAAAAATATATCGATATATCGTACAAACTCGATACACCGGCCAGCCCTACTGTGGTCTATTTAAACTAATCAGTGCGTACATGAAAAGCACACATTACTGAGACGCATCAGAATTGTGTAGGAACGTTTTTCAGATGCATGTTTGTCAGTGGTTTTCTCTTTAGATTTATAGTCTGAAGTCCTTAAAGGAATAGTTTCCCCCAAAATACTCATCCCCAAGCCATTCTAGGTGTATATGACTTTCTTCTTTCAGCTGAACACAATTGGAATTATATTAAATAATATCCTGACTCTTCCTACCTTTGTAATGGCATTGGATAGTGTCCGCATTTTAAAATCTCAAAAAGTGCATCAATCCATCATAAAAGTAATCCATATGACACCAGTGGGTCAACAAATGCCTTCTGAAGCGAAGCGATTGGGTTTTTGGAAGAAAAATATCTGTACTATAATCACTGGCTTCCGGCAACAACCGTATGAGAAACTCAAGTTCTGGTGGAAGGGAGACATGACGTATGATATAGGAGTAGTGCAAGCTTAGGTAGGACAAACGTGGAAGAGCAGAGGATCGAGCAAAACAAAATGCTGGTCACAAATTAGAAGTCTAAAATGAGAAGTTTTAAAGTAAAAAGTCAGAAGATTTCAATATAAGAGTAGAGGAGCTATGTCATACGTCGGGTCAGAGGTCATCCTTCCGACGGAACTCAACTCTCTCGTGAACGCATGTACAGTCGTTGTCAGAAGCCAGCGATTATAGTATAGATATTTTTCTTACAAAAACCCATCGCTTCGCTTCAGAAGGCATTTATTAACCCACTGAGCAGCCCTCTACAATGTGAGTAAATCTCTCGCATATGTGACAAAATTCTCCTGCTAGGTGACTAAATAATGTCTATCATTAGCCATTGGCTAATAAATTGTTAGATTTCACATGGCCAGTGTTTGAGTTAGAGGCTCGCTGTCGCTTAGCTGAGAGCGCTCAGTGTTTCTCTCTCACACGCAAAGAGAGAGAGTGATAACATCCTAACATGATAACAGTCTAACATACCACATAGAATTTATGCACTACATGTAAATAATATTCTCTGTTGTATTTTCCTGTCAAAATAGTGGCGTTCAGCCTTTAAAAACAAGCAGAAGCCACTGCGGGTTTCTTCTGTAGTGGGCGGAACTAATGTGTAAACGGCAAGCTCATTGGCTAGGGTTCACCTATTACTGTCCCTGTTTTGATTTCAGCAAATCAGTTCGAGAAAATGCGAGCAAATTAACGTTAGTAATATTCATTAACCCAGCAGCTCATCAGAATTTAGCGCGTTTTTATATTATTGTTAGTATTATTATTATTATTATTATTATTATTATTATCGTATTAATATTATTGGGTCTCATTCACTAAGCATTGCGTACAAATTTGTGCGTGAATGTGCGTATGAACGATTTTAAGAACAAATCACAATTTACCAAAGATTTTGTAATTTTTTTTTTTTTTTTTTCTAAATTTACGAAAAAATATAGGAACAACTGAAACCACATGTACGCAAAATAACTTGCTCTGTGTGGCTTTATAATCGCATTAAGAAGTTATTTCATCCTAACATGACTATAATTACAGTATATTGCATTAATTGTATTATACAATCCATATATAAAATTAATATAAATACATTTGTATAAATATAGTAGTATAATAGTATAAATATAATTAATAAAAATAATATAATGAAATTATAAAAAAATGTAATTTCATCTTAAATACATTTGATCATATACAGTAAAAGAGTAAGAAAAGCTGTGTTATAGCTGCAGCTGCGAGGTTTCTCTGAATAACGCAGATATACGCGTATGTACAGCTGGCTAATGAGAGCTCTGTAAAAGGTATTGTGAGAACTGCTGAGAATGGTACACTTGGCATTGCTCGAGGATCCGGGCAAGAGCGCGTCTGCAAACAGCGGCAAGTTTGACGAACGGCTGCAAGGAAAGCAAGGAGATGGTTTGGGTGTGTTTTATGCAAATGACTAACCTTGTGCACGCAGCCGCTCATTTAGAATACTCCAAATTAACTAACATCAGAACGAGGTAAGAACAAATTCATGTGCGTACGAACATTTTGTGACTCAGGTGGAGATTTTTAGTGAGAAGTTCTCCTGTGCGTACAAATACGAAAGAATCCACTCAATTATTAGTGAATAAGACCCATTGTCTTTTTACAGAAACACTAAATGACCAATGTCTCAGGCGTTAACACCAGTTGCACAAGTTCTGTAAAAATGACAAATATGCATTCATACATTTTCATTTAATACTTTTATTTTTGTTATTTTCCCAAAAAACAACAAAAACTAATAATCACTATAGGGAAATACAAACATTATCAATGTAACACTTAGATAATCACAAAAATGATATTACTTGCATTAAAGTAATTATATTCCTTGGTTCCAAGTGATTTTTCTTATACATTTTGAAGAATAAATCATATGCATTCCATATATGAAAAAATAATGAAGAATTATTTAAGAACACCCAACCCGCATATAAAACAAACCCACTACAAAACATTATTGACCCAATTCTTGTGAAATGTCTGCCCTAAGTCACTTAATTGCGACTGTCTTTATTTTATTCAGTTAAACAAAATCTGATCGTATAGGGGATATATACTCAATCCAGTAGCTCTATAGTACTGAATACAACTGGGACTTAAGTCTTAAAGCATAGGTTAGCTTCTCCATTGTAAAAATATCATGTACTATGTTCATCCAGTCTTCAAGAGTAGGCAAAGTTGGTTGCAGCCATTTTCTTGTAATTGCTTTCTTACTTGCTATTGTTAGGATTCTGAACAGGTATTTGTTTGGAAAATCACTGGGAATCAAACCTAAGTACATCACCTCAAAACTGAAAGGAATTTGAATCGTAAGAATAAATTCTAAACAATTATGTATCTCATACCAATATTGATTAATAGAAAGACGGCTCCATGTAGAAAGTGATTTGCCTTGTCGACCCCGCACCTTCGCCAACAATTGGATCTGTATGACTGTTGCTTGATCTGAGCAGGTGTGGAGAAAAACCTAGAAACACCCTTCTACGCAAACTCTCTCCAGAACAATGAATGTGTAGTTTTTCAATGTGATTCGCATTTGCTTTCCCACTACTCTACCAAAAGACTCAGGTTGCCTTCTCGCTCCCATCTCTCCTTTATGTATAATGTGTCTACCCGCTTAGCTTGTTGTAGCCCACTATACAACTTTGAGATTATATTTTTACAGACATCTAATTGATAAACTAGAAAAAAAACTTTTAATAACCCATCTTCTCCTTTCCTTGATACATCTCCTATAGTATGCTCCAAATAGTGATGCAATTGGAGATGCCTATAAGAGTCTTGTTTCTCTAGCCCATGATTTTCTTTAAGCATATGAAAGCTTTGAAGTTTCCCCTTTATTCATAAATGTCCAATAGGCAGTTAAGCCTTTAGTCGTCCATCTTTTAAACCTGTTATCTGTTTTGTTGGGAACAAATGCAGTATTGTAGGCACACCAGCGCAGCAATACCATGGAATCTTTCAAATTGCATAATTTCACTACTTTCTTGCAAATGTTTAAGGATACATTTAACCAAGGATTATCTATATAGTTAATAATATATTTAGCAGTCCAATATCTCCCAATGCTGCCTGAACTGGGACATCCTTAGATATGACACTTTCTATTTCCTTCCATCTAGATTGATATTCCGGATTACATGAACACACCAAAGGTTTAATCTGGGCAGCATAATAATAATTTCGCAAACAAGGTAGTGCCATTCCCCCCTTTCCCTTCAATAGCTGAAATGTTTTAAATCTAATTCTAGGTTTCCTCTCTTTCCGGATAAATCTTGAAAATATTTTATCCCATTCTACGAACTGCTGCATTGGTATATTCACTGGCAGAGACTGAAATAAATATAATAGTCTCGGTAGAATGTTCATCTTGACTGATTCGAGCCTTGAGCTCATGCTCGCTTAATTTTTGCAATTAGAGGAGCAAAATTAGCTTGAAATAATAATTGATATATCTTTTGATAAAATTACTAAAAATTCCAGATATTTTATTGAAACCGATTCCTAGTTGAGACGACACTTTCCGGTAATGAATCCAGGTGGCCTATAATTAAAACTGGGTTTTCTGTATATTCACCTTATAACCTGAAAATGATCCATAAGTCTCAAGAAGTGACATCAATTCTGGAAAAGACTGAGTTGGCTGTTTTAAGTAAACTAAAATGTCATCTGCAAAGGCAGCTACCTTGTGCACTCCTGTCCCTATTTCTATACCTATAATTTTGTCATTTTGCCTAATCCACTGGTTAAGGGGCTCTATGAATAGGGCAAATAAAATGGGGCTAATTGGGCAGCCCTGACATGTTCCTCGTTCTAGAGTAATCTGGTTAGAAAGATCACCATTCACCTTAATTCTTGCTAGTGGTTTATCATATAATGCTTGAATATCTTTAATAATAGATTAAAGGGTCTGATTTATAATTTCAACAACAGTAATTCTGGATTGCCTTCACCAAACAAGTAAATAGGAGCTAAGCAAATCAGAATGCTGTGCGCCAAAACAGCAGTATGCGCGCAAGCTCGAACACTAGTGTTTCTTCTTGCTGTGTATATTTTACTGTCTATGGTATCTGCCAGTGCAACAAATTTCTCCCTGAGACCACAGTTTGGCGCCGCGCCTTTCCGTCTTACTGGCAACTGGTGAGATCACTGGAGTTGAGGATATTTTTGGTTTCTGTTTTGAAGCGTTTCATATTATAGTTTTGTGCACTGAAATATTATTAAAAGCCTATCTTGTTCTCTCGTATCTATCATATCTTTGTTGCCCCATTAAAAAGCTGCACATTACGTTTACAATAAACATCTTGTAATTTTATATTATTTGTGTTGGCATCTATATATATATATATATATATATAATATATACACACTCACCTAAAGGATTATTAGGAACACCTGTTCAATTTCTCATTAATGCAATTATCTAATCAACCAATCACATGGCAGTTGCTTCAATGCATTTAGGGGTGTGGTCCTGGTCAAGACAATCTCCTGAACTCCAAACTGAATGTCAGAATGGGAAAGAAAGGTGATTTAAGCAATTTTGAGCGTGGCATGGTTGTTGGTGCCAGACGAGCCGGTCTGAGTATTTCATAATCTGCTCGGTTACTGGGATTTTCACGCACAACCATTTCTAGAGTTTACAAAGAATGGTGTGTAAAGGGCAAAACATCCAGTATGCGGCAGTCCTGTGGGCGAAAATGCCTTGTTGATGCTAGAGGTCAGAGGAGAATGGGCCGACTGATTCAAGCTGATAGAAGAGCAACTTTGACTGAAATAACCACTCGTTACAACCGAGGTATGCAGCAAAGCATTTGTGAAGCCACAACACGCACAACCTTGAGGCGGATGGGCTACAACAGCAGAAGACCCCACCGGGTACCACTCATCTCCACTACAAATAGGAAAAAGAGGCTACAATTTGCACGAGCTCACCAAAATTGGACAGTTGAAGACTGGAAAAATGTTGCCTGGTCTGATGAGTCTCGATTTCTGTTGAGACATTCAGATGGTAGAGTCAGAATTTGGCGTAAACAGAATGAGAACATGGATCCATCATGCCTTGTTACCACTGTGCAGGCTGGTGGTGGTGGTGTAATGGTGTGGGGGATGTTTTCTTGGCACACTTTAGGCCCCTTAGTGCCAATTGGGCATCGTTTAAATGCCACGGCCTACCTGAGCATTGTTTCTGACCATGTCCATCCCTTTATGACCACCATGTACCCATCCTCTGATGGCTACTTCCAGCAGGATAATGCACCATGTCACAAAGCTCGAATCATTTCAAATTGGTTTCTTGAACATGACAATGAGTTCACTGTACTAAAATGGCCCCCACAGTCACCAGATCTCAACCCAATAGAGCATCTTTGGGATGTGGTGGAACGGGAGCTTCGTGCCCTGGATGTGCATCCCACAAATCTCCATCAACTGCAAGATGCTATCCTATTAATATGGGCCAACATTTCTAAAGAATGCTTGCAGCACCTTGTTGAATCAATGCCACGTAGAATTAAGGCAGTTCTGAAGGCGAAAGGGGGTCAAACACAGTATTAGTATGGTGTTCCTAATAATCCTTTATGTGTGTGTGTGTGTGTGTGTGTATATATACTTGCACATAATTATTTACATTTATATATAAATATAAAAAGGAGTAAAGCAAGAAGTAGTGCTAGATGGTTCAATAAGAGTTTGTTTCGGAATAAAAAATTGAATATTCCAAATTAGTGTCTGTGTATTTTGATTTTCAGAATTTAATTTTACTATATTGGGGTGGGCTGGGGATGGCATGGGTTGGTGGCAATGCAAGTATCTAGATATTTGCCGCGGGGCGAGAGATTCGATTACCTCTCTCTTTTTTGACCATACATGTGTTTGCATCCCTGCTTATTGTTTTCGGCAGAGACTGTAGGCAGATTCAAAGAATCAAGAATCTTTGTCCCCTGTGAATCTGCATATTATATAAAATATTTCAAAATTAAGAATTTCCTCAGAGCCATTTTCTATTTTTTTGGTAATAGGATTACGGATCTTGTAGATCGAATTATCTGCCTGTTGTTTACATAATCTATATGCCAAGAGTTTAATAGATTTGCCTCCCACTTCATAATATTTCTGCTTAGTAAATATAAACTTTTTCTGTATTTCTTGCATGTACAGTCTTTTTAATATCTTTTTTTTTCACCTTGGAGTCCAAATTCCTCATGTGTTGTCTTTGTAACTCCTCTAGATGTTTCTGTAATTTATGTCTCTCCTGCCTGATTTTTTTTTTTAAGAAATGAAGTGCTGGCCTCATTACAGCTTGTATCCCAGATCATAGGTGGCAAAACCTCCCCATTATCATTATTTTCCCAGTATGTGTTAATTTCTGCCTTCATCTGTTCTTTGAGTCCATTTAAAATATTAGTTTAATCTCCAGAGCATAGTCCTTGCTTTGCTATTTAAGTTGAAAGTGAAATAGACAGGACTGTGGTCAGAGAGATCTATTATTCCTATGTCGCAGCACTTTAACCTGTTTCTGTCTTTACTAAAAATAAAGAAATGGTCAATTCTAGAATAAACCAAATGAGGAGAAGAAAAATGGGAATAAACACAATATATAATAGATTAAATCAAATATATGTTTATAAAAAGACCAATTTGGTCCTGGAGGAGCATATACATTGAGAAGAGTAACCAAGGAGCCCTTTACATGTCCTGTTATCATAACATGTCTACCCTCTTTGTCTATGATAGTAAATATAAGTTCAAAGTTTATTTGGTTTGATATTAGTATTGTCACTCCTCTCTTATGGCCAGAATTATAAGAGGAAGAAAAAACATGTTTAAAGCCTGACCTATTCAGTTTGCTGTGTTCTACCTGTGAAATGTGTCTCTTGTAAGAAAGCAATCTGGGCTTTCTCTTTTTTTAAGTTTTGTGAAAATGTTGCTTTTAATTGGATTGAGCACCCCATTTACATTAAAAGATATCACCTTAATATTATTTAACATCTTTTCCCATTAACACACACCTTATCCTGCATCCCTTCCTTTTATTCAGCAAATGAGCAGACATCCCCCTTACTGCAATGAACAGCAGTTGAACACTTATAACACAATGAAAACGTTGAACCATTAACAAAACAAAAACTTTAAAGACTTCCAATAAAGAGGTCTCTTTTCTGACCTCGAACGAGCCGAAACAGAACAGCCCTGAGGGAAGACCTTCACAGTCCAATGGGGAAAGGCCCCCTATACTGATCACATTGGCAATACAGCTTGCGCTCGTGTCAGTGCGACAGCTGTCCGTCGACATTCATTATTACACACCTTGTATTGGTGAAAACACTAGCATCACAAAACTATTCAAATGGCTTAACCCATTTCCATGGTTTCACACTGGTGTCCAAAAAAAACAAAAACTAATTCAACTCAATAGAATCAATGTTCAGGGTACCGTCTAAAAGACTGGAGCTTTTCCTTGTAGCTTAGCTTGTCTCTGGTGCGACCTCATTCTGCTTTCTGAGCAGCTGTGCGCCAGGTGAGACGTTGAATTCACTCCATCAGTGTCCCAGGGGGTTGAATGACAGTGATGGGAAATCCCCTGTCAGCTAAATCCTTCGTTGCTTCTTCCGCAGTGTTTGTATACCCGGATCGCATATTTATATATTTATAACGTATAGCCTACTAGCTAGTTTATTGCTGCATTATCAAATAATTTCCAATGAACATAGACTGGATCCATTTAACATTCAGCAGGTCAACATAAATGCATAAATACAACATACAATTTGCAATACAATACAATTTCTGTCACAATTACTTTGTTACACTGAACTTTTATTTTGACGGGTTGCCATGAAGACCTTCGTGTTTCTGTATGTGCGTTTATGATATGGCAATAGATTTTGTCAAATGAAACGGTAAAATGCTCATGAAGTGACTGGACATGAGGTTCATGCATTCATGTCCTCGTATATTGAGGCGGCAGAGGCTTAAAAACACTGCAAGTTTCAGTGTGTGTGTGTGAGGTAAATGAAACCGCGCGCCTGAGCCATTCATTCACACAGAGATACACAGAAACATGCAGGATTCATATCTAAACAATCTTTTTGCAGCTTAATATTCACAGACACTAGTATATATCGTGACTTGATTTAAGTGTACTGACCTACGTTTTATTTATTCATCAAAACTTTGACAAATTCCGTGACATTCCGCGTAATGCAGCAAATTCCGTTTTTATGACTGGATTCCATCTGCGTTTTCCGCATCGCGGAATGAATCCTTATGAAAGTTACAAAAGTTTAGTCAAGAGTAGTGAGCGATGTTTTTGGTCTTTTGTTGTTTGATTAAAACGCAGACAGCAACGCAGCAGGAATATTACATTATAATCTTGGATTATGCAACAGATATTATACAGCTCAGTGCCTTCACGCAGTTAATTAATAAACCATCGGTT
Source organism: Rhinogobio ventralis (assembly GCA_039654625.1). NCBI lineage: Eukaryota > Metazoa > Chordata > Actinopteri > Cypriniformes > Gobionidae > Rhinogobio > Rhinogobio ventralis. The sequence goes on from CM077201.1 coordinate 15,895,035, forward strand.
TGTTATATCTGCCTTTTTCATGCTATAGCCATGCTGCGGCCGATATATCTGTGCATCTCCATTCAGTGTGTACTTGCTGAATGAAAGCATTTTTCTTTTTTTTTTAAAAAGTACTGACCCTGAACATTGAATCGAACATTTATTTTTAGTCATACATGTATCAACTCAGGAAATAGAAATGGGTTTAATGAAATGGTTCACACAAAAAGGAAAATTCTTTCATCATTTACTCCCCCTCATGTTGTTCCAAACCTGTAAAACCTTTGTTCATCTTCGAAACACAAATTAAGATATTTTAATGAAATCTGAAAGATTTGTCAGTCCATGCAACTACTTTGATGCTTCAAAAAATTCATAGAGCTTGTAAAATTAATCCATATGAATTGAGTCCAAATTTTCTGAAGAGACTCGATCGTTTTATATGATGAACAGACTGAATTTGGGCTTTTCTTCACATAACCCTTGATCAACGCTCGCATCAGTTGAGGTAAACCGAAGCTCAAGCATGTTCGCTTGGTTTGCGAGAACCAATGCGGTTCATTCTAGTGTTACGCAGCACATTTGAGCTTCTGTAATTCTAAGTTTGTTGGGTTGTCTGTTTCTGATTGTGCTATGATAAATAGCTTTCTATACTCTGTCTCACCATTCCTATTTTTCCCTCTCTTTCTGTAAGTGGGTACCGGAGATCTCTCACCACTGTCCACGCACTCCATTCCTTCTGGTGGGCACTCAGGTTGACCTGAGGGATGACAGTAACACTGTGGAAAAACTTGCCAAAAACAAGCAGCGCCCCATATCGCCTGAGAGCGGGGAGAAGCTGGCCAGAGACCTCAGAGCTGTCAAATACGTGGAGTGCTCCGCCCTCACACAGGTTAAAAGAGCAGCCGCACACACCTATGATGACATAACAGCCTTCCTCACTTATCAACCACGTGACCTACTGCAATTGATGTTTCATTTTATGATCTCTTTCTTACAGAGAGGCCTGAAAAATGTATTCGACGAGGCGATACTTGCTGCCCTTGAACCTCCGGAGACCAAACCCAAGAAGCGCTGCGTCCTTTTGTAGGAACACAAGCAGTGGGTGATGCACTCACTCCAACTAGAGAGGCAGAGAAAAGGAAAAGTTCTGGTTGGGTTTTTAAGCTTGGTAAGGCTTGGATTTGGAGTTATTATTGGGAAAAATCATGGGAGCAAAACAGCAAAAAAAGAACTTAATACTGGAGAAATTTGGCAACAAAAATGGTATTGCAAACAAATAAATGCACACTGTGCCTTTCTAAATGTTTCTAGAAGAACAGAAGAAATTAGAGTACCCTGGAACCAATAACACCCCTACAAACAAAGAGTATAACTATTAATAAAATGATACAGGCGCACTTTATGCATGTGATGCCTACAGAACAACATATAGTTCCACTTTAATGCTTTTAAAGTGTCAGTTACATGTAATCAATCCAAAAAAAAAAGTGTGACAGTGGCACAAATACATGAGATTAAATGCTTCAGGTTTCTGATCGCCATCAAAAATGAATGATTTGAAATGCTTTCGCTGGACAAACGCTGGTTTTGTCCCTGACACATGCTTTGCTCTAAACTGCACAATGTCTAGAAACAGCACATTTCATAAAGTGTAAAGCCGAACATGTTGACTGCTCTGATGGGCGCTTCTGCAGGACTCGGCTATTTGCTGTAACCTGTGGATAGTGTGTGTGCAGTAAGCTGATTTCAGCTTTCTTGAATCTCTTCAGTTGAGCATTTTCGCTACATTGCAAAATTGCCATGGACACAAAAGCAATTCTTGACAAATTTGCATTTTAGTGTTGTTATAGGGTCTGTTTTCAGTTTTTAATGTTGCGTTTTTGCCAGTTCTAGACGCTGGACTCACACGACACCTCTAGGCAGGTTCTGTCCTATATGTGATCACTTACTGTTGTTAATACGTACTGGACTGGATCTGGCACAAAGCAAGCTAACGTTATTGGTTTGGGCGTATAATTAGCTCTAATCACTGACAATGGCGTTGAGATGGAACATATACAAAAATAAACAGTAACAATTTTACATATTTTAATTATTAAAAACAGTTTTAATGTTGGATCAGAGTGTTATGGCCATAGAAATCTCACACTATGGCCACATCCCCTCCGGAGTGATGTGTTATACGGTTTATAAGAGAGTTAGGAACTTTATGTGGGAGCCAATGGATTCGGAGTTCACAAGCTTTTGTTTCTTCCTGTATGAGCCAGACTGTTCTCTTCTTCTGTGGTTCATGCTCCTAGAATCTCTCTTAAGTGCATTTACTCTAGAGCCATGCAGTGCCTTCTGCTGGCCGTTTAGAAAACTGAAATTTCTTTGTTTTTTTCTTTTTTCTTTTCTTTTTTTATGATGTATTAAATGTATTACTGTTTTTCTCTTGGGTGAATGAATTTAGTGGTGACACATATTGAAACTTGAGTTGTGTTTTTTTTATGACTTTTTTTTTTTTAGTTTTTTTTGATAGAGTACCATTTGATTGTGATTTTATTAATAAAATAACAATTTGAAATGTAATATTTTGAATAACTGATCTTAACAGTCGTGTGAGTAAAAAGGAGGAGGATAACTGATGATGATGACGGTTTAAAATGTGGCCTTTTCTTAGTCAAGTTCTGCGGTGTTTGGAATCTCACTATATTTGTAATAAAAGTGGTGCGACTGACACGGCTGTATTTGTATCCTGCTTATTAGATTATAACGGGATTGTGTGGTGTGTCAGAAGACAAACGTAAAAAAAGCACACTGTCGCTCAAAAGTTTGAGGTCAGCAAGTTTTTTTTTTTTTTTTTTGTTAAACTGAATTAATACTTTTATTTAACTAGGATGCATAAATTGATCAAAGTGACAGTAAAGACATTTAGAATGTTACAAAAGGAAGAACTGTATATATCTTACATTGATAAGAAATGTTTCTTATGCACTAATTCAGCATGTTAGAATTGATTTCGGAAGGATCATATGACACTGAAGACTGGAGAAATGATGCTGAAAATTCAGCTTTGCCATCACAGAAATAAAATACATTTTCAAAATAAAAAATCTAATGGAGAAGTTATGTTTTTACGGAATTTTGGTCCAATAAATGCAGCCTCAGTGAGCATAAGAGACAACTTTCAAAAAATCTTACTGACCCCAAACTATTTATTTAAAATGTATCAATCCATGATTAACAAACACAACCACTTTCTACATTTAAGATTTTAAACAACTTTATTTTATGACATATAGATTATAAAATGAGACGATGGTAATAAACAAGCATCTATGCAATAGGACAAGCCGAAACAAAACTCAGCTGAAGCAGAAGAGTTTGCAGGTGAAACTTTCCATCCAGAGATAATGCCACACAGGCATGATGAACTCAAATAAATAAACACAATCAGCAAAACTGAAAAGAAATTTATAAATACAGTAAACGGAGAGAGAGCAACTCTAGACTAGAATTTAATGCTAAGGCCTCAGACTAAACTAACATTATTCTCCTGCTGTTATTCAGGGGTTAATCTCGGCTTTAAGAGCGTTGTCTGAGCAATTAGTTAATGATTTTTGAGCATTTAAGAAATGTAATTGTGTCTGTGTGTTCCCTTCAACAAAAGTTCAAGATTTAGACAATTGTAATGTCACATTTGAAAGAACTTTAAAGTCACCAAATTCAGGACATAATGCAGGATGTTTTGGATGGAGCTGGTTTGTTCTTCATCATGTGGGCATTAATGCAGGCTGGCATGAGATGAGGTGCTTCTGGTGTGGTTGTGCGCTATGTCTCATTCTCGGCAGGTGTGTATGAGCACTGTGTTCTTACACTGCTGGCAGCGAACTGAGCAGCACCAGGAGAACTTACAGGAGCAGCGCTGCACCACCTCAGCCCGGCCTGCTCGGAAACCTGGGCCACAACATAACAGTTCACATCCATCTGGTGCCAACCGTGAGGTTCCTAGGATGTGGACCAATAGGAAAAGATGAGTAAAGAGCACTGAAATGACATCTAAATCCAGGGAATTTATTAGAGATTTAATAAGAAATTCGATTTCATTCGGATTTTTACCATTACAACGTCGTCCTGCAGTGCCAGGAATGCCATTGTCTGGGTCTAAGCGACAGAAATCTGGTGAAGAAGCCAAGTAGACAAGATCCCGTGTGGCTGGTGGCTTCACTTGGGGGTCCCGTGGAAGGAGAGCTGTGCGAGAGCCCACGCGTGTCAGCCGTACCTAAGCAGAAAGTGTGGCCGTGACCCTTGAACGTGTCAAATTATTACATACACATACTTATGCAATACTGCAATTTTGCAATACTTACTCTAATGCAGCATTGCATGTATCCTTAACAGAGAACGTAATCCCAGAATGCATTGCGACAAACTCCAAAAATCATCCAAGATGGTGGATATCATTCAATACTTAGAAATATTGATGAGAAAGCATAACGTATTGTTTTTTGAGTTTTGTGTTAGCTTTGCAACATCCTAACACCAAATTACAGAGTGCAACAGCTGGATTCTGGAAGTGAAAATCTCATGATTTTTTAACAATAACTAATAAACTTTTAAAAACAGATATACTGTGAGCTACAAGGTTGTTAATCGATGGTATATGGTTATGATGAGGCCATCAGCCCACATTATTTCAACTTATTTTTTTAATAATTATGTTCGACTAAAACTCCTAGTGCAAGACTATATTACCCACGATTCTCCACCAATCAGAAAATTACAAGTAAATCATGCCAAAAGAATTCTTCAGCGCAACCCACACCAATTAAGCACTGCAAATGAGGTAGTTTCCTTATACACAAATATTTGCACATATATATGCGTTTAGCAAAAAAACAAAATATATTGTTTCTTTCTATATCTAATCAACAGCTTTAAATCAATAGTTTTATATTTCCCCATTTTATTTGATTCAAATTTGATTGTCATTTGCAATGTTTCATGGAATTGTAGTTCTTTCCCTCATTAAAGCCGTTACAGTTGGACCTTTGTCATATTGTCTGATTTTCAAATAATTATGATTATAATTATGTTGTGATTCACCTGGTTGATTAGAGCCTGAAACCAAGGCCACTGAAAAAAGTGAGTGTTCACTATTGCACTCTATTAAAATCTTCAGTGTGAGTGCTGGCTTATTTGTGTGAGGTATGCAGTTTCTACCTTCATAAAGCATTCCCAATCAGTCACTTATGAGGCTCTGTCTCATTTAGGATTCTGCCTTAGAAGACAACTCAGTAGTTTTTGGAACAGAACCGTTGTAACATACCTCTGTGGCCCCATCAAAACGTTCTTTCAGCACAACACCGACCCGGCGGAATGGAGGCATGACCTTCCAGCAAGTTCTGAGCTCACAGGACCCCGAAACACCATGACACTTACACTCCACCTGCATGTTGTGGAGGATTGCCTAAACAAGGGCAGAGAAAACCATAAAAACCAATATGCAGGTGATACGTTTTGGTATCAATCAGTAAGTGAAACATCTTGCTTGCCTTCCGTCCTGCTTCATTATTGTGAATGTTCATTAGAGGTCGGCCTGACGACATGCCTTTAGCTCTCTCTGGCTCGTCCACAAAGGTCTGAGAGAATGCAACGCCATAGGACAGATTATCAGAGCAACCTGACCACTGGAAACCTAAGGGTGAGCAAGAGGCACATATTTGGCATATGTTTTTGTCAATGGGAATTTGTTATTTGACGTGTTTTACTACTTACCTTCAGGACTGACCCCCCTGACCTTTCGGTCACAGCCGCACCTCTCCAGTTCTCCCCTGCTACAGCCCCGAGTCACAGCCATGGCAACTGCTGCTGATGAAAGAGCGTGGACAAAAGCCGCCTCACGGGTGCCTGAAGACAGCACATAAACTGAGCAGGACTAAAAGGGGTTGTCTTTTAAAGCTTAGAATACTGATTGCATCTTTTGGAATTTAATATAATAAGAATGTAGGTAAATAATGAGTAATTGAATAGAAAATTCTATAACAGTGATTTTCAACTTTTTTGACTCAAAGGCCACCCACTGTCCAACATATATGGTATTTATAAAATAAAAATTATTTAAACAAAAATCGATCTTTTTACCAATAAAACAATTGTTAAATTAAATTAAATTAAAGTCATGACAGCAATATATTTGAAAGTTGTAGCATAAAATAATGCCATAATCCAATATGTTATGTTCTGATATGTTGTGACATCATTGTTGTGACCTTGGTTCATGACTCGTCCAAACACATTGATCCCACGAGGAGTGGTGGAACAGTTCCAACGCCGGTTTCGGAACTGATGTTGGCACTGCAGTGGTTAAAATGGAGCAAATAGCTATAAGTCAGAGTATATATGCAGATGAGAAACTTTTAAAGTTACATAAAGTTTAAAGATTATGGCTCATTTAGGAACATTTGTGGCCCTAAATTGTGACCGGGGCTACTTGTCACAAGCAGTGCTGTAAATTATTGGAGTAAATGTAATTAGTTACTTTAACCCTCTGAGACATCGTCATTTATAAATGAGGCAAAGAAACTGCATTTAAAATACAATAATAATGATCAACCAATAGATTTTTTTTGTAGTGATACATGACATCCCCTTCAGCCATTAAAATTAAAATCTATTTGCCATGTGCTTGACATTTTTAGCAACAAGGAAGTAAAGGAGACACTAGCAGATGTTAGGTCACATGCTGTCAAGGCACCATGAGTTTATTTTAGACTAGGAAAATATAAATTCCTTTCTTTCTTTTTATTTTATTTTTTTTAAATGTCATTGTATGTCCAAATGTACAAGTTTTTAATTCACATTGTGTAAAAACAATAACTCAAAGACCAAAAAAATCTGTGCGTCATACATAAATGACAACATAGTATTGTTCAGTACTGGCATGCAGGATTATATTAATATGCAATATGTATATTTAATTAATATATAATTAATAATAATAGTCTTTTTGCCTGTGTTTTAGGTTGATGTTAGTAAGTTTTATAGAAGACAGAGAGGAAAAGCCGTACCTTTTCCAGAAAGTATTGATGATATGAAGGCAGTGCATCAGAAAAAAAGAAAGAAAGAAGTTGAAGATCAAGCAGGATAGAAGCAGTGAGGCTGATTTACAAGTCAATATTAGGTCATAGATTGTTGTGGAAGGCGGGCATTTAGGTATATTTTCCAGTTTGGAAGATGTGATCCATACTACAACCAAAGGTCAGATGTCACTGCATATTGGCCTCACTACTCTGACAAGCACGGATGCTCCAAAAAAGATCAAAAACGGATGCACCTCTTGATGGAAATAACATCACAGCATTTATTTTCATCAAATGTGCATTAATTTTTGGTCAAGATCTTATATTGACAATGCAAGAGTCCAGCACTCTGTAAAGTCTACTCCAGCACATCCCAAATACTTTTAATGAATTTAAGGTCTGGACTCAGAGGTGCCAATTTGTGTGTGAAAATGATTCTTAATGCTCCCTCCCAACCATTCTTTCACAGTTTGAGCCTGATGAATCTTGACATTGTCATCCTGGAATATGGCCATGATGTGTCTTCCTGCATGGTTGTTTAAGAAATGAAAAGCTACACTCCATCAATTAAGGTTAAAAGAACTGTTGCCAAACATATAACATGCTAAATCACTGCAATAATGATCCAATCATTGACACATAAGCATTTGTCAATTTAAATCCAAACAGCAACTTTTTTCTTTTGGCCGGGCAGTGTATATGTAAAATATAATGTCATTTATTTTTTCTAGCTGTGATCTCATAATTAGTCCCATAAAGGGTTAAGTAGCCTATCTTTTTGGCTACATTGTAGTTTGAGTATTAAAGATATTAGCAACCATTACTCTCTACTTGACTACATTTTTGAATATGTATGATATATTAAGAATCAGATTCCAATACCTTAACTTTTTCTGCAACAGTTTATTTCTGCTACAAAAGAGGCGATATCACCATCTACGGGGCATTGAAGGTACTATAACTTGTGCGCTTTGTCCTTATTGAAACTTGTCAATAAACGCAAAGCATGAGTGGCTGCATCCAGTAATGAGGCCGGACCCGGCACGTCCAGTGCAAGTAGGTTTTGACTATTTCATTTTACTTAACATTATTTTAATAATTTGTTATATTGAAGAGACCTTTTTGAAGTAGCCTATATTGGTTTACTTATGCCATATTTGAGCACTTGAACTTAACTGAGACTTGAGTGTTTTTATAGACGTTTAAGAGGCTGTTGTGTCGACCTTGATTTATTGCAATATTGAGGTGTTCAGTTTTATTTTGATTTTAGAAAATAAATGTGATTGCTCTCCTCTTAAATAAACTGTTTCTTGTTTTTCACTGGCATGCCTCTTAGGTGTTGAGGACTAGTGCATCTTTTAGCCTATATTCAGTATGAGTAAAGTAAGTACAGTTAAAATCAGATAGTCTAAGACTCAAGTTGTATTGGAATTGGTGACTTGTAACTCATAATAGAGTCATTTTCGCTGTAAGGTATCTGTACTTTTGCATAAGTACGGTTTTCAGGGAGTCTTTACACCTCTGTCTACAAGGAATATACAGAACAAAATGGTCTATGTGTATTTAATGAACTGTATTTTTTTCTGGGACAATGACAGTAGAAATGTACAATACTTTTTGGTAGCCAGGACTTTGAAGTATGTCTAAACCAAAACTGACATTCCAAAATCAGAAATATTCTCTTAAGTAAAAAGGACCTTCTTAATGCATTTTTTGCCATGTCCTTGAATAAATTAATAAACAAACAAAATTGTCATTGTGAGTTATTGTGTTTCAGGCTCTCTCACCTCTTCAATGACCATCTCTGCAGCCTTTCGCACGGACTCCATGACCTCCCCCCGTGCCCGGCACACCCCAACTTGGCCTGGTGACAATCCCCTCAGACGGCCACATGGTTCGGCACCAGACACAGGACGTGAGCGTGGCAGACGTGCCAGAGAACTACAGAGAGAGGTACAGCATAGTAGAAGAACATGGAAGATAAATCAAATACAAAACAGAAAAATTGTGTCAGAGAAAAGGTTGGCATATGATTAAAAGAATGGCATTTTGTTGGCAATGAATGTTGGGACAGGTAAATAAAAACAGCAGGGAGAGAAAACAAACGGAAAAGAAACAAAGAAAGTGCGTGAGAAAGAAATATGCCACCATCTTTTATAAGTTATGGCATAACAAACAAACGCTTTCAGACAATCCAACTTACAGCCAGTTGGTTGCCATGGTGAGGTGGGGTGCCCATAGCAACAGCAGGAGGAGTCGTCCCGTGAGAGTCACGGAGGAGACCGTTGGCATCAGATTGCCTGTCTGTCTGTCTACCTGTCTGTCTCTGAATTAGTGTTCAACTGTGTTTCTTTTAGTCTTACAGTTGTGCCTGTTACGTTGGGGTTGTTCCCCTCATATCTGTCAAAATCAATAGACAGGAAATTGCATTACTCAATTTTTACATTATTACATGATATAATTAGCAATTACTTGAACATGAACTGCTCATACTTAATCACTGCTTTTATGCATATGCATGACTGGTATAATTAATTTTTTTACAGATTATGACTGGCATCAGAATATATTTAGATATTTTTGTTGCTTAATCAGAATAATACAATCTATAGTAGGCAATTCAAATTTAAACAAAACAATTAGCATTTGTAATGTATTAAAGAGAGGTTTCAAATGTGACATTTCTTATATAATAAAAATTAATATCTAATAAATAAATCTTAAATTTTTACCACTTTGAGGTCCAAAAGAATCCAAAATATTCCTGTCGACGAACCGTACAAATCGAGATTCAAATCTGTCAATTATCCAAATTTATCATCAGCTTGATGACTGTAATTATTTCCACTTATGTTTTGAAGATAAAATGCTTCTAAGTTGTAATCTTATTGTCACACAAAGAGAGATATTCATCTTAAGGCATTTTCATCCATAACAAAAAAAATCTATATCTATATCTCAATATCTCTTTGGTTGAGTAAAATAATCAGGACAGGAAAAAAAAATTTATTAATTATATAGATAGATTATTAGAATCCTTTTATGATATCCCATTTTCTTTGATTCTTTAATAAATTAAAAAATTAATTATATTTTCATCCTAAGAAAGCTTTTCCATTCCCTTCAGATCTGTATCAGTATATGTGGGAGAAAAAGTTTCCATTTCAGTAATCCAATTTGTCCACCAAAGTGAGCAATTCCAAAGGTAAAAAAACAGATAAGTGTGGATGAAGTGATGGGTGTGGGGTTATAAAGGAAGGATGAATAAAGGGTGGGAGGGTTGGAGACCTCAGAAAAGGGAGGGGTGAAGGTTTCGGCCATAGTACATTAACATTGAGGGATGTGCTTGCACTCATTGTCCAATTTACTCAGGACGTAATATGTGACCTCTGCTTAATGAGTCCCGCAGGACGGTGCCTTCAACTCGTGGGATTATACAAATGCTAACACACTCTACTGTGTGTTTGTATTTGTGTTGTGCGTCAAAAAGAGGGCAACTGACCAAAAGACTAGTGCCAAATCACTGTCTAAATGCATACATCTGCAGGTCTGTGTGTGTAAGTGAGAGAGAGAGAGAGAGAGAGAGAGAGAGGGAATTCCTTTTGTCAATGCATGTGACTTGAGCATCTGTTACCTAGTATCAGTGAAGGGTGCATCAGAAAATGTTGCCCTTAAATCCAGAGACTCTCACAAAAGAGTTGTGCGTAAAAGCCAGCGGAAATTGACGTGCCGTAACAATAAATAACCTGATAGATAGAACAGCAGGATAAGTACTTAGACCTGTCCCGAAACGGGCCTGTGTGAACGTGTCTTACCTAATGTTTAATTTTCCCAAACTTTTGTTGCTCTTTTTACGAGTGTCCCCCCTCCCCCTTTCTTTCCTCCCTCTGCCCTGCTCCCTCTTTTTCTCTCTCTCCATATTGTCTTCGAAGAAGGGATGACATTTAGACAAGGAGAAGAAAACACAGTGCTGACAAATATTAGAACTGAGGCAAATAAATCACCAGAGAGAGAGAGAGAGCATTAGGCCAAGATCTTGGATTTCATGGATCTACTGTGGCCCCCAAAAGTACTTGAACACTTAAGTCACAGTTTAAAATGCAGTAGAAACAAATTATTAAACAATGTGGCATCTAACAAACCTAAAAAACTAAAAACATGTTTGCAAGTACTTTTATTTGCTTGGTCTTGAGATGGCTTTTAGTGGTTGTATATGTCCACTAACATCTGACAACCAGAAAGTGTCCAAATATCATTATTATTTTAAATAATTTGATACCTAACAAACGTAATTTACACATTTCTGTAAAATAAATGCCAATTGGTTTTGCATTTTATTAAATATAATAATAGCATACATTTTGTTATATTATGTAAAAAGATTCACATTCATTTTTAAATGTTTTAAAAGTCCAGAATTTGTGGCTCAGTATAAAGAAACTATTTCTTTTGATAAACATTTACTATTTTCTATTGTAAAATGGAGCATTTTGCTTTAACATGTTTAATTCTGCTAAATTCTGCATCATTTTATACATTACATTACATGTACAAATATTCTGAAAAGACTTAATTTCATTTCTTAGTCGATATATCTCAATAATTGTACATCTTTTTTTATTTTTTATTATATTTACTTAAATACTCTAGGTCTGTTTTCACTGCTGAACTCTTCTGCACCTCAGCAAGCAAATAAATAACTGTGCCCCCTTACAGATTCACTGCCTTTCTCTCGATTTGAGCAGTGCCCCTATATCTCTCCCTCCCTTGCACTTTTTCACCCCTCTTCTCGTTGTATTCTCTCTTTGTGTCCTGCCGTCCTTCGCAGTGACGTCTTGCACTGTCTCCCCCAGCAACACCATGGCGACCTGCAACCCCATGTCATGTCCGGCGCCTCTCTTCTCCTCATCTCTTCATCCGCTCACCCCTTGCTCATAAATAAAATCTCTTCTTTTTAAATCAAGTGTCCCATCTGTCGGAATCTGTTTTACACGCTCATTTGAGATGTCACAGTGGCTAATTGTGGCGGTTTTGTGTGATTTAACATGGGGTTCAGGTGGACACCTGTGCTGGACTGTGAATTACAATTTAAAAATTCAACACTGACACTGTTTATTTGACAATAGTATATACACATTTTATTAATATTAAAAGTAAATTACATATTTTTTATTAATTATAAATTATATACTATATATATATATATATTCATTTTTGTGTATGTATATATATATATATATATATATATATATGATATATCTCAAATAAATATTATACTTTTATGTTAGATGCAATTAATCGATTTGATATATATATATATATATATATATATATATATATATATATATATATATATATATATTTATATACATGTGTGTGTGTGTGCGTTACACACATAATTTCATATAAAAAATTTATATATATATATATATATATATATATATATATATATATATATACATATATATATATATATATATACATACATACATACAATATATATTAGGGCTGTCAAATCGATTAACCGCATCTAACATAAAAGTACAATATTTATTTGAGATATATCATATATATATATATATATACACAAAAAATATATATATATGTATAGTAGTATATAATATATAATTAATAAAAAATATGTAATTTACTTTTAAGATTAATAAAATGTGTATATATTTTCAAATAAACAGTTTCAGTGTTGAATTTTTAGTATATAATAATTATATATATTTTTTTTATTAAATCTGCATTGTTTATCCTTTTGATCTTTCCATATTCCTATATATATATATATATATATATATATATATATATATATATATATATATAAATCGTATAAAATCTTATATACAATTGAATTGTATGTATGTTTTTAAATAATTTCATATTAAAAATTTATACAAAGTATATACAATATATATATACACACACACACACACACACACACATACATACATACTAGTAAATCAAGCTATAGATAAGATATATGCTAGAACATCCACAACATGACAGCACACAGTGATTATTATTGGATGGATTGTTGACCTCATTCTGGAATGCTTGCACTAGGTTACTGCGGACTTTGGAGTGAATATTATGGGATAGAAATGACAGCCCTCCAATCAGGCAATCTCTCCCATTCAACCCATTATTCCATAAACTACACACATTCAGTCAGTGAATGACTGAAAAAAAGGAAATTCTGTAAAGCATTACAAGATTTTAAATTAAGGTGGCTGTAATTGATCTGTTTGGGTCTATAGGACTAAATGTGAAATGTTCATGTTCTTTGTGCTTGCTGTAGTTCACCGGTCTCATCCATTCATCTCACCACTGGATGTCCTCACTGCTCCTTTAATGAGAGGAAGGTGTTATTAGAGTATGTGTGCTTGTTACAGGATTGGTATTGGTTATTATCACCTGATACAAGCATTTATAGTAGTACATGTACTCAGACACGTTGTTTTAACTGGGTCCGCAGTGTCAACATTCCTCTGACCTTCAAGAGGATATTATTGGATGAGGCGAAGTGTGGTGGGGGCTGGGGGGCTTCAGGGTGACCCCCACCCCTCACCCCGCATGGTTTTCCATGATTGGTGACTACACCCAAGCCCCCCCCCCCTCCACCCAAATCTCCATGGTGACTGATCTACTTTAAGCAGAGGGGTGTGCAAACTGTGCATAAGCATGTGTGTTTGGGGACACAGTACCTGAAGCACTGATGCATTTCTGGTGTTGTACAGGAGAGATGCACTGTGATGTGAGTAACAGACTTTTGCCAAATGTGGATGGTACATAGTATTCAGAGGACAGTGTGATAAAATAAACCTATTTCTCTTCTGCTGTACATAGAAGACAAAAGAAAAATACTGATTTGTAGCAAATTCGTCTGCAGTATCTCACATACATCTGAATGTACAAAATGTCCAGTGAATACTGTGTGAATAAGACCTATAAGCTCATCTATCTATCTATCTATCTATCTATCTATCTATCCATCCATCCATCCATCCATCCATCCATCCATCCATCCATCTATTGGTAACACTTTACATTAAGGTTCCCTTTGTAAAGGGTTTATAAATGTGTTTGTTAATGACTAATAACTCATTTACAAATGCATTATAGATCGTTGATAAGCAGTTAAAACGGCATGAATAAAAAGGGTGACTTTAACGCAGTACCTGCCAAATAGTAAGCCCTTTTTAACTCACATGTTATAAATGCTTAATAAATGTATTTATTCACACTTATTTAACTCAAAACCAGATTCCTGATTTATTTCATGATGCAGCAAAAATAGACTATCTTATTGAGACTGAAGGGTGTTGAATTTGTGGTTTTCTCATTAATATCTCATGACTGCCACTTTTCTTAAGATTTTCCTTACCAGAAGTTACTGTTTTATCCATGATATTCCACAAAAGGCTCTTGCTTATCCACAGCAGGTATAAAACTGATTTCTTGCTTATCAAGATGAAATTATCAAACTTTATCTTGAAAAAAAAACCCCACAAGAGCACAAACATAACTTGATGAGATCTTAATAATGAATATTTTAGTTCCAATATTAGCTACTTGTGAATCTTAAGTGTAAACCTGTGAACCATTTATTAATGAGTTACAAACATTAGTAACCTGTGAAAGTGCACCTTAATGTAAAGTGAACATGTGTGAAGCATTTATTAATAAGTTACAAACATTAGTAACCTGTGTAAGTGAACCTTAATGTAAAGTGAACACATATGAACTATTTATTATTGAGTTACAAACATTAGTAACCTGTGAAAGTGAACCTTAATGTAAAGTGAACACCTGTGAATCATGTATTTATTAATGCACACACAGAAGATAGTATTTTTTTCTGATTAAATATTTTATTGTTGATGCATTGTATCCGTAAACACAACTTTAAAATTGAACATTAACATATTAATACGCAATCAATAATTATTTTAGATATTATGATAAAGGCCACTGTAACCTGAGAATCTGGCCATCCACACTTACAGTAACGTTACATGCGCGTTACATAGGGAGCACCGGAGCGGTTATTTGTGTATGGTAACTACAAACTAACACAGCGATTACACAATTAATATAAACACTTGAAAAACATAGTCTGCAGCAATGTCACCTCAGTTAGCTTACCCATCAAATCAGTAACACTTAAAATTTCGCTTCAGAGCATGACAGAACAGCGTGACTTCTCATGAAAAGTGGCTTTATCTTTATCGGATGCTCACTAGAGCCAACTCCTGTCACACGCCAGAACACGCGTGTTTTAGTGATGCCATTACCTCATTAATAAATGGTTTACATGTGTTCACTTCACATTAAGGTGCACTTTCCCAGGTTTTTATGTTTGTAACTCATTAATAAATGGTTCACATGTGTTCACTTTACATTTCAAAATAAAGTTTGATAATTTCATCTTGATAAGCAAGAAATCAGTTTTATACACTGCTGTGGATATATAGGCATGAGGAATATTATGGGTAAGACAGTAACTTTTATTTTAAGAAAAGTGGCAGTCATGAGATATTAATGAGAAAACCACAAATTCTACACCCTTCAGTCTGACTAAGATAGTCTATTTTTGCTGCATCATGAAATAAATCAGGAATCTGGTTTTGAGTTAAATAAGTGTGAATAAATACATTTATTAAGCATTTATAACATGTGAATTAAAAAGGGCTCACTATTTGGCAGGTACTGCGTTAAAGTCACCCTTTTTATTCATGCCGTTTTAACTGCTTATCAACGCAATCTATAATGCATTTGTAAATGAGTTATTAGTCATTAACAAACACATTTATAAACCCTTTACACAGGGAACCTTAATGTAAAGTGTTACCTATCTATCTATCTATCATCCATCCATACATCTTAATCTATGTTATGTCTATTCATATATACACCGATCAGGCATAACATTATGACAGGTGAAATGAATAACACTGGGATATATTAGGCAGCAAATTAACATTTTGTCCTCAAAGTTGATGTGTTAGAAGCAGGAAACATGTGCAAGTGAGTTTGACAAGGGCCAAATTGTGATGGCTAGACGACTGGGTCAGAGCATCTCCAAAACTGCAGCTCTTGTGGGTTATTTCCGGTCTGCAGAGGTCAGTATCTATCAAAAGTGGTCCAAGGAAGGAACAGTGGTAAACTGGAAACAGGGTCATGGTTCATTGATGCACATGGAGAGCGATGGCTGGCCCATGTTGTCCGATCAAACAGACGAGCTACTGTAGCTCAAATTGCTCAAGAAGTTAATGCTGGTTCTGATAGAAAGGTGTCAGAATACACAGTGCATCACAGTTTGTTGTGTACGGGGCTGCATAGCTGCAGACCAGTCAGGGTGCTCATGCTGACCCCTGTCCACCACCGAAAGCGCCAACAGTGGGCACGTAAGCATCAGCACTGGACCACGAAGCAATGGAAGAAGGTGGCCTGGTCTGATGAATCACGTTTTCTTTTACATCACGTGGCACCAGGATGCACTATGGGAAGAAGGCAAGCTGGCGGAGGCAGTGTGATGCTTTGGGCAATGTTCTGCTGGAAAACCTTGGGTCTTGCCATCCATGTGGATGTTACTTTGACACGTACCACCTACATAAGCATTGTTGCAGACCATGTACACCCTTTCATGGAAACAGTATTCCCTAGTGGCTGTGGCCTCTTTCAGCAGGATAATGCGCCCTGCCACAAAGCAAAAATGGTTCAGGAACTTAAATTACATTAAACTGACTTAAAAAAAAATGAGTTGAATCTTGTATAATATATATATTTTTTTAATTCCTTAACTTATTTTGATAATTTAAAAATGTTAAAACATATGCTGTCATAACTTGATTACCGGTATACTATTTTTAAATTTTTTTTTTTTACAGTGTATCTATCTGATACCATGTAAAAAAAAACAGAGAACTTAACCCTCTATGGTACGCAATATATCAATGAGGAAAAAATTATTTGTGGTGTTTTTCCTGCTTAAAATTGGACACTATAACAATATCAATAAAAAAATATATAATTTTTTTATCTATTTTTTTTTTTTAAGTTTGTTGCCTCAAGGCAACATTGTACCACAATGGACAAATTGAAACATTTGACATTTTCATGTAGAAAAAAATAAATATATTTATTGAAAACATCAATTTCTTTAACCAGACACTTGAACAAACACATTTATCCGGTTTTTAAGGCATTACAAATTTAATATTTAATAAAAAGTAACATTTCAAATTCAGCTGTTGCTCTCAGGCAACATTGTACCATTGTGGAACACAAGTATTACCAAACCATAATATCAAGTTATCATATCCATCTTCATCCTCATCTCCATCTTTGATCTCACCCTCACTCTCTCCCTGCCGGATTGTCACTATAACCTCATCTTCCTCATCACAGTATGAGACCTCATCCTCACCCTCATCAACTGCAGTTGTGTTTCATACCTTTTTTTAAGTGCTATAGAAAATGTGCAGATCATAATATGTGCAGTTATAGTATGTGAATTACTATTCTTATGAGTGCATTACAAAATCATGCAAAAATGCAAATATATTTAGATAACTATTTTCCTTACAAACATAATATGTTTGTATACTACCTAGTATGTCTGGTATGGCCTTATGCAATTCCATTATGGTACAATGTTGCCTTGAGGCAACACACAGTTTTTTGTTATTTAATCTAAAACATTTGATGATATATAACAAAGTTCTTGAATAAACTTCTTTACTTACCCGTGACGGTGACTCATATTTTTTGTGGGTGATTAACTATGGATTAAATATGGAGCCATGTGACCTGTGCACATGTGCTGAACCAGGACACAAAATGGACCACTGTGGGTCATGTGACCACTTTATTAGTATTTGAGTTCTTCTCCCATGAGATAGGTTTGACCAATAAATTGGTGTTTCATTTTATTAAAAATAAACTAAAAATAGACTGTTGCCTGGAGGTTAAATTGAGCTCAAAGTTCGAGCTTCTTGTCTACTCACAGTTAATTTATGCACTTAAATCCAATTTTGCAGGCATTTTAATGAAAACATGCACAGTTTTTTTCATTGTTGATACTCCATTGTTCATAAGTTCTACCACAAGGGCCGAGGCCCATCATCACTGCCCTTAATCTAATGACATGTCTGACTGTTGTAGTTCCTCTGCTATATCAATATCAGACCCAAGTGTTTCAGGATTAGGGTCAGTTCTATCACATTTGAGCAAAGGTGGGAGATGCAATGAAATCTTGTACACATTTTAGCTTCATTTGTTTGTCTTTGTGAATGGCAAGTTCCAGTTCCTCTAATAAGAAATGGAGTATATATAGAACTGACTACTGGATATGTAGATCGTATAACTGCTTTTTTTTAATTGCTGGTTTAAAGTCAACAAGAAAACATGTATAGGGCGGGACTTGATTTTGTCCAAAGGGAATTCATTAGATGGTTGAAAATCTGTGGTTTGCTAGCCTGCGATCTCATGTGAGTGACAGGTTGTCCCGCCCTCACGCCAGTAAACACGTCATCAGAGAAGAGAAGTGAAGAGATATCACTGAATTTTGTCTTTCGGATATTGATTCGATCGTTGTGGTTTGTTATTGCTGTGATCTCATGAGAGTGACAGGTTGTCCCGCCCTTGTGAAAGTAAACACATCTTCAGAGAAGAGAAAATATGTTGTTGCATATGGGAGGGTACGTTTTTTTGATTGAAGATTACGAGGGCACATGCATTAAAAGATAATAATGATGTAAATCAATGCAATATTCCATAAAAAAAAATAAGAATAGTCCATTTGGATTTCATGGTGACTTTAAATTAAAAATAAACCAGTGATGCTTGAATATATTACTTCTGCATTTCATTCCCTCTTATGGGAAGTCTTCTTGACCTGTTGTAATGTGCAGGTAGCTGAAGTCAGCAAGTCACTGGAGTTCAGACTGCCTAAACGTGTATGAGATTCCGTTTTGGGATTGTCACGGCACATCCAATTCATAAGAGTTAATGTTCATTTAACACTGCTTCCCACAGACTCATTACGGGCGTTAGCCTTCGGTCTGATATGTGATTAACAAGAAGCAAAAAAGACTGCTGCACCTCGACAGTTCATCACCTCTGAAGCTATGAAGTGTCACTCTTGCAGTGTGTGGCGTTTGACAGATAGCCGAAGCGCACTACTTGTTAGCCTGACTTCCAACCAGGTGCTCATATATGTTTTTTGTCACTCGTGCACCAAAAACCCAGCCAGGTGGACAGACAGCCGCAGATTATTATGGTCTGTCGCTAGCGGCCTGGGGTTTCCCTGGAGACCATGTGACTGGTGTTGTTTTTTTTCTTCCCTCTCTTTTAGGAGTTGTGTTTATTATGGGATGTCAGAGCGGCCTTCTTATGACTATTATGGGATGTCGGAGAGGGCGGGAGGGGGCAGTGTCTCCATAGCAACGTGGTTGCTAAGGGGGCAGGGACTAAGAAAGGGGAAGGCAGTGTGTACTTTCTGGTACTGTGTGCGAGGGGGAGATGATTATTATGGTCTGTAGGTTGCGAGGTAACTATGCAGAGTTGAGTGAGTGTTGTAGGGAGGGGGGAGCGTGCCTAGGATTATTATGGGATGTCTCTACCCCCCCTGATTTCTTTGTGTGTATGAGGATGTTCGCTTCTGGTCACTGACGCTGGGGAAAGGGGAGAAGAGTGGACGACGTCTCCCAAAGATTTACACCTTTTCGGAGCTTCTTTTTATTTTCCAGCGATAGGTAGTAACCTGCAGCTTTCGCGTCAGACTAAAGCTGATCATACCGCCGCGTATCTACACCTTGGACTGACCTGTAAGTCAATTCCTCCCACCCACTTCCAACCGCCTGCGTTATATATACATATACATATACATTTTCGTCACTCGATGAGCTTTTTTCTCATAGCATAAAACAGAAAAGAAACAAACAAAGCTAAAATTACGTGAACTTACAACTGTTAGACACCGCGTCATAGCGCCAAATGGTGTTTGTCGGGGGCTTCACGACCTCCGCGTGTTATTTTCAAGAAGGAAAGTTTTTAAGAATCGAATATAATCATAAACGAAGGCAGATAAGCGCTTTAACTCAACTCATCCAGCCGGCTGCCATTTTCCCTGCAGCCGGATCACTTGACTGTTTGCTAGCTTTGCTAACTTGATTGACAGCTAAGTTGAGGCGTCTTTCGCTCGGACCGAACGAGAAAGTTTACGAAAAAAGCCGAAATGACACGACTACGTCAAACTCTTTTTAACACTACACGCTGTATAATGTTAAGGTTTTGAAATGCCACCATCGGTAATTGATTTTATGAGGGTTTTATTTCATAACACAGTTAGCCTCCCACTGTCACTTGTTTCTCTCTCTGTCAACATAACCAAAATATTGTCATTTCTATTTTATCAAGCGTCCTGACGAGAATATGTCAGGGAGTGAAGACGACCGGGACCATTTTGGACCCATGAGAGATGGTAAGGCTTTAGCTGTCCCGAGCAGAGTCTGGACCCTCATTAACTACATGTTATATAATCTCCCCAAATGAGCCCAAAACATGTAAATTAACTGCTGACATATCAAAGTACTTCTGGACAAATGGCAATTTCTGTAAGACAGATGGCATGTTTATCTATTTTGCTCGAGCTGGCGAGCCACGTGTTACTGCATCATACACCTAAGCCCAATCTTTAGTTTATGATGCAGAAGTAGCCAGTTAGCTGCATGCAAAAGTCACATCCCTTCCTGATTTACTTTTCCGTAGTAAAAGCAGCAGCTGTTAAAATAAAACATAAACATATTTGTTACTCTCTCCTTAGTATCTTAAGAGCTAAAATAGCTTGTTTTTCCTACTTCAGCGATCACACCGTGCGGAATATTGTTTAGCATAGTGTGTCAAACCCATTTGTTTTGCTTTCCTCTTCTGGCCGCCCTTGGTAATGGCGTTGTTAGTGCATCCTATCAACAGAGAGCTTATAATAAATGAATGATTTCAAAAGAGCCTTATGCCCTAGTTTCGCTGCTGCTGCTGACATATTTGGACAGGGGGCTCACATCTTGAGGCAGGAATGCACAAAAAGAATGTATTCTAAAGGCTTTAAACTGTTAATGGATGATGTGCCATATTTCCTCTAGTCATTATATTCAGTATGGGTCATACAGTTCAATCAAAAGTCATATCAGTATGGGTCAAAAGTATTATATCAGTACAGGAAGGATAGAAAATCAGAATTAAGATGATTGTTTAGCTTTAATTGTTTATGTTTGGTGCATGATGTATGTCTGCTTTGGACAGATGATGTGGATGAACAATTATCAGAGGCAGAGACTCCCAAATCCAAAAAGAAGAAGAAAGCAAAGAAAAGCCGTGAAAGCAGGAGCAGCAAACGACAAAAAGTCCTCAGAGAGGTTAGTACTTGAGCACCTCTTGAGTCCATATACGTGTATGTATGTATGTATGCAGGGCTCTAGACTGCGACCAAAATGCAATCATGCGATCATTTTTTGATAATGTGCGAGGAAAAATTTCACACGGTCGCATTGGTGCGAGGCTTGCTGCGATAATCTGTGTTGCCAGTTTACAACACTTGCCCACTGCGGCACCGCTCCCACCATTTTTTTAATAGTAATAAAATCATTTAGTTCAGTTAGAGAACAGACACTACATTCCAAAACTAAATGTGTCTGATTAATAAAACGTGAGCCGAACGAGAGTCGCATGAGTGAGCAGCATGAGTCAGTTTTCATTTATCACAAGTGAGGAGCTGATAATAAGATGATCGCGGAAGATTTGGTTTCAAAGCAAAATGTAAAAGCGCCTATTTAAGTGAGTTTGTCATTGTACTGTTTTGTTGTTGTGTTTCTCATTAAGAATAATAGGCTAATGAACCCACAATTCAAGCAACTCGCCCCCTGAACTGGCACTAATTCTAAACCGAAAGTAAAATGCTCAGGGTCGCACTGTCATTCACGGTGCGCGTCCACTGACAAGGTTTTTTGTTCATTCCTATGGAAGCTAAGCTTTGCTCCGCACCGTTATAAATGCCCGAGCAGCTGTGCACATTTTACTTTTGGTTAAGAATTAGCGATTTAAAAGCCCCCTGCCAGTATTACCGGTGTTGTCATACGCCTCACCGTCATATCCCTAGTGCGAGTGCACAATGCTTTCGCGCTTTGGCTGGCGCTGAGCCAGAGAAACATTTAAATACACAAGTACTATTATACTATAAGTACTACTACAACTAAATAAAACAATACATTTATAGTTTGTAAAATACACAGTGATGTCTATGGAAGCGGCAATAACAATCCATTAACAACGTGATATATTCATATCAGATACATATTGCGTAAGTAACTATAACGTTTACTCTTCTCCCACTTTACCGGTCACTTGCATGCATTTCAGGAGAAGTGGATGAAATGACATGTTGTAAACTGACAGATCTGATTCTCTGAATTGCGGCACACACTAACATGGCGACGCCCATCACGCATTATAGATCAACTAACACGATGATTATTATATTTTTCAACAACAAAACACGTTCACATACATGTATTTGAGAATCGGAATATCGGGTAGTAGATGACATAGCCAGCAAGTTTGTGAATATTTTGAATAAAAAAGGAAAACGAAATAAAAGCGATACATCTGCCATAGCCTACACCGCTATTGTGGCTGCAGTGTGTCACGTGAAGGGCATGACACATCGTCATGGAAATATTACTTTAATAAAATAATAACACCCATGGTAATACTACTTTTGTTATATTTTATGTGTGATTCATATTTTAGTCATTTTTACTTGTTGGAAGCAATGTCCAGATTTAAATATTTTGCAAATATCAAGCTTTTAGTCACGTCAATCTTTACATCAATGCAAAACCAACATATAGAAATCAAGAGAATGATTCATCAACATGCAAGGTCATTATGATTAATATAAAAAAGGGTGCGACCAAATTGTAAGTCGGTGCAACCAACTGAGAAAGTTAGTCGCACCAGAGCGACCAGTGGGGAGAATGAGTCTAGAGCCCTGGTATGTATGTGTATGATGCATTAAATTAAATCAAAAGCCACAGTACATACTTTTACATTGTTATTGCATGATTTCTTAAGGATAATGTGACACTGAAGACAGAAGTAAGGTTTGCCATCACAAGAATATTATATATGCTTTCACAATATTACTCTTTTTACTTGATTTTAATTAAATAAATGCATACTCAATGAGCATAAGAGACAGTTTTTTTCACACACACAAAAAAATCATACTGACCCCAAACATTTGAAAGGTGGTGTATGTCAGATATCACCTCTGCAGTGTCACATAAATCATAATTTGCCATTACCGTAACGGTTTAACATGTTTACATAAGCATGTTTTAGGATCAAGCATTGAACTAAAGGGTTCTTCCCTGAATATATCTGATACGGTCACATCATTGGGTGGTTTTGTGATCTAGGAGATTCCTGTCAGCTCTCCTGAAGTCATGGAAGCAATCCGAATGGCAGAAGGTGAGGAAGAGGAGGAGGACAGAGTGATGCGATCTGAGAGTGAAGGGAGTGACTATGCTCCGAGCAAGAAGAAGAAAAAGAGATCCAGCTCCTCCAAGGAGAGAAAGAAGGGAGGTTCAGCGGGAGAAAAGGCTGGTGGCTCATCTGGAGGGAAAAGCAAGCGTAAAGACCCAGAACCCGAGGAGGAAGATGATGACGACGATGATGAAGGACAGGTAAGGTTTAGCTGATGGGTGGTCTTTGTTAAACCTGGCATGGCAAGGATTTAAAAAAACTATTTGTCATCCTTTTATAAAAAATAAAGATTTTTTATAAATTTTTATAAAAAAAAAAAAAAAGATTTGTTTGTTAACAGATACATTATTGTATTTATATTACAATCAGTGTTACTTGTCCAAAGTACAAGTTTCTGGAAAAATCTGATGTCAAGCACTGCGTTGTCCTTTCTACGTTGTTGTAATAAATACTGATTTTCAGTTTTGCTTGTTAAGTTTTCATCAGCTAATGTTATTGTACATTTTCATTGGTACACTACCATTCAAAATGTTGGGTTGGTAAGATTATTAAATGCTGTTTAAAAAAATGTTTTTGTGGAAACCATGATATATATATATTTTTTAGACATAAAATTGATTTGAAATGGAAATATTTTATAACATTATAAATGTCTTTACTGTCACTTTTGATACATTTAATGCATCCCTGCTGAATAAGAGCCTTTTTTTATCTTACCCCAAACATTTGAAATGGTAGTGTATGTTTTTGGATAAAGGTTCAGGTCAGATGATATTAATATATCTCTGGTTTTTACCTTTTTATAATTAATTCTGTTCTCCAGTGTTTGTCATCTGTCATCCTCTGTTCTCCGTTCACAGGAGCCCAAATCTTCCTCTCAGCTATTAGCAGACTGGGGAATGAAAGACATCGACTACACCTTCACCCAGGAGGATTACACCTCTCTCACCAATTACAAAGCTTTCAGTCAGTTTGTCAGGTAGAACAGTTCTGCTTCTTTAAATTTCTCTTTTTGTCCCATATCTATTATCACCTCCTGTAAACAACCATATAATATCCTATAGTTGTCAGGTGACTGATCTGAAATGTGTCTTTTTCATTTCTTCTCTTGTTTAGACCTCTAATAGCTGCTAAGAACCCTAAGATCGCTGTGTCAAAGATGATGATGGTTTTAGGAGCTAAATGGCGGGAGTTCAGCACTAATAATCCCATGCGAGGCTCAGCGAGTGCTAACGCAGCCCTGGCAGCTGCCAATGTAGCTGCTGCAGTAGAGAGTATGGTGACCAGGGTGGATGGAGGAGGGACAGCGCCCATGGCCGCGCCCACATCAACAGCAGCTCCTGCTGCACTACCCCCACCCCAGCAGCCCCCAGCGGTCCCCCTGCGGAAAGCCAAGACCAAAGAGGGCAAAGGTCAGATAACAGCAGTTTTTTGGGGACCAAAAGTGTGTTTATTATATGCATTTTTTAATCTACTCAACTTTCCGTGTCATGTATGCATCTACTTTAGGCCCAAATGCACGTAGAAAGACCAAGTCCACCCCAAAGCCCCAGGACAAAAAGTCTAAAGCGAAGAAAGTGGCTCCACTCAAGATTAAACTGGGAAATTTCAAGAGAAAGCGTTCCTCTGTATGCATCTATTCCTTATATGCTTACATATATCATCTAATTTATGCACTATTACTCATATTTATTTAATATATTAGTTAATATATTAATATCATAGTTTATATATATTATAATATTAAATTATATAGAAATTATATTAAATAATTGCATGTACTACTGTTCAAAAGTTTGGAATCAGTAAGATTTCTTTTGGAAAGAAGCTTGTATTAACTAATAATAATTGTTCTGCAAGGATGAATTAAATTGATCAAAATTACAGACATTTATATTGTTACAAAATATTTCCGCTTCAAATACATTTTTGAACTTTCTATTCATCAAAGAATCCTGAAAAATGTATAACATAAATGTATTCTTGTGAAATATTATGCAGCACAACTGAATTCAACATCGATAATAAAAACAAATGTTATTTGAGCAGTAAATCCATTACAGGAATAAATAGAACGCAATATTATTGTTTTTACTGCGTTTTTGACCAAATAAATGTAGCCTTGGTGAGACTTTTTTCAAAAGCATAAAAAAAAAATGTTACAAATCCCAAACTGTTGAACGATACTGCATGAAATGATACATATATTCCTTATTTTTATGGCTAACATCACTAACTTGTTTTGTACCCCTTCACCCATGGTTCCTTCTCTCAGAGTGGTGAGGATGATGATGGTGAGAGTGATTTTGACAGTTTCTCAGTAAGTGATGGATCCAACAGTCGGAGCAGCCGTTCCAAGAGTAAGAAATCCAAGAGCTCCAAGAAGAAGAAGAAGGGTGAGTCAAAAAGAGCAAAAACTCAGATTACTCTACTGAACGGACATGCTATAATGAACACACTTTACTAGTTTGTACACTTTCCAGCAATTTATATTTGATATAAGCCCTCCTTCTTTCATAGTGGATGAGGATGCTGATGGCTATGAGACCGATCATCAGGACTATTGTGAGGTGTGTCAGCAGGGTGGTGAGATCATTCTGTGTGACACCTGTCCGAGAGCCTATCACATGGTGTGTCTCGATCCTGACATGGAGAGAGCCCCAGAGGGCACCTGGAGCTGCCCCCACTGCGTATGTACATGCAGACATGTTCAGAATTAATATCTGTCCTTTCCTAAAGCTTGTCTGTGCTCATTGAGTAAAATTGATATTCTTTATGTGCACAATTTCTCTACATCTCATTGATATTTAATGACTGAAGTTTCTGTTGATTATGCATTATTTATGTCTCTCTCTCTTAGGAGAAGGAGGGAATTCAATGGGAGGCTCGTGAGGAGAGTTCTGAGGGTGAGGAGGAGAATGATGATGGAAGGAGGGATGAAGGAGAGGTAGAAGAGGAAGACGATCACCATATGGAGTTTTGTCGTGTTTGCAAGGATGGAGGAGAGCTGCTATGCTGTGACACATGCCCCTCGTCCTACCACTTACACTGTCTAAACCCTCCCCTGCCAGACATCCCCAATGGAGAGTGGATCTGCCCACGTTGCCTGGTGAGAGAGGAATAATATAGTGTGATAGTCCAAGTCTATCCTATTGGATCTATTGGATTTGGGTTTTCTTGAGATTTTATTTTCGTAGATGCTGTTGCTGAAATATTTAGAATAAATATTACGGAATCCCAATTAACATTTATTTACTTATTTTTGTTTGCTTGTTTAATTCTTTAGAAAAATTAGAATATAATATCTTGTTTTCTCAGAGTGCTCCACTAAAGGGCAAAGTCCAGAAAGTTCTGACCTGGCGCTGGGGTGAAGCCCCTCCCCCCATGCCAGTGCCCCGCCCTGCAGACCTTCCAGCTGATGCTCCAGATCCTCCTCCTATGATTGGTCGGAAGGAGAGAGAGTTCTTTGTGAAGTGGTGCAACATGTCTTACTGGCACTGTTCTTGGGTCCAGGAACTACAGGTAACGCACAAATAAAAACACACAATTTCTTGTAAGTAGGGATGCACCAATATTAATATTCTAGCAGATATGATAAGCCATTAATTATTTTATTGCTTTTTGTCTGAGTAAATGAAAAATTAAACATTCATTAAAAATCAACGGTTTCAAATTCTAAAAATGCGTTAAAAAAATATCATTATAATGCATTATATTATAATATATATTATAAAGCATTATAATGTACAGAATGAAAAATTTATATTTTAAAAGGGTCCTATTATGTCCTTTTACAAAGTCTTGATTTTGTTTTTGGGGTGTACTAGAATATGTTTTAATGGTTGATTGTTCAAAAAACGCTTTATTTTTCACATATTTTACATTATTACAGCCCCTCTCTCCCCAGTCTGCGGCGATTTCAATGAAGCCCCTCCTTCCGAAATACGAAATGTGCTGTGATTGGCATCGCTTAGCGCATGTTCGGAAAATGTCCCGCCCCTCCATAACCGCGAGTTCTTCTCTAGTGTAAATATTGAGGATGCGTCAATTTCAAACCAATTCAAGCCCAATTCAGACCAAGAGGATCATGCAGAACGGATTTCATGCACAGACATTTCACAGGACGTTTCAGAGTGGTATGTTTTTTTGTAATTTTTTTATTATGTTATCCACCATTTAATTGTGATATTTGTCGGAAATCGGTAATCGGTAATCAGTAACAAAACCATGGTTAATAACTTTTTGTGTATTCTGTGGGCACGAATTATTTAAATGAGTACCATTGTAACTTCATAAGATCCGTAAAAATTGTGTTGTAGTCCAAACAAGCCGTTCATTGTATTTCTTGAAAGGGGATTCTGTTGAATAAAATTTCTCCCTTTGGAGTGGACTTTGTAACCTTACAGATCTTTTTTATGCTCAAACAGCAACATTACACACTAACTAAAGTTGAAAAAGTGGAAAAGCATAATAGGACCCCTTTAAGATTTGCTAAATATTACATTTAAATTATTAGTGTTTTTGCATATAAACTTTGTTAATGTTAGATCATGGCAAGAGTAATCTAAATGTAAAAATAGAGAAAATGAGCATGCACAGTTAAATATCTAATGTTGACATATACAAACTATTATTAATTATTTAAGTATTTATCTCTAATAGCGGTGTGGTACCATTATATTGTGCATCCCTTGTTATATTGTCCATCCAAGTCAAGAACATAAAAGTAGTTACAATCTCTTAATACACTAAAACATGCATATATGCACATCTGCACATTAAGTCATGCATTTGTTTCCGTGGGCATGTTTACTAGTAAAATCGTCCAATCAGGTATGTCTTTTTCTCTCTCTCGTCATAGTTGGAGCTGAACTGTCAGGTAATGTTCCGTAACTATCAGCGGAAGACAGATATGGAAGAGCCCCCCAATCTAGAGATGGGTGCTGAGGGAGACGAGGATAAGAGCTGTAAGAGGAAGAATAAAGATCCCTTCTATGCCCGTATGGAGGATCAGTATGGACGCTTTGGTGTAAAGATGGAGTGGCTCCTCATTCACCGCGTCTTAAATCACAGGTGAGAGTGTTCAGATATTCGTAATCTCTTGAAGAACAACATCTGCTTAACTATTTGGACATTAATTTCTCTGTTCTCTCTGGCAGTGTGGATAAGAAGAATAACGTTCACTATCTGATCAAATGGAGAGATTTACAGTATGATCAGTCAACCTGGGAGTGTGAAGACATGGACATCCCAGACTTTGAGACCTTTAAACAGCATTACTGGAACCACAGGTACCTGCACACAGGACTCTACAGCATTTCAAACGCATGCACACTAGTATGAAATAAAGTTGCAGTTAGAAGTGCACTTATAATTTGATCTACATATCTACTTTCTGTTTGTCAGGGAGCTGATGCTCGGAGAGGAGGGCAGACCAGGTAAAAAGATGAAGAAGGTGAAAGTGAGGAAGATGGAGAAGCCTCCTGCTAATCCTGTGGTGGACGTAAGTAATCTTAGAACAACTTGAATCAGCTTCTGTCTACTATTAACTAAGATGTAATTTTTAATAATAAACACATTTAGGTTGGGGCCATGGTTTAGCACTGCAAGTTATTCAATACAAGTTCATACTGTAACCCTTAACCTTTAAAGTAACTCTCTACTTATTTTGAAAATAGGCTCATTTTCCAACTCCCCAAGAGTTAAACAGTTGAGTTTTACCGTTTTTTACAGATCTGGCGGTAAAACTTTTAGCATAGCTTAGCATTGATAATTGAATCTGATTAGACCGTTAGCATCTCGTTAAAAAATGACCAAAGACTTTCGATATTTTTCCTATTTAAAACTTGACTCTTCTGTAGTTACATCGTGTACTAAGGCAGACGGAAAATTAAAAGTTGCGATTTTCTAGACCGATATGGCTAGGAACTATACTCTCATTCCTGCGTAATAATCAAGGAACTTCGCTGCCATTACCATGGGTGCAGCAGGCGCAATGATATTACGCAGCACCTGAAAATAGTCCTCAGCTAGGTAACTGCCAACGTGACCGCCACTACGTTTGTGTAGTTGCAGCCGGCAAATTAGGTAGTGGATTTACCTGTGCGATTAGCCATGGTTCTGTGTGTTGTAAAGGGCTGTGATAGTAAGTCGAAGGTGTACTCTACCATCATGTTTCACAGAATACCAACGAAAAACAAGGAACGAAAGAATCAGTGGTTGGCTGCTCATAAATATAAGCTTGAAAATGCATGCTGACAGTATGCATTCTAAATCTTTGAGTCATGCATTGTAATGATTGCAGGAATCACTTACTCTAGCGATAGCTGGCCATCAGGTCCACTCGGCATAGGACGTTTTTTCCAGTTTATTTTGTCAAACCGGAAAAAAAATGTGACCACTGCAGGATGCCGCATCACTAAGAAGTCCTCGGATGTTGCGACACATGCCACTTCCTCATCATGTAGATTGACCCTTGCCATCGATGGTAAGACCTGGTCCCACTCGCTACAACACAGGCACTCACTTTCGGTCGGCATAGGTTGGCAAGCCCCACGCTTGCACCACCAGTTTGAATCTGCTCTCCTCCTCCTTTCTGCCTCAGTCTGTTCAGCCACACTTTCTTGCCTTTCACGTTCCAAAAGCTCAACTTCAGTGTATTCCGGTTCAAATAGATACGGTTCAGGATCTGCACCAAATTAAATATCTTCTGAATTGTCTCTCGCAAAATATCTCCATGGTTACAAGGTACGCTCCTTGTGTAAGCAGGTTGTCACGTTATGTTGACAGAAGTTAGCCTATTTTCAGGCACGGCATAGTATCATTGTGCCTGCTGCACCCATGGTATGGCAGCAAAGTTCCTTCATTATTACGCAGGAATGAGAGTGTAGTCCCTAGCCAGTCCCTAACTTTTCATTTTCCGTCGGTTTTAGTTCACGATGTAACTACAGAAGAGTCAAGTTTTAAATAGGAAAAATATTGAAAGTCTTTGGTCATTTTTGAGCGAGATGCTAATGGTCTAATCAGATTCAATTATCTATGCTAAGCTATGCTAAAAGTTCTACCGCCAGATCCGGAGATCGGCTGAATGGATTCGAAAACGGTAAAACTCAACTGTTTAACTCTAGGGGAGTTGGAAAATTAGCCTATTTTCAAAAAAAGTGGAGTATTCCTTTAATATAATTATCAGTAAGGCCAAAAATTCCACATATAGATTGTTTAAAAACCAAAGAAAATATATTAATAGGTTTTGACTGTCAATGATCTGATATTCTTCCTGTCTCTAACTTTCAGCCAACTATAAAGTTTGATAGGCAGCCGGATTATCTAGACTCTACAGGCGGCACGCTTCACCCTTACCAGTTGGAGGGACTGAACTGGTTGCGTTTTTCTTGGGCTCAGGGCACAGATACCATTCTAGCTGATGAGATGGGTCTTGGAAAGACTGTTCAGACTGCTGTCTTCCTCTACTCGCTCTACAAAGAGGTGTTTTTTAAAAATATATAAGTATCACTAATGTGATTTATTCCTGTGATGGGACAGCTGAATTTTCAGCATCATTACTCCAGTTTTCAGTGTCACATGATCCTTCAAAAATCATTCTAGTATGCTGATTTGGTGCTTCAGTAACATTTTTCATTATTATAAAGGTTGAAAACCAAGATTTTTTGGTGAACTGAAAGTTCTAAAGAACAGCATTTATTTGAAATATAAATCTTTTGTAAGTTTAAAAGTCTGTACTGTGACTTTGGATCAATTTAATTCTTCTTTCCTGAATTTCGTTCAAAAAAAAAAAATTCATAAACATTTGAACGGTAGTGGAATTTTATTTTCTTGTATTATTAAATCACTTTGATTCATTAGTTTTACAGATATAAATGGTCTCTATGAAGACATGGATGTGTATCATAAAATGTGTTGTTTAAATTGTGGCTTTGAAGTAAATGCAGTATATTTGGTAATGGTTTCTCTCAGGGTCACTCGAAGGGGCCCTTCCTGGTCAGTGCCCCGCTGTCCACTATCATTAACTGGGAGAGAGAGTTTGAGATGTGGGCCCCAGATATGTATGTGGTCACTTATGTGGGTGATAAAGACAGTAGAGCTGTCATACGAGAGAATGAATTCTCCTTTGAGGACAATGCCATCCGCGGTGGGAAAAAGGCCTCAAAAATGAAGGTATGAATCACTGAGGAAAGAAGGGGTTTGGAGGGGAAGGGTTGATAGTGATACAATAGCTTTTAATCAACCATAACCATAAACATGTAGGTTCATGTAAATCTGTGCCACATTTGCTGTGTGGTTTGATGATATTGCCCTTGTCTTTATCTTCCTACTATGCGTGGTTCCTGA
This sequence comes from Rhinogobio ventralis, assembly GCA_039654625.1. Lineage (NCBI taxonomy): Eukaryota > Metazoa > Chordata > Actinopteri > Cypriniformes > Gobionidae > Rhinogobio > Rhinogobio ventralis. The sequence goes on from CM077201.1 coordinate 15,926,984, forward strand.
ATCTCTCTTTTGTGCAGAAAGAGGCTGCTGTGAAGTTTCATGTGCTGTTGACGTCCTATGAGCTCATCACAATTGATCAAGCCATCCTGGGCTCGATTGACTGGGCTTGTCTTGTGGTAGATGAGGCCCATAGACTGAAAAATAACCAGTCAAAGGTAAGATCCATGTCAGACCAGTGACACACAATGTTGTCACTGAAAATTCTGTCATCATTTACTCACCGCCATGTAGTTCCAAACCTGTATGACTTTGTTTCTTCCTTGGAGCACAAAAGGGGAACAGATCAAAATGTAAGCCATTGTTCACTGAAAATCTTGACATCCTCCCTAGCTCTTCTTGACACATTCATGGAAAGGGATGGAAAGAAGTAGATTTGTGAACAAGTTGTTATTTGGAGTAGTATCTTCCTAGGAACCAGTTTGATTCAGTTCACAAAACCAGTTTTTAAATGCTTCATTCACAAATCTGAGTGATTTTTTATTTTTTATTATTATTATTATTATTATTATTATTATTTTTGTTCAGCTCAATGATTGGATTGCAGCCGATATCAGCCCACTAGAGGTTAAAACTACTTACATTTAGCCTTTTTCCTTATATAAAGCTATATATAAAGCTCATATAAAGCTATGGTCTTGTGGTCTTTTATGGTGTTTTTGCATATTTTTTGCAGAATGTCACAGGTTTGGAGCAACATGAGAATGAATAGATGATGACAGAAGTTTGATTTATTAATATTATGATAGACCAATCTTGGATGTAAAACTAACATACTCTCTCGCTTTTCTCCTCTTTCTCAGTTCTTTCGTGTGTTGAATAACTATCCTCTTCAGCATAAGCTGCTGTTGACAGGCACACCTTTACAGAACAACCTGGAGGAGCTCTTCCATTTGCTCAACTTCCTCACGCCTGAGAGATTCAAGTAAGAGTGTGTGTGTTCTTGATAAGTGAGTGCGATGAGGATGTTTGTGTGCCCTCAGTTTTTTTGCCGTTGTTCAGTACCAAATGTGTGTTTCAGTAATCTTGACGGTTTCCTGGAAGAGTTTGCTGACATAGCTAAAGAAGACCAAATTAAGAAACTGCACGACATGTTGGGTCCACACATGCTCAGAAGACTTAAAGCTGATGTCTTCAAACACATGCCCTCAAAAACTGAGCTCATCGTGCGAGTGGAGCTCAGCCCCATGCAGAAGTACGAGACATGTTCAGTGTTTGTCAGTGTTCTGTTGAGGAGTCTGCACATTTTTCATTCAGACTAATTTGCGCCACCTGCTGGACACCCTCTCAGTTATTTACAGCATGATTCATTGTACTGTATGACTGACAGTTTGATGATTCTGATTATTAAAAGCGTGTCTGTAAAAAAGTTGGATGGGCCATTTAATGTCCTTTTAATTTACATTTACTGGAGTTTTTTATATTACAATAGTCTCTGATTCGATTTTCTGTTTGTCTGCCACAGGAAGTACTACAAGTACATCCTGACACGCAACTTTGAAGCTCTGAACACTCGTGGAGGAGGAAACCAGGTGTCTCTGCTCAATGTGGTTATGGACCTGAAGAAGTGCTGTAACCACCCCTACCTCTTTCCCACAGCTGCTAATGTGAGCTTCCACTCACTCACTCACTCACTCACTCACTCTCAGCTAGGACCGTACCATTTTACGGTTGAAATGGGGGGGAACTTACAACTTTTAGTTTTTAAATTAATAACAACGTATAATTTCAGCTGGTCTTTATGGGTCTCATTTTGCAGGAAGCTCCTAAAATGCCCAATGGCATGTATGATGGCAGTGCCCTCACAAAGTCTTCTGGGAAACTGATGCTTCTGTGTAAGATGCTGAAAAAACTGAAGGAGGGTGGACATAGAGTGCTTATATTCTCACAGGTACACACATATGCCAGAAACACACACAGATTACAAATATACTCAGAATAAAACGATATACTCTAATATACTTTAACACTGTTGTAGATGACAAAGATGTTGGATTTGCTGGAAGACTTCCTAGAGAACGATGGATACAAGTATGAAAGGATAGACGGAGGGGTGACTGGAGGGATGAGACAGGAAGCCATCGATAGATTCAATGGTGAGGGGATAATGCCAACCATAACAGCTGTTTGATCAACATTGTGGATGTTTTGTTTTGACAAAAAAAACTTCTATTTCCTCTTGCTGCAGCTCCTGGTGCTCCTCAGTTTGTTTTCCTCCTGTCCACCAGAGCAGGGGGTTTGGGCATCAATTTGGCAACCGCTGACACTGTCATCATTTATGACTCAGACTGGAACCCGCACAATGACATCCAGGTAGAGGCGATGTGAAATACCCAATGCTAAAACTATCAAACAAAGCATCTCTGTGAGAGAGACTATGTGGTTGAACTCTTTCTGACACAGTCCCTCTTCTGTTGTCTTTAGGCATTTAGCAGGGCTCATCGTATTGGTCAGAATAAGAAGGTCATGATCTATCGATTTGTCACTAAAGCATCTGTTGAGGAGAGAATTACACAGGTAGGATATGAAACAGTGGTTTGAAACCATTTAAAACCCAGGCAAATACAAAACTATGTAGAAAAATACTTAACAATCAAACACAACCACTTGCAAAAGTCATTGCATGACGTTTGTGTCTCAGGTGGCAAAGAAGAAGATGATGTTGACCCACCTGGTGGTGCGGCCCGGTCTGGGCTCCAAGGCTGGATCCATGTCCAAACAAGAATTGGATGACATCTTAAAGTTCGGCACAGAACAGCTTTTCAAAGATGAGCTCGGAGAGGGTGAGAAAAACACTGTTTTAAGGAATATTTTATCTTCTGAACATGATTCACTTGAATTGAGATCAGAAAGTGGCATAGACATTTGACAGAACAATAATGATTAATCGAATAATCTAAATGCAGCTGAACTTTGGCTACAGTAAGTAAGTTATGAGTGTTGTGTGTATCAGTCGCATATGATACAAAAAAAATCCCCAACATAAGCTGCTGTGGTGTAGATGTGAAGTTCTGCTTTCAGTTGAAGATTATTTAGAGCTTTAAACTACACATGACCTTGTTATGCTGAGCACTGATCTTAATTAGCAGAGTTTCGCTCTGATGCCGCAGTTGGTTAAAAATAAAATGTGTGGCAACATTTCTTTATGGTAGAAATGGGGGAAATGTTAAAAGTAAACATCTGACATACTAAATAAAATAAATTCGGTAACACTTTACAATAAGGTTGTATTAGTTAACATTAGTTCATGCATTAGTTAACATGAACTAACCATGAACAACACCTCTGTTCAGCATTAGTTAATCTTTGTTAACGTTAGTTAATACAAATACAGCTGTTCATGGTTTGTTCGTGTTAGTTCACAGTGCATTAACTAATGTTAACAAGATTTTAATAAAGTATTAGTAAATGTTGAAATAACATTAACAAAGTGCAGTTCATTATTAGTTCATGTTAACTAATGTAGTTAACTAATGTTAACTAATGTTACCTTATTGTAAAGTGTTACCATAAATTCTTACTGTTGAGCCCAGAATTAAAACCCATCACCTGACCCGGTTACCGCTCACTTTAAATCCGTGTTGTGTTGTATTTCTATCTACCATCTCTCCCTCAAAATTAGTTTTACGAAAGCTTTATTAGCATGATTAAAGGGGTCATGAGAAATCAAATTTGCCTTGATCTTTTGACATATAACAGGTCTTTTGTATCATTAAAACATCATAGCTTAAAATGGCGTCCTCATTACAAATAAAGCATTTATTTAATCAAGCTGCAAAAACAGCTTGTTTTGTGGGATCTGTAACGTCACATGGGCAAATATATTTGCATGCCAGGAAGATTTTGACGAATAGTTCTTTACATATTTGCACCATAAGCCCCGCCCACTGGCAGTCGGTCGCTTAAACGGCTGATATTTGCCTCCACTGGATATAGAACCCATTTTAATTACTGAAGATGTCTACACTGGATACAGAATACAGGTGTGCGTTCAGCTTCTGATATACTCCACAACAGGACAAATGGACGAGCTAAAGTATGTTCGCTTTTACACATCCAGTTTACGGCTCGTTTGCGTCTCTGTATAGACTTCAGAAGGATCCCAGCTTCAGAAACAAGTGGATGATTTATTTTAATGGCGTCGCGGATCGCGTTGGAGGATTACATGTTTGTTTGGAGCATTTTGTTTTGCAAACGATGCACAGTGTAATGGAGAGTTCGCAAAGAAACCTTTGTTGAAAGATGAAACAGCCAACTGAGCGTATAGCAGCTGCATCACAAACCATAAGTCAATGATTTCATAATGCTTTGTCTGTAAATGAAGGTTTTATATGGATAATGTTTTCAAAACACTTTACTCACATGGGCGTTGATACTGTTTCCTATGCAATGACGTTAGCCATTAAAAACAGATAACAGGTAACAGACAGAGGGTCAGAATGAAGGTTGAAAATAATAGTACTAGACAATACAGTATAAATAAAGTATGAATGAATAAATAAATAAATAAATAAATATGAAATAAATACAAAAACAATGGAAATAACATGCTCAATACAAGAAAGGGACAAAGTAAAGATTAAAATCAATTCTAAATCAAATAAATCTCTCATCCAGGTGATAGTAAGGAGGAAGATGGCAGTGTGATCCACTATGATGACAAGGCCATTGATCGGTTGTTGGATAGAAACCAAGATGCAACGGATGACACAGAGCTGCAGAGTATGAATGAATACCTCAGCTCCTTTAAAGTGGCCCAGTATGTAGTCAAAGATGAGGAAGAGGAGGTAAGTTTGTGTGGGATTGTGACTTGTGTGTGGTGTGTTTGTGCCATATGTATCTATATGTATATCAAATGGTATGTCTTTGTCAGGAGGAGGATGTGGATAGAGAGATCATTAAGCAGGAAGAGAGTGTAGATCCTGATTACTGGGAGAAACTGTTGCGTCATCATTATGAGCAGCAGCAAGAAGATCTTGCTCGTCACCTGGGCAAAGGCAAACGGCCTCGCAAACCTGTCAACTACAATGATTGCTCACAGGAGGACAGAGGTAGTAGACGGGGTACAGACGCACTTTTAAAGCTTTTTTACTACTCTTTCCCTGTACGTTTGTGAGTAGTTGCACTTGTGTTGTGGTTTTAGGTCTGGTATATTTATTTTTGTGTGTTGTGTAATATCTGTACATTCTTTCCAATAAAAATAATGTTTCATGTTTAAAATAATTTCTTTATATTTATAAATTATTATATTTATAGTTTATTAATTATTAAAATTTATGTTGGTTGTTGTTTAGATGTACACTACCAGTCAAAAGTTTGGACACACCCATTCTTTATTATTAACTTATTATAACATTTTTGAATAATATTGAAGTCGTCAAAACTATAAAAGTAATTTAAAGGTTTAAAAAAAAAAATGTGTTTTTATTATGAATACAATTTTATTTATAAAATCTTGTAATTCAAAATGTTTATATTGTTTTTAATGATGTTATTGAATTATACATTATATAAACAAAATAGAATAATATGTAATAATAATAATAAAAGATAGCATTTAGGCATAAGCCCCTGGATTGAATTTGTTTCTAGGAATCTTAAAAAACATTAATGTAGTGTGTCCAAAAGTTTGACCTTTTTGTTGTATATGTCAGCATGATTTAGTTTTTTTGTCCCCTTAAATTAAATATTTTCTTGTCAAGAGAATTCAAGTGATCAATAATATATTGCCCCACTCATTTGTGTTCTCAGACTGGCAGGATGATCAGTCTGATAACCAATCAGATTACTCTGTGGCTTCAGAGGAGGGTGATGAGGACTTTGATGAGCGGTCTGAAGGTGAAGAATGAAGTTAAACCATCTTTATCTAAATAACTAGTAGCAGTTATTATACAGATATATGTATATTTGTATTGACATAGTCCTCCTTTTTTGTGTTTGCAGCTAACTCTCGAAGACCAAGTCGCAAAGGCTTGAGGAATGATAAAGACAAACCACTGCCCCCCCTACTGGCCAGAGTGGGAGGAAACATTGAGGTACAACTTCACTTTCAACTTGTTTCAACTATTCCCTCCACATACTCAGTGATACTTAACCTCTCTCTCCTCATTAGGTGTTGGGTTTCAATGCTCGACAAAGGAAGGCCTTCCTGAATGCAGTGATGCGTTATGGGATGCCTCCCCAGGATGCCTTCACCACCCAGTGGCTCGTTAGAGACCTGCGAGGCAAATCAGAGAAGGAGTTCAAGTGAGTCTGACATTTCATTTTAGAGGAGTTCTTGTCTTTTTTGACATTTCTTTTTAACCTAATTTACTTGAGCACTCTCTGTTTTTTAGGGCATACGTGTCCCTCTTTATGCGTCACCTGTGTGAGCCAGGCGCAGACGGGGCAGAAACATTTGCTGATGGCGTTCCAAGGGAAGGACTGTCACGACAACATGTTCTCACACGTATAGGTGTGATGTCACTGATCCGCAAGAAGGTGTGCGAAGTTATGATTGCTTGTTTTTTAGTGGTTAATAGTGAGCTATTTGGTTCTGTGAATGACAGTGGTGGTGTTATGTGATTTGGCTGTTTTAAACTCCTACAGGTGCAGGAGTTTGAGCATGTCAATGGTCAATGGTCAATGCCCTGGATGAAAGAACTGGAGGAAAGCAAAAGAGCAGCGGCCATTGCAGCAGGAGACGATCCGAAAACACCCTCTACTGGGACACCTGCAGATACCCAGCCCAACACACCAGCACCAGGTACACATGCATATCAGTGTTGTTATTGTTAACTAAAACTATTTAAAAATAATTTTGGTAAGTGAAATTAAGCTAAAATAAAATATAAATATTAGATGAAAAACTGCATTGTTGTTTCCGTGGCAACTAACTGAAATGAATTTAAGTTGAAGTACTATGTAGATGTAAATGACTAAAATTAATTAAATGACTAAAAATTACTAAAATTAAAAAAATTATTAAAGCTATATAGAAAAAACAAAACAAAAAATAATAAAAACGACTAAAGCATTGACATGACAAAATTACTCAAATTAAAAAAGTGAAAATATAAAAATAGAATATTAATGAATACTATAATATTATATAAATAATACTAAAATAATATAAGACACTAAGACACATATGGGTCAATGACATTACACTATTGCTGTTCATTTATTCATACATGCATCTATGAATCTATGATGATGTTTTTAAATTCTGTATTCAAATTCAAAATATTTTTTTTTATAGATTACGGATTGTAGTTGATCCATGATCCATACAGACCAGGCCCCACGGTTCAGAACGCATGTGATTCGCAGATTAATTGCAAATTCGTAATTAAATCGCCATTCGGTCTTAAAAAGGCAGCAGCCTATAAATACCTGCTTCATTAATGTTAATCAAACAAAATACAGCTTTTAACAAAGATGAATCTATATTTAATTTATACAGTGAGCACTTCTCTGTTCTTTTACATTTTATTATTATATTTCTATACCTGAATACTACTGTACTGACCGTACTTTAAAACTTTGTTCTTTTATATTTATCTAAACTTGTATTTGTTCTTATTTTATTACTGACTGTTCACTTGTTTTTAATAATATTTTAACTTAAAACAAAGTTTTTTTTGGCTTTTGGTATGAATATGTTAGCCTTAAGGTTATCTATAAGCTAGTGTGCTCCAAAACAATGAAAGAATTTGCATTTAGAGGATATAAGCGTTCAAAACTTCAACTCTCATTTCCACCAATATGGATCAATGATTTTGATGACATCACTCTGAACTTCAAACCAATCAAATCCTCTATAGAATCTATAGTCCCCTACACTATAAATAAACGCTGAAGCTGCTGCTGAAATTGGTCACTTGTTCACACTTTTATTATTCTATATGATGAATGGCACCTAGTTAAGTATATAGGGGATAGGGAACAATTCAGACAGTGTAAATATGCTTTCCATTGGGGAGAATGAAGTCTGGTTTTGCCTTAGTGTGACGTGAACCGCCACAGCGCGCACACAGTCTGCTTCTATCCAGAGACTCGATAGCACAGAGCAGATTGTATATGTAAGTCGGCGCAGACCAAAAAACTATCGGACCCTGTCTTCCTGTTTCAGTGGAAATTACGTCAACACATTGAATAACGCTGCGTGTATTAAAGCACTTCAGTGGGCCTTTAAATGTTCTTTAAATAATAAGTGGAAAGCAAAGTTATATTTGTCTCCCATGCTTTTTTGGCTGATCCGAAAAATTATCCTATCCGTGGCTCAAAAATCGTAATATGATCCGAACAGTGAGTTTTGTGCTCCATTGCACCCCCTACCTTCTATCATAATAAAGGAAAAACCCTCAATAAATGCATGACATTCCTCAAAATAAAAACTTCATGGACACCTGTTAGAGAAATGTGTATTTTACGGGTGTACTTTAATTTTAATCCTGTCCGAATCTACCATGTCTGTGTTTTTCTCACGCAACCTCAGTAAAAATTCCAGGGCAAATTACCCACTGTTTTTCAGCAAAATCAGTGGTCCTCTGTCCGAATGCGAATGTCGCGATTGCCATTATTGTATTATACTAACGCTTCTCTTCGTGTTTTTTGACCTACTTGAGCTACTGTTTGTGCACCAATATTTCGAATGCTTTCATTTAATTTCAATATGGATGGTAACCAACGAAAAAAAACTAAATTAAATAGATTCAAATTGCGGAAACTGCGAAGACTGCCCATTTTCAATTTCAGGTAATACTTGCCTAGATGACTCTACTTTCTTATGTGGGTTTATTATAAACAGCCACTTCTGTAAATTAATGTGAAGTTTATTTGAATAGGGTTTTAATAATAAATTAAATTTATATCAATAAGTAATTAATCAAAAAGCATATACATCGTACGTGATGCACGCAAGCACAGCAGAACCTTTTGTGATGCCCAAGTCTAGAAAACACACACTTCCACCTCTGTAATCGACACAGAGATGTTAGTTCCGTCTGAATACATTCATCTGGTACATGAAATCACAGACCTTGAGTAATAAGAACATATTCTAGAAAACTAGTCCCGTCCGAATAGGGCTATTGTCTTTTATTATTGTGTCAATTCAACAAAACTGCTTTACACCTTATTAATATTGTGGGGAAAAATCTACCAAAAGTCATGTGGTCCAGTGAACATGGAAAAAAAAAAAAGAAGCTAAATTTCAGATAATTTGACCATTTTATGAGAAGTTGCATGGAGAAGGAAGATTTGTCCAGTATCTCTGCGCAGCTAATCGTTACGCATTAATCTGACTCTCTTACCCAAACAGAAGACCTTTCCAAAAGCGAAGACGTAAAAGAGCTGGAGGAGAAGACTGAGGGGGACGGAGAGAAGGAGATAAAAGGGTTCAGACAGGAGGATGAGGTACTTGTTATTTACAGTCTCACTTCTTCACTTCATCTTCCTGTTTCAATCCTCTGTATTTTTAAACACTTTCCTTTTGTAAACACCTGCCTGTCTCACTTTGTCTTTCTTCATGTCTCCAACTGTCGTTCTCACGTTCCTTCTTTTTTTCTCAGATTATTGAGATTCCTGATGAAGGCGAGAAATCCTCCAGTCCAGCGAAGAAAGAGGAGAAAAAGGAAAGGGAAAGAGAGACCACCTTACCATCAACAGAAAAGGATGTAGAAAATGAGAAGGATGGAGAGAAAGAGAAGGATAACTCGTCTTCAGATGTCAAAGCTGATAATTCAGATGCCACAAGCAGTGCAGACACACCCAAAACCAAAGGTGAAGCACTGAGCACAACCTAAAATATTTCTTTTCTATTTAATTTGATATTCATATGTGATTTAATATCCACTTTCATTCAAACTTGTCTTAAAATGACCAGATTTTTCTAGTAAATATCCCATCTGTAGCATGAATACTCTCTTACTCCATTGCAGAAGAATCTTCTGAAGAGAAGACAGAAAAAATGGACACCAGCCCAGCAAGAGATGAGAAGAAAGGTAACACATACACATACTAACACAAACAACACACCTTTATACCACACATAACTGTTACAATAAATAATGTCTCTCTTTCTTTCTCTCGTCAACCAGAGCCAAAAGACGAGAAGGACGGAATGAAGTCAGAGGACTCCGCTAAGCTGCAAAACGGAGAGAACACCAAAGAGACAAGTGGAGGAGGGGATGGAGTGAGTGAGGAGAAAAAGAAAGCAGTAAAGCAGAGGTTCATGTTTAACATCGCTGACGGAGGTTTCACAGGTACACTGGGAATTTACTGGGTGTGTGTATGTGTACGTGCTGTTGAATTTTGAATCAATGATCCCTCTGTTTCTCTCCCCAGAGCTTCATTCTCTCTGGCAGAATGAAGAGAGAGCCGCCACAGTCACCAAGAAGACTTACGAGATCTGGCATCGTCGCCACGACTACTGGCTGCTGGCTGGTATCATACAGTATCCTTGACCTATTAATGTCATTTTATTGATAATTTTGGTAGTCAGTGTCTTTTCAGTCCTGATACAGCAATAAATTTGCTTGCATCACTGAAAGGAATATGTCTTGTTTTAGTGTATTTTTTTTTTAATTATATATATATATATATATATATATATATATATATATATATATATATATATATATATATATATATATATATATATATATATATATATATATATATATATAATATTTGTTATTATTATTATTATTATTATTATTAGTAGTAGTAGTAGTAGTAGTAGTAGTAGTAGTAGTAGTAGTTTTTTATTGTTTGTATTATTTAAAAATATACTACCACTCAGAAGTTTGGACACACAAACTCTTTATTATGACCATTTTCTGCATTTTAAAATAATAGTTAAGTCATTAAAACTGAAATAACACAAATATAATTTCAAGAATTATGGAGATACAAAAAACGTGTAGAAACGTCATATTTAACTGCTGTTAGTATTTATCTGAAGCTACCCTAATTTTATAGATTATTATGTCCTTCACCCCTGTACCATCAGCCACGGCTATGCTCGCTGGCAGGATGTGCAGAATGACCCGAGGTTCGCCATACTCAACGAGCCTTTTAAGGGAGAGATGAGCCGAGGAAACTTCCTTGAGATTAAAAACAAGTTCCTTGCTCGCAGGTTTAAGGTTAGAGATGTACAGAAACTACAAAACTTATACACACTGCCTTCATTGTTTGCCTAGAGCTACATTTGTTGGCTCTTCTTTCAACTGCATCATTTATGTCTGTCTTTAGCTGTTGGAACAGGCTCTGGTGATTGAGGAGCAGCTCAGACGTGCTGCATATCTAAACATGACAGAGGACCCCTCTCACCCCTCTATGGCACTCAACACACGCTTCAGTGAGGTGGAGTGTCTGGCGGAGTCACACCAGCACCTCAGTAAAGAGTCAATGTCAGGAAACAAGCCTGCTAATGCAGTTCTACACAAAGGTACAATAACTCCCATAACTACAGTACAGCACAACATAATCACAACACAGCTTTGCACACACTTTCGCAATGGAGTAGTGTGATAAAACAAAAATAAGTGAAATGCAAAGTAACTCATTATTTCGAGCAGTCAGGGAAAAATCATTTACATTACAAAAATGATTACTATTTATTTCACATATGATTCTGGATCTTTTAACGCAACTTCATTATCACATTTTAGTGAATTGTTAATCTAAATATGTATATAAATTTATTAAGCAAATTAAATTAAAATCCGAATTTGAATACAAATCGAATTGAATTTTAATTAAAATCTATTTAAAATTGAATACAAATCAAATATGAATCTAAATCAAACTGAATTTTAATCTAAATCCAGTCCAGATTTGAATTGAATTTGAATCCAAATCTTACTGAATTTGAATTCAAATCTATTTAAATTTTAATCCAAATCAAATATGAATCCGAATCCAGTCAGATTTTAATTGAATTTGAATCCATATCAAATATGAATCTAAATCTATTGAATATCAATCCAAATCCAATATGAATCTAAATCAAATTGAGTTTTAATCAAAATAAATTTGAATTTAAATCCAAATTAAATGTAATTGTTATGTGCAGAAAGGCACCCAGTCCTAATTATTATGCAAATCTTTTTACAGCTACTTTCACAGCTCAGCACAGCGTTTCCAACAAAGCACTGCTCAAAGCCACAAAAATTCACTTTACTTAGTATCTCAACATAGCTTTGCACACCACATTTGACTTGATTACATCCTGTAGCTCTAGTGATGTATATAGGCACAAATGTTGAGAGTGATGAATTGACTTACTTAAAATGTTTAAATAAATGGAGACATGTTCAAAAATCTGTCCTATCACCATTCTTTCTGTCAGTTCTCAAACAACTGGAGGAGCTGCTCAGCGACATGAAGGCAGATGTCACCCGGCTCCCAGCAACCATCGCTCGAATACCGCCCGTCGCTGTGCGGCTGCAGATGTCGGAAAGAAGCATCCTTAGCAGGCTGGCCAGCCGAGGACCGGAGGTCACACAGACGCAGGCGCCACGCTGATGACCCCTGGATGAATTTCTCACCCGTACCTCTCATAAGTCACGTTGAGGAATCATCTCACATACATAGAGACATGCACCTGGGTCAGGTGATCAGATCCATTGTATATATCTAAAATAAGTTCAAGCTGCCCACACTAGTTTGGACAGAAGGAGAATGGAGTGGTTCTTATAGCTAACACACTGTGGTTCCCTAACATTTCCCGTTAAACTCAATTTAGAGGCATTCCCTCCATTTAAAAATTCTGTGAACACACACACATGCTGACCTGAGAGATGTTAGAATACACAGCACCCAAATTATTCTCCAATAGAAATCCAGTTCAGGTTTTTCAGGTCACCTCCTTTGCACTGTAATAGTCAATGCAGGGCAAGGTTGAAGAGCTGGTGTGGATTTCCTTGTGTGGAATGGATCTTTGCAGTGGGGATTCTTTCCTCCTCAGGTGTGTATTCTGTTGTAATCCACACTAGTTGAATCACTGTTTTAGTGCATTTCCACAAGCTTGAATTTCAAATGCCTGTTTGAACCCTTAAACATCTGGTTTTCAACCAGATACAACCTAAAATCATGTGTTTTCCATCTTATCCTACTATAAGTCCCGTCAGGCAGCAGTTGAAAGCCGAGTGAAAGGTTTATGCTGATGTAAACACAGACCCTGTCCCAAATGCCACCATGAGACATCCTCCTCTGAGTCCACATTTTGGTGACTTAATACCAGATAGACTGTCAGGTAATAGTCCACTGATGCAGGCTCTGAAAACGTACAAATACATAGGCACTCTTCTGAAATCTGAAATGTTAAAGGGGACTCCCTAAAGTTTTGGGAACTTCACGGATGTATTTTGGACAGGGCCACAACTCATATGAGGCCATCAAATGACCTTTCATTCCTTTAGAATGAAAAAATATATAAATATAGTATATATTATAAACAAGATTTTTTTGTTCCCATTATGAGAACTGCTGCTTTAAGAAGAGTCAAGTTCCATGTTCACTATTGTTTATTAATTAATTATGTACTTGTTAAAAAAAAATCTACCTTTATTCCCCATTCTCTCTCCTGATTGGCCCCTGAATATTGTAATTAGAGAGATTTTGCCACGGTTTCTTTTTCCTACAAGAGAAGACAAAATCCCCCTAACACGGGTGAAAAAATGCAGCTGTTTATTTAACGTCTAATTTTTCACTTCCAGGAGTTTCGAATATCTCACTTTGTAATTATTGTTGTTACCCTGTTATTGTTATTGTCTTCTGTTTCTGTTTTTTTTCCAGACCTGCAATAAAAAGGTAACTAAGCGTGCAGAGTGTTGTCTCTTTATTAAGGAGTAGCTTGCCAAGTTTTATATGCATGCTACATGTATTTTTCAGGAAATATTCAGTCTTCTCTACTGACCAGTTTGTAAGACATATAGAAACGTACAGAACATGGAACCATGTGTGCAGGTATTTTTGAATCTTAATCCATTTGGGAAAGTAGTATGATTCATGAGTTTACATGGCTAAACAATCTCTGTTGCACTACCCGTCAATTGTATTGAAATTTTATTTGGATCGAGCTCAAATGGATTGATTGAGGTGTTTAGATGAAGACGTCTCAATCCAATTATAAATGGATTTGGGTGCATGTAAACGTAGCAATCATGTTGAGAAATGACATGGAGGGGAGAACAGCAGAGGATAGTGCAGAGAGAGAAAGAATGAGTTAATGAATGACAACTACAGACAGGATGGGGAAATTATGACAATTAACTAAAATGGGTGGGGGGAGGCTGATAACTTATCAGAGCAAATATGCTTTGGGAAGAGAAGACTGGAAAAGAGGAGATGCTTAAGTCTATAGTTAGTCTAGCCTTCACTCTGCATGTTATTAGATCAATAAATGTTTATGATGTTTGATACATTTTATCCAAGTGCAGAACGAGACATTGTATCACTGTATGTGTATATACAACCAAGTATTAATCCGAAGAGGACAAAAGCATGTCATGTAGGTAAGGGACAGTTTTCTGACCTTTGCGATATTCATGTGTTCAAAATGCATCTGTTTCCAACTTTACCCTTTTACCCTTGCCTTTTTTTAGTTTTTATCTCAAAATGTGGGTTATGTGGTGCCTTTTCACTAACATATTATACACAGATTTAATCTCATTGGCCTTCTCTGTCTTGATCTGTGTTTTGTGGACTAATAGTCAAAGAATACCACTGTAAGTCTCCAAAAACATTTACTTTACTATGGTACATTTTGTTATTTTCTCAGTGTAGATTAAAGGGGTAGTTCACCCAAAAATGAAAATTCTGTCATCATTTACTCACCCTCAAGAAGAACAAAAGAAGATATTTTGAAGAATATGAGGAACTGAACAGTTGATGGACCCCATTGACTATGGAAGTCAATGAAACTGTTTGGTTACCGACATTCTTCAAAATATCTTCTTTTGTGTTCAGCAGAAGAAAGAAATTTATACAGGTTTGGATCAACTTGAGGGTGAGTAAATGATGACAGAATTTTCATTTTTGTGTGAACTATTCCTTTAACTTGAGAAGGTTGAACTTTGAATTATTTTTAGAAATCTATTTTACTTTCTTTTTTTTTTTAGAAGACGTTCTAGCTTTTTGGATCCTATCCTGCTTGACGTTTCCCCTCATACTTTATTATTGCCTTCCTGTTGCTGCCAGGATCACATTCAAGATATTGTTTCTGTTCTGTGGTGCTGTATGGCTCTCTGTGCTCCAAATCATAATCCAAGCACATTATCAAGCCCAGACTGTAATTAACCGCTATTGTCGTCCCCCTACACCACACATGAAATATAAAGGAAAAGCTTCTTGCTTGTCCCCTAATTACCTCCCAAATGCAGTTAGAACTTCAAGAGTTCAAGTTAGAAGTCTTAATTAAATGAAAGCTGATATAGTGATTAGAAGAAGAAAATGTATTATTTCCATTTTGACCACCTGTCAAATGACAAGTGTTTCCAGAAATTTATGATTATAGGTTTAGGATGTTTGAACTTCCTTATTCAACACACACCTGCAGGTGCTGTTAAATATCATTTTATCTGGCTGTGTATTTGTAAAAACCGGTAACTATAGAAAGAGCCAGTTAGAGAAACCTTTGAAACGCATTTTGTTATGTGGTATCGTAAAATTAGATCTTGGACTTTGCATATATTCAAATGTTAGCTGCAACCTAGAGGCAAGATGGATAATATTTGCAAGGCAAAAATCCTCTCCCTTTCTGGACAGGCTTACAATCTGGATGTATGTTACATTTTGTCAGGCAAAGGTTTTAAACCTTTATTTTTGGGGGTCAGAATTTAATGCTTTTATTCAGCAAGGATGCATTACATTGATCAAAAGTCACAGTTAAGACTTTATTGTTACAAAACTATTTCAAATAAATGCTGTTCTTTTGAACTTTCTATTCATCAAAGAATCCTGAAGAAAAAAATATCACAGTTTCCACAAAAATATTACACAACTCAAGTTTCTTGAACACCAATTAAGCAAATTAGAATGATTTCCAAAGGATCATGTGACACTGAAGCCTGAAGTGATGCCTGCTAAAAATGCATCTTTGTCATCACAGGAATAAATTACGTTTTAAAATATTTAATTTAAATATTAATATTTCATAATATTACTGCTAGTACTGTGAACACATAAATGCAGCCTTTGTGAGCATGAGATATTTATTTCAAAAGCATTAAAAATCGTACAGACACCAATTTTGAACGGTAGTGTAATTTGTCAAAAAATTTAGTAATTTTAGTTAGTTTTAAGTTAAGGATATTAAAGATGGCACTTTAACTTGTTACTTGTTTTTTATTATTATTTTATGTATTTATTTATTTAGATGACTATGCTGGCCTTGTGGTATATGGCCTTTTTTTTTTTTTTTTTTTTTTTACATATATACCTTTGGCCATTTTCATGTAATAATTATGTAAATTGGGCAATTAACAAACCATAACATCTCTCTCTCTCCCTCTCTCTCTCTCTCTGTCTGTGTGTGAGGTGAAAGTCTGTCAACAAGGAAGTGCAATGTACACTAAACACAATGGACTTGAACTGTCAGACTCAGTGACACCCACCCTGTGTAATCAACCTGCGAGAAAAAAAGGCATAAATGATAGGAAACAAGAGCAGTATATACAGAAGCTGTAAAAGAGGGTAATTTGCATTTCATTTGTTGTTTTTGTTATTTTGCTTAGCCTGTAGTTCCTCTATTTGTCTCTTGTAGTTTTAAAATAGTGAGCTGGACGTTTGTCTAGATCTTGACAAAAAGTTTTTGAAGAACCAGGAAATTAATCTGACATCTCAGTATCTTTCTCTACCTCTCTTGTTGCTTTCACTGTTTTATGAACAAGCCACAAAAAGGAAGGAAGGAGTTTGTAACAGTGCATGAGAGAGTGAGAGAGGGAGGGACATACGACAGCCTTATATACACTGTCAGGACGACCTGCTCTTCAAAGCACCGAATACAGTGTTTACGTTTCGAGAGAGAAGGAGAAGCAGAGAGGACAGGTATGAAGTCGCTAGACAAATGATTATGAACTGTGGTTGGTTGTGTGGAGGGATGTCTCTGCACAAGTTATAGAAGGAGGGAGGCAAATGGAAAAGTAGAGGATGAGTGCAGATGTATGACACGAAGAGAAGACTGTTCTTTACAGCTCTGGATTATGTTTATGCATGTATCATATTTATTGCAATATTAATGTACATTTCATTCTTTTTCTTTTTGACTGGAAGAGGAACATTTGAAATAGGAAGATGGTTCGGTAAGTTGAAATAATCTCTTGTTCCAATCTTGATCAACTCATCTTCCCTTTTTCAGTTTTGCTACTCTTATGTTTTGCACCATAGACCATTATCTGTGTGTTTTGCAATATGTTTTAACAAGTATTCTTTTGTGTGTGTGTGTGTGAATGTAACTGCAAAGTGCAGGTGTATTTATGTTGATGCTTGCCTGGGCTGTGCGTGTATGTGCATTTCTGCAAATGCACTTGGTGGTTTGGTAGGCCTTGGTAAGAGTGTGCTTGTTTTTGCATGTGCTTCACCATGACATGAATGATCATTATAAATGTTTTTTTTTTTTTTTTTGCCTATTTGGTTTTGAACAGCTCTGTACCTCCTCCACACACACATAAAGCCTAAAAAAGTATTTGGACACTTTTATAAATGCGTGAATGTTATTGCAGTACATTACCATAATTTGATCCAACTGATTTAATATTTTGTTGTGGATTTCTCAGAACTAATTTAACCTTTCTGAGCCATTTTTGCAGTTAAATGCAGATGAAGATGTATATGTATGAAGTTATTTTCCCTCGAGTCCACACAGGTGTTCTAAACCACAGGTGTTGTTCATCACATCAACTATGCATATGTTACACTAAAATTTGACTGCCACAAAGTGTCCAAATATGTTTTATTTTAATTTTGAACAAAATATATTTAAAAAAAAACTTCTTTTTGTGAAATATTTGTCTTGCGTACAGTTGTCTACGTACAATATGTTGTATTATTCGTATGATGGCACTCATGTAAAATTTTATTATTATTATAATATTAACACATGCTCATTTACATGTTAAACAGGTGGTTCCACAGAGATCTGTCTGGAATAGACGCAGAGACCATTTTGAAAAACCGAGGCGTCCATGGCAGCTTCCTGGCCCGACCCAGCAAAAAGAATGTGGGCGATTTCTCCCTGTCTGTTAGGTACAGCACTTTTTTTATTTTTTTTGATGATGATGATGATATGATAAAAATGTCAATTTTTTTAAATGTGATTTAGAGGTGAAAATTTGGTTCTGAGAATAAGCTGAGGTCAGATTAGCTGGCAAATAGCCTTCACAGATTTCTGTGTTTGACCGCTTTGATACTCGTCTTTGTTCCTCTGATTTTTCTGACCGTGTTTAGTTCTAGAGCTTGTCAGACAACTGATGAACAACACCAATAGGCTGATTAGTAGAATTGCCTGCAATGTGTGACTTGGATGTTGTCACGTAACGATTTGATGTTACTAAATGCCAGCCTAATGTCAATTCATTTTTAAAGGGCAAAGATCAGTGTCAAAACAGGCATATGTAGTGCCATACAATTCTGACAGTTATATTGACTTCTATTCTATTCTATTCTGTTGTTCTATACAGATAAACATATTTAGAGAAATAATAGAAAATAAATTTCTTCATAAATTCCATTTATCTTTTAACAGACTATTAAGCCTTTAATTAATAGGCTCTTATAAAGCTGACAGTACAGTGTAGGGAGAGAGAAAGGGAAAGATTCAGATCAAGTCAGATTTGAACCTGCATTCCCGTAAGTCCTCCACATATATGTCACTAGTATGTGTCCTATTTACTGCGCCACATTTCCAAATCACGTAACCAAAGTTGGTTTGCTGGCTTACTTGAACATACCTTTTTTTTCTCTTTTTTTTTTTGAGAAGACATTGAATCGTTCAAGCTCAGGAAGCTAATAAATATCTATGACAGCAAATGTTACTGCTATCCTTTTTGAATAAGCCTTCAAGTCAAGTAATTACTACACACTCACATACAGTTTCTACACACTTTGCAAAGTTACTATTACTCCATTTCCTGCAACATTACGTCCTGATGTTGTTGGATTTTGCCTCTGAAAGAAACGGCTAATTTATGTATAGGGTCCTGAATTAATATTTTTGAGATGTTATGGTCTATCTGATGAATAGGAAGACAATAAACAGAAATGTTATTTTACTGAGCATGATGCATCATCAGTCCCCTTTACTTCTCTTCATCTTTCATTCAGAGTGGGGGAAATAGTCACACACATTAGGATTCAGAACACGGGGGATTATTATGACCTGTACGGTGGGGAGAAGTTTGCTACGTTAGCCGAGTTGGTGGAGTACTACACTGGAGATCATGGAACTCTACAGGATAAAGATGGGACTGTTATTGAGCTCAAATACCCCTTAAACTGTTCTGATCCCACCACTGAGAGGTAAGCCATCATATTTGACCCTGCATCCTGGAGATGTTGGGGGGTGTTTGCAAATTATTTGTGAGACTGATATACTTAATTTCAAAGGTTTCTGAGACATCATTACCATTACAGGATGAGTTTCATCTGCATTTTGACAATGCACATACTGTTCTATAAAAATTATGTATAAAAACACTTACTAACCTTGTCTAAAGTTATATCCATTTTCTTAACTCCTGTCATGCCCATGTAAAACATTCCGATTATTCGCTTTTACAACACCATATTCCAAATTACGAGGCCCCCCACACATACAGTAGAGGCCTTATTTTCATGCTTGTTTATATTGCGTACTGATATTGATTATATTTAAATATGTCACATCAATCATTCTGGTTGCAATGCAGTATCATGACGTTTTGCAGTTGTTTATAAAGTTAGATTTTTATTTTTTTCACAACAGCTAGTCAAAAAAATATGTAAAAAAACGTGATTTGTAAAAAAAGGTCAAAGTCAGAATGTCCATTTCTCACTTTATGCAGCTTCATTGTTCATGTTAAGCTTAATGCAGATACGCATAGTGCTATTTGGGTAATTGGAAATTTCTGTTTGAAAATTTATGACTTATGCCATAGTGGACCGAGTAGTCAAATAATTTATTTCTGTCCATGTAAACATAACCACTGGCTTTACTGGTCTTTTTAAAATAATTTCGAAGACAGGGAAACTCAGTCATTTGCCTCATAAGGTTAAGAATTTACATGTTTTTTTTACAACTAATAAACAGTGTTATTATCTGTGAAGGAAGTTTTTCTGCTTTGCACTTTTGGAGACGTGTTTGGGAATTTTGTAGTTTAGCTGTGTAATTTTATGTAAATGTATCTGTTCAAATGCTGTTATGCTGAATAAGGGTTTCAACTGATTTTTTTTGTGGCAGATAAATACTATACTAGCTACTCAAAGAACAAAAAAATGGTTAACTACATTGCTTCAATGTAATTAGCTTTTTTTTTAGTAGGCCTAGCTAGTGTGGCTACCTACTTTTAAATAGCATGTATTGATTTTTAGCTACATTACAACAAGATACTAACAAATAGATGCTAATTACATTGCAGTGGTGTAGTTAGCCACTTTTTGTTAGCATGTAAACAAAAGCGAGATAAATTAGTAGTTTAACTGTAGTTGGACTACTTTTAATAAATAAAAATTGAAGCTTTGATAGCTTTCCCAACACTAGTTGCTACAGTATGGCAAAATGTTAATGGAAAATTAATGGAAAAGTTGTTACGAAGTAGAATGATCCACATGTATGCAGCTTCTGGACTGTAAAATTGTGCACTAAGACAAAATGTCGCCTCAGAGGAGTCTGTCCCTGCTGTCGATGTATTGATTTGATAAAAGCACATGATCAGTCGTTTTATTACACATTGGAATTCTTCCACATTCTACTTTCAGTTACATCAGAAACTGAGGAACAAAACCTCTTTCCACCGCTGACATTAATCCTATTAAAAATAAAGGGTAGAAATTCCCAACAGCAGCAGATTCACTTCATTTAGCAAGAGAGATGTTAACATGATCAGCAAATATAATTTGATTTAACATGGTCTCTTTTGCTTTATGATTACACCAAATTTACATTACATATCATTCTAAATCAGTCTGCTACTGCAGATTCTAATGCGATCTGCATTTGACCACGCAACTTTTAACAGTATATCAGTTTCTCCTGTTTATATGGATTATAGACACACAACATCCTAAATCAGCATTGCTAATCATAAGTCTAATGTAAGATACGCATGTGGGTGCATAAATGACAAGCACTGGAAAATGCACCTTATTTGGATATTGTGGGTTTTTTTCTGTCAGTCTATCTTTTTTATTTTTTATTATTTATGGTGAAAAAGAAAAAAAAAACCTAACACGCGCATATATATATATATATATATATATATATATATATATATATATATATATATATATATATATATATATATATATATATATATATATATATATAGGACAATAATTCACTGAATTAAATATTAGCAAAACAAAAATGCAGCTAATTAATCTAATGATCATTAATCTAATGATTAATGCAATGTAAGGTAAAGTGAATTATTATAATGAAATTATAATAATTATAAATAAATTATAAAAAATAATAAGTAAAAAGTAAATGTTTGCAAGTTCAAATGTCTGAGACTGCTTGCAAAATGTCTATTTAGCATTTTTTTTTAACTATATATTATAATTATATATATTATATTAATTATATTATTACCTGCATACCAATTTGAGTGAAATGTTGAATTTAATTTGAGATAGTCTTAATATTTAGTTTGTCCCTTTTGTGATTTGACAGTAGCACTCGAATTGCATAAGCTCCACAAACCTGATGATCATGTCCTCATTGATCCACATTGATCTTTTACTTCAATAAAAGCAAGACCATCTGTGCAAAGGAGATCACATGATCAGTGCCACAAATTTGCTTATTTTATTAGTGACAGAAATGTGCAAAGTATTTTTCTTAATCATTCATAATGTTGTTTTATTGTAAAGTTTAAAATGCTAAAATGTGTTTATTTTCAGGTTCAAATTAGATTTTGAATCCCACAATTAAATGTGGCCTTTTGGATTCCAAAGTTTCACTATCTTGGTCACTGAGTTGTATTTAAGCTCCTTATTTTATGTTGAAGCACCTTGAATTGCAGACACACTCTAAGCCTCCCTCTGCCATGTGTCTGACTTCCTCTTCTCAACTGCGGTTGGAAACTTTAGTTTTGACACATTTGCAAACAGTGACCAGACCCATTCAGCCCTTCCTTCATTTCTCTACTGTCTCTCTTTGCTCTCTGTCCCCCACCCTTCTGTCTATCTTTCTCTTTTTTGGTCATGCTGATGATGAGCTCTTCGATGGGTGTTGTTTAACGGACAGAGAACATGCAGTTTATGCATACTGAGCCAAACTCAGTGTGACACTTTTCTACATTTTTGGACCTTAAAAGTGTTACAGTGGGCTTATTATGCTTACTTGTGAACTGCTCCAAAAAGAATGCAGAACTGTTTTTTTCCCATGGTTTTATCTACCATAAAACTTACTTTCTGGTATTTTCAACAAGTTAGAGATATTTAAAGAGAAAGTTCATCATAAAATAACTATGTCATCATTTACTCACCAAACCTGCATGGGGCTGTTCACACAGGACACATTTTTCTATTGCACTGTGCTACTTTTTCATTGTTTTTCAATGTAAACGCACTAGACGGACATCTTTAATAGTTGCGCTCACATCTTGTGATTTCGTGCATTTCGTCTCGTGCATGACACTTTGTTCTAAATACGCGGCTTTCGAGTTAAAAAGGTTCAAATTTTAAAAAGGCATCTCTAGACCTTGCACTTTTTTCATTCCTGTGACCTGCGTCTCTGTGTGAACCAGCCCTATGACTTACTTGCTTTAAAATGTATGTTTGAGGAAGGTTTCTACTGTTTTTGTCCATACAATGAAAGTCAGTGGGGCCCAAAACAAATTTGGGCTAGAGCTTAGATCGGGCTCAAATTCAAAAACCTTACCCGAGCCCGGCCCGGCCCGACATATTAACTGTAATTATGAGCCATGATACAGTGAGACGCGTGCCATATATAGAAAGTGTTCAGGAGGCATACTATAAGTTTTTTCTAGAAAGAAACCTTATTATTCAGTCAAAATACTGAGCTCGGCCGTTATTCTGTGGGCGTTCCTGTGAGTGCGTGTGAGCCGTCAACAGCCGCTCGTGCTTACTTTAAATCGCACTGTTGTCATGGTACCCAGGATAAGCACAAACGTGCACCATTTTGAAAAATCAGGCTCAATAGAAACAAACGTGACTCTCGTCTTCTCTATAAGCTACATGATAAGAAATAATACAATAATACTAATAATAAGGTAAACCTCCTGAAGTGAATGTTGTGTACCGGTTGTCATGACAACATTGCGTGAGCGGCGGCTCGCGCACAGAGTAACTGCCAAGCTCAGTTTTGACTGAAAAATAAGGTTTTTTTCTTGCAAAACCTTATAGTATGCCTACTGAACACTTTCCATAGAAGATAGAAGGACATAGGGCATTGAAACAACAGCAGCGTGAGTAAAAGATGGCTTTATTTTCATTTCAGGGTGAACTATCCATTTAATGAATAATGCAACAAGGACGAAGCATGTAAACTGCATTTTGTGTGTATTCAGAATGGAATGGATCCGAATGAAGAAACGTAACTTTGTACACATTTGTTACTTAGGCCTAGTTTGCTAAAAATATAAATAATATTTGTGATTATGGCATAGCTTTCTCCCTACCCAATTAGGCTAATAAAGTAATGATTAAAAACACAAATGCTTGATCAAGGGCCCGCACCGGCCCGAGGATAGTGGCGGGAAATATCGGGCAGAGAATCTAAACTCTAATTTGGACCCCACTGACTTTGGACCCCACTGACATTGTAAGGCCAAATTATTACATTTATAACAGCTATGTATAATGACTGTTTCTTAGTTAGGATGAGTATATCTTCTCACATATCAAAGCATATCAATGAGAAGGAGCTTGATTTCTGAAAAGAGCAGAATTAATGCTAATGTAATGCTATTTTACCGTAATTGTCTTACAAATGAAGTGAGGGAAAGGAAGGTAACCCATACTTGAATTTTTTCCTCTGCTTTTAACCCATCTATGTTAGCACTATTAGGAGCAGTGAGTTAACATCCACACACACACACACACACACACACTACAAGGCGTGGACACAGACACCTGGAGCAGTGGGCCCAGGGAGCGATTGGGGGTTAGGTGCCTTGCTCAAGGACACCTCAGTCGTTTCCAGCTGGTATTGAGAATCGAACCTGTGACCTTTGGGTTACAAGTCTGACTCTAACCATTAGGCCACAACTGTCCCTCAATGTTGAAAATAGTCACTAAAGACACACAATACATACGCACAGCACATCAAGTGTGCATGACAGTTTCTTTCTTTAAGTTGTGATAGAGTTGGAAGAGAATTTGCAATGACAGATAGTGTAATGTATATACATTTGATACTCACATAAAATAAGTTAATATTTGGGAGCAGCACGTTCAGGTAATCCAACAGCGAGAAGAGGCCTGCATATGTAGCCGTCCCTCACCTCTGTCCCGTGAAAGATTTGCTGCATCCCTTGGGCCACCCCAACACCTCACTCTTGGCTGGTTCTTGTTCAAGTTAAGGATGGGAGGGGTACTCTGGGTTCGGGCCAAATTCCGAAGCCCTCCTCTCGGACAGCATGCCAAATATGCATACATTACCATATCTCATTACATGTGCGTGTGAAATGTGTAATGAGAGTTGCATTGATAATGCATGGAACTTTGATTACAAGTCCAGTCCAATTAAAAACATACAAGAGATTTATAATTGCTGATTATAAACAAACTCATTTGATTGCATGACATAGTGTCTTATTAGTAAGAGGAATGTCCAGTTGAAATACGTCCAGTCACTCTTAGGCTTAACTTTTAGTCTTATGGATAATTTTAGCAAAGACAGAGAACTTAAGAATTAACACATTATTAACACATTAACAAGAAGCAGCCAACTAAAAATATGAATTATTTATATATAAATATATATATAAAAAAAGCGAAACTATTATATTAGCAATTGCTTGTACAGGGAGTGCAGAATTATTAGGCAAGTTGTATTTTTGAGGATTAATTTTATTATTGAACAACAACCATGTTCTCAATGAACACAAAAAACTCATTAATATCAAAGCTGAATATTTTTGTATCAATATTTTAAGTAGTTTTTAGTTTTAGCTATTTTAGGGGGATATCTGTGTGTGCAGGTGACTATTACTGTGCATAATTATTAGGCAACTTAACAAAAAACAAATTTATACCCATTTCAATTATTTATTTTTACCAGTGAAACCAATATAACATCTCAACATTCACAAATATACATTTCTGACATTCAAAAACCAAACAAAAACAAATCAGTGACCAATATAGCCACCTTTCTTTGCAAGGACACTCAAAAGCCTGCCATCCATGGATTCTGTCAGTGTTTTGATCTGTTCACCATCAACATTGCGTGCAGCAGCAACCACAGCCTCCCAGACACTGTTCAGAGAGGTGTACTGTTTTCCCTCCTTGTAAATCGCACATTTGATGATGGACCACAGGTTCTCAATGGGGTTCAGATCAGGTGAACAAGGAGGCCATATCATTAGATTTTCTTCTTTTATACCCTTTCTTGCCAGCCACGCTGTGGAGTACTTGGACGCGTGTGATGGAGCATTGTCCTGCATGAAAATCATGTTTTTCTTGAAGGATGCAGACTTCTTCCTGTACCACTGCCTGAAGAAGGTGTCTTCCAGAAACTGGCAGTAGGACTGGGAGTTGAGCTTGACTCCATCCTCAACCCGAAAAGGCCCCACAAGCTCATCTTTGATGATACCAGCCCAAACCAGTACTCCACCTCCACCTTGCTGGCGTCTGAGTCGGACTGGAGCTCTCTGCCCTTTACCAATCCAGCCACGGGCCCATCCATCTGGCCCATCAAGACTCACTCTCATTTCATCAGTCCATAAAACCTTAGAAAAATCAGTCTTGAGATATTTCTTGGCCCAGTCTTGACGTTTCAGCTTGTGTGTCTTGTTCAGTGGTGGTCGACTTTCTGCCTTTCTTACCTTGGCCATGTCTCTGAGTATTGCACACCTTGTGCTTTTGGGCACTCCAGTGATGTTGCAGCTCTGAAATATGGCCAAACTGGTGGCAAGTGGCATCTTGGCAGCTGCACGCTTGACTTTTCTCAGTTCACGGGCAGTTATTTTGCGCCTTGGTTTTTCCACACGCTTCTTGCGACCCTGTTGACTATTTTGAATGAAACGCTTGATTGTTCGATGATCACGCTTCAGAAGCTTGGCTATTTTAAGACTGCTGCATCCCTCTGCAATATATCTCACTATTTTTGACTTTTCTGAGCCTGTCAAGTCCTTCTTTTGACCCATTTTGCCAAAGGAAAGGAAGTTGCCTAATAATTATGCACACCTGATATAGGGTGTTGATGTCATTAGACCACACCCCTTCTCATTACAGAGATGCACATCACCTAATATGCTTAATTGGTAGTAGGCTTTCCAGCCTATACAGCTTGGAGTAAGACAACATGCATAACGAGGATGATGTGGTCAAAATACTAATTTGCCTAATAATTCTGCACTCCCTGTATTTATTAGTGTTCAAGTTGTTTATCATAAATATCATTTTATTTAAGAATATAATAAAAACATTTTTTTAAATGTATTTTTTTTATTCAGAGGCATCAAAATCATACAAACTACAACACAGGTTGTAGTTGACAGAGAGCAATCATGGAAGGAACCCCAGAAGGGCGATTTAGCAAGCGTTTTTTCTCTAGAGAACAGAGAAGGAAGGACAAGCTAAAAATACACCAAAGTCTCGAGTCAAGAAATCTTGTCATCAGAAAATTTTTCCGACCGCAGTACAGGAAGCTGAGATGTAGAAATTGAGAACTGAGTCCAATTGTTATTTCACATTTTAGTATGCTAGAGCGTGAGGACCACCATACTTTTGCATCATGATCTAGAATTGCTAATAAATACGTACGTGGCAACCTTGTGTTTATGGAAGTGGTTTGTGGTGCAGCTGCTTTGGCCCTATTTTTTTTATTTTTAGGCACTATAATCCTCTAAATACCTTGAATGGTTTGTTTGTCTCAGAGGTGTGAATTTCTTTGAATTACATTTGCAGGAAATCCTCCATGTTTTACTATTAAAATGTTCTATTATGAGAACATCTAATATCTAATACCAACAGTACAGTGATCTAAAATAGATTTTTTCCCTTTTGCATTTGTATGTTCAGATGGTACCATGGCCACCTGTCGGGTCCAAACGCTGAGAAACTGCTCCGTGAGCGTGATGAGCCCGGGACATTCCTGGTGAGGGAGTCGCTCTCTAAACCAGGAGACTTTGTTCTGTCTGTGCTCACCAATGATATGACCAGTGCTGGAAGGAGGGTCTCCCATATCAAGATCATGTGCAACGTAAGTGCATGTGCTCATACATGTATAATTGTTGTGAGTCAAAAGAGGTCAGTGTTCTGCATTAATCTTAACAGCAAGTATCTGAACGTGAATGATATGTTACTTCATAAGCTTGTTTCAAACCCAAGAAAATGTTTTAACGTCGGGTTTTGGACAATTTCTTGGTGCAAATGCAATAACTTGCAATTATTATTGAAGATGAGCAAAAATAGATTAAATACTAATTGCAATACAGATAGCTAATTTTTAAATAGCTCAAGTATTTTCTGTCATGAATTCTTTTATTTATTTTTTTACCCTTTTCAATGCAAAGCCATCACAAAATGAACAGGATTTATGCGGATATTGTTAAAAACATACATACTTTCGGAGGCCACTATACATACATGGCTCATTTAGATGGTAAACCGCTAAAATATTTAGCACATATTATGTACTTTTGTATAGATCTTAGCATCTTGATCAACAACATGTTGTTTGAGTGGAATTAACATTTTCATAAATTTAGCAAATAACAAAACTACTAAAAAAGTTTTACTTGTATAACATGAAATATATACTCGCGTACACACAGTATGACATTTGTACACATTCACACAGCTTGACTTACATATGCATAAACATGTTTGACATACTTAAATGCACAGTATAGCATTTAAAAACATATGGTACACACAGTATGACATCAATGCACACGTTTGCACTTACCTGAAAAACGCGACTGGACTATGAGTCATGAGCGTGTTGGATGGTAGCGGGGGTGGTCATGCCCCACTCGGGCTCTAAATAAGCACTATTGTTGTGCTGTTTAAATGAATGGTGAAAGATTATGACCAAGGGAAAATCAGGTCAACGCACTGCCTGTCGGTTGTTAATTCATTACACTGGTATGTGCGTTAGTGAGGTTCAAAGCGCACAAAATGCAATCGTTGGATTGTTGCCCTGAGCTGATTAACAGAACAAACAGTGTTCTGTGAAGACGGTTCTAAGCAGCTCAGAGAAACAAACAATGCAGTTAAGGCCTAAAACATCTTAAACCAGCCTGTTAACCCTAGTTTATCCAAGAAGTTGTAAGCCCTTGCCAATGGACAGCTTCTGTTTTTAATCTGATTTAAAGACACAGAAAGCTTTCTGTGTCGCCATTTTGGTGATGGTATTTAAGGTTTAATGAAAGAACATTCTCACAGGTTGTACAATAAAAGTAAAATCTGAATGACCATTCTGTATTAATTTTTTTGAATAGTAGAAATGTAGAACATATGCTTTGCAAAATTAAGACAAAACATATTAAGAACTACACCAGTGTGAACTTTAGAGGAACTAATATACACTCACCTAAAGGATTATTAGGAACACCATACTAATACTGTGTTTGACCCCCTTTCGCCTTCAGAACTGCCTTAATTCTACGTGGCATTGATTCAACAAGGTGCTGAAAGCATTCTTTAGAAATGTTGGCCCATATTGATAGGATAGCATCTTGCAGTTGATGGAGATTTGTGGGATGCACATCCAGGGCACGAAGCTCCCGTTCCACCACATCCCAAAGATGCTCTATTGGGTTGAGATCTGGTGACTGTGGGGGCCATTTTAGTACAGTGAACTCATTGTCATGTTCAAGAAACCAATTTGAAATGATTCGAGCTTTGTGACATGGTGCGTTATCCTGCTGGAAGTAGCCATCAGAGGATGGGTACATGGTGGTCATAAAGGGATGGACATGGTCAGAAACAATGCTCAGGTAGGCCGTGGCATTTAAACGATGCCCAATTGGCACTAAGGGGCCTAAAGTGTGCCAAGAAAACATCCCCCACACCATTACACCACCACCACCAGCCTGCACAGTGGTAACAAGACATGATGGATCCATGTTCTCATTCTGTTTACGCCAAATTCTGACTCTACCATCTGAATGTCTCAACAGAAATCGAGACTCATCAGACCAGGCAACATTTTTCCAGTCTTCAACTGTCCAATTTTGGTGAGCTCGTGCAAATTGTAGCCTCTTTTTCCCATTTGTAGTGGAGATGAGTGGTACCCGGTGGGGTCTTCTGCTGTTGTAGCCCATCCGCCTCAAGGTTGTGCGTGTTGTGGCTTCACAAATGCTTTGCTGCATACCTCGGTTGTAACGAGTGGTTATTTCAGTCAAAGTTGCTCTTCTATCAGCTTGAATCAGTCGGCCCATTCTCCTCTGACCTCTAGCATCAACAAGGCATTTTCGCCCACAGGACTGCCGCATACTGGATGTTTTTCCCTTTTCACACCATTCTTTGTAAACTCTAGAAATGGTTGTGCGTGAAAATCCCAGTAACTGAGCAGATTGTGAAATACTCAGACCGGCCCGTCTGGCACCAACAACCATGCCACGCTCAAAATTGCTTAAATCACCTTTCTTTCCCATTCTGACATTCAGTTTGGAGTTCAGGAGATTGTCTTGACCAGGACCACACCCCTAAATGCATTGAAGCAACTGCCATGTGATTGGTTGATTAGATAATTGCATTAATGAGAAATTGAACAGGTGTTCCTAATAATCCTTTAGGTGAGTGTACACTACCAGTCAAAAATTTGGAAACTGTACTATTTTGATTGTTTTTGAAAGAAGTCTCTTCTGCTCACCAAGGCTGTATTTATGTTATTAAAAATACAAAAAAAGCTGTAATATTGTGAAATATTATTAAAATGTAAAATAACTGTTTCCTATTTGAATATATTTTAAAATGTAATTTATTCCTGTGATGCAAAGCTGAATTTTCAGCATCACTTCAGCATCACATGATCCTTCAGAAATCATTCTAATATGATGATTTGCTGCTCAAGAAACATTTATGATTATTATCAATGTTGAAAGCAGTTGTGTAAAACATTTTTTTAGGATTCTTTGATGAATAGAAAGTTCAAAAGAACAGTATTTATCTGAAATAGAAAGCTTTTGTAACATTGTACTACCCTTCAAAAGTTTTGGGTCGGTAATAATTTTTTGGGGGGGGTGGGGGGGAGAACTTAAAGAAATTAATACATTTATTCAGCAAGACATTTATAATATTGCAAAAGCTTTCTATTTCAGATAAATGCTGTTCTTTTGAACTTTCTATTCATTAAACTGTTTTCAACATTGATAATAATAATAAATGTTTCTTGAGCAGCAAATTGGCATATTAGAATGATTTCTGAAGGATCATGTGACTCTAAAGACTGGAGTAATGATGATGAAAATTCAGCTTTGAATCACAGAAATAAATTGCATTTTATATTCAAATAGAACAAAGTCATTTTAAATTGTAAAAATATTTCACAATAATACTGTTTTTGCTGTATTTTGGATCAAATAAATGCAGCCTTGGTGAGCAGAAGAGACTTCTTTCAAAAACAATCAAAATAGTATATATATATATTGTAAACCACATATTCCCTGTATAATTTCACGATAACTGT
The DNA here is from genome assembly GCA_039654625.1 of Rhinogobio ventralis. NCBI lineage: Eukaryota > Metazoa > Chordata > Actinopteri > Cypriniformes > Gobionidae > Rhinogobio > Rhinogobio ventralis. The sequence goes on from CM077201.1 coordinate 15,957,996, forward strand.
TTTTGTTTCACAGTGTATTAATGTGTCAAAATACATAGATGTCTTGTCTTTATATTTTAATAATAAATATAATTTGGGGGTCCTTGGCATCATTTAGGTTCCACTGAACCTCATGTTACCCGTGTGTAGGAATTCAAGTGACTGATAAACTGATTAGTCATTTCTTATGCATGTTTATTTTCAGAATGACCGCTACACAGTTGGTGGTAAAGAGATTTTTGACAATTTGACAGACCTCGTGGAGCATTTCAAACGCACTGGTATTGAGGAGTTGTCTGGGACAATGGTTTTCCTCAAACAGGTAAAGAACATTTATATCGGGCGGGGGTTCAACATGTGTTAAATCTCCTAAATGTCAAGCAACAAAAGCACTAGCAACTAATCAGCTTCTGGCATTAACTGCAGCATTGTGGGAATTTACTGCATTAGGTTTGGTCACATTGAATTATATGTTTTGATATATTTGTTTAAACTGATTTGATTTAAAACTCTTTTAAAATATTTTTTATTTTGTTAATTGAGATCATATAGATAAGTTGCTGCTAAAGTGAACTGCTATTACTTTTATAGTGGCTAAATGTTGAGCATCTGAGATACGACTGGAAAATATCTGTGATACTGAGTAATGTACTGAGTGTGACAAAATGGCACATTACAAAAGAACTGTGGGAAGCACCTTTAATGGTGTGATTAATATTCGCCCTTTCTGTCTGTCTCTCTCCTCCTTTCTGTCTGATGTCTTGATGTGTGACTTTTCTCCCTGTTTTCATTTGTTTTGATTTTGACCCACCTCTCTTTCCCCCAGCCTTATTACTCCACAAGGTTGAACGCAGCTGATATTGAGAGCAGAGTAAAGCAGCTCGACCAAACCTCAGAGAGGGAGAACATGGATGGGGCTGATAAAAAGATAAAAGCTGGGTTCTGGGAAGAGTTTGATGTGAGTGACGTGTTTATAGGTTATTCACCTCCTGCTGTAGATGAATCACAAGTTCTTCATACATTAGAATCACTACATTTTTTGTGCTCGATGTGGGATTTATTTGGAAAATAATTTTGGAAATAGTGCAGCAATGCTACTCAAACAAACATAAATGGAGAAAACTTAACGCTTAATATTGGAATTTTCTCTTTTCAATTAAAAGAGATTTTTTTTTAGACTAGAACACACTTGCATATTAGCTGGACCAGCCTAAAAAATACACTTTAAAATTTTTTTTGAGCTACACAGATTTTACAGATAATCTGATAGATAGGTTATTGAAGTGTAATCTTAAACAGTTTCGAAGATTTCAGTCTTGACCAATGAATGTATTGACTTGCCAAGGAGAAACCTTATTTATTAAAATAATAATAACACCCAACCAAAGTAAATAAATATGCAAATAAAATAAAAATAATCAAATTAAATTAAATTGTAAAGTATAGTAAAATAAATAAATAAAGTAAAAATTAATTTAAAAGTAAAGTAAAATTAAATTAAATAAAATAACAATGAAACTAAATAAAATTAAATATAATTCTGTAGATTAGCTAAGTTTTATTCCCACATGTTTTGAATGGTTCTGTGGTAGTTTTTGGGTTTGTGGGCTGGAGTTATTCCGTTCACACATAACAGCAGCCTGTAGTCTGTTAGGCCACAACAGAGGGTCTATTTCCCATTCAACATAATCCATGTTTGCCTTTGGCCAACTTTTTGTTCTGCCAAAGCAATCAGATGTGATCAGATAACTGATTATTTTGATTTATTACTTTAAATACACAGTTACATTTTTAACGTAAATGACAAAAAGACATGAAGTCGAAGGCATGTGTTTTGTAGCAATCAGTTTTAGCAGCATCTGTGTGAGTTATGAGTCTGATTAAAGACAATTCTTGCATTTTTACAGCTTTTTTTATAACTCTTGGTACAGAATGGCATAAAGAATTTGATCAACTGTTGCTAAAATTAGTGCGTTCGTACTTAGATGATCTCTGGTCGTAGTAAGGTTAGACCACAGGAGCCAAACGGTTGTTCAGAGCCACTCTCAACAAGCAGGATGTGGTCACGTGTACTTTCTGTCTTAATTTCCCTTACTGTCTGTGCTATTTTTGATCTATAAATCTGTTTTTCTTCTCGCAGGCACTGCAGAAGTTGGAAACTAAGGTAACGAAGAGCAGAGATGAAGGAATGAGACCAGAAAACAAAAGCAAAAACAGATACAAGAACATCCTTCCCTGTGAGCAATGAATCTGATCACACTGCAGTATTTCTTTTAAAAATGTATAAATGAAATATGTTTAGTAGTGATCAATTGAAAAAAAAGACAAATGTTTTACTGTTTTAAAGGGGTGTCCACAAAGTTTTGGCCATCTTGTCATTATTTACAAACAATAAATATTCTAATTTCTTCTCTTTTCAGTTGATGACACCAGGGTTAGCCTGCAGAATGCTGATCCCAATGTTGTTGGCTCTGATTACATCAATGCCAACTATGTTGTAGTATGTCCATAACCTAATTCACAACATAATCTTAAATCTCTCAAATCTCTCAAATTACATCTTTAAAATGTCTCTTTTAAACCCCTTCTTTGTCATCATTCTCTCTCTTTCTGTATGTCTGTGTTCACAGAACAAATTAATGGATATTAATCACCAGAAAGTTTACATTGCTTGTCAAGGCTGCCTTGCAACAACTGTAGGCGATTTTTGGCAAATGGTGTGGCAAGAAGAGTCACGAGTAATCGTCATGACAACAAGGGAGGTTGAGAAAGGACGGGTTAGTACTTGTTGACATTCTTCCAGTTAATTATTAATTGGCTTAAAAATGGCTTTCTCATTTATGTAATTCAGTAATATCTTCTGGCTTAGTTTTCTGTGTGAAACAGTCCATCTCTATAGCCTTGCTTTTAAAAAAAGTAGAAAAGAAAATCTCCTGACTCAAATTTCGTTTCAGACGTTTCATGGTCTAACAACATAGTAATATTTTTTGTTACCCTCTGCAGAATAAGTGTGTACCATACTGGCCTAATCTTGAGGGAGAGTCAAAGGACGTAGGCAAATATATAGTGACGTTACTGAATGAGAAGGATGCCTCTGATTACAAGATCAGAGTGATGGAGCTCACAGCTCCGCATCGGGTAAGAAAAGAGTCTTTTCAATACCACTGTGCAAACATTCACACTAGCACCTGTGGCCCAGATTCTGTTCCATTGCATTTCATACCATCACCTTGATTCCAATAATAAAAAAAACATATGAAGAAAACAGTATTGAGTCAGTAAAATGTGGCTTTTCTGTTATTAACAAATACAGGTGCATTATGGTTAAATCAAAAGGTCAAAAAGTAAGACCACTTTAGGATTTTGAGAAATAATTGTAAATAAAATAAAGTATTGCTTGCTTTAAATGCCACGTGTGTTTTTCAAAAACCGCCACCGGGAAAAGTCATAATTAATCTTTTTGTGTTGGACTGGTCACTCCAAATTGTTCTAAAAATGTTCCCTTTCAGTCGGTCACATTCAACGTATGTCGGACGTCACTGACGAATTGGGATCACTTCAGGGAGCCCCTATCAGCTTCGAGATATAGAGAACCGGCCAATGACTATTGGCGTGCGAGATTTGCATCTCACGCTCCACCCCGCAGCGCGGGTATAAAGCGGAAGCGAATGCAGCGCACTGTTGTCATTCACTTCAGAGCCGAACAGCGTTGATGAAGCATCAGACTGCTTACACTCAGCAGAGAGAGAGAGAGAAAGAGAGCTCGTCAGAGAAGAGGATCGTTCTTGTGCTGGTCAGACGGCACAAAACAGCACGACCATGTGCTCACTGCTGCACAGAAGAAACCAACTGCTGTTCTCACAGCAAAACAGTTGCGTTTCCTGTTGGTTCGTGAGGGCGTTCCCTTGTGAGTGCAGATACAGGCTGCACTCTCCCTGTATTCTGCTGCAGTTTTCCCTGGGTGCTTCAGCACTAAAAGTGTTTTCTCACAAAAAAAGCAACACTGGAGTGACACTGCGTTTTTTTTCAAGATGTCATTCTACCTGTGCGTTTTTGGATGCGGTCGTTCCCTGTCACCCGCTGATGGTCACAATCGCTGTATCACGTGCCTGGGCATTCAGCACGCCGAGGCGGCTTTTGTGGATAGTTCATGTTCCCACTGCGGGAACATGACTATCGCGGCGCTTAGGTCGAGACTCACCTACCTCCGGGAAGGCGGAGTCCCTCTACCTATACCTCGATCTAGTACTATTCCTGCTCAGCAGAATAGACCTACTTCGACGGATGGCCGGGGTGACCTGAGGATTACGTTTAGGGCAAACCCGCCGAGCCAGCCTCCGCAGGCCCCTATTCCCTCACAAGCGCTGCTACCGGTAGAGCTTCCGGAGGAAACCGCTGACCCCGCCCACGGGCGGCCAGTGGTGACCTTCGGGGCTCCGGCGGATGAGCAGATGTCGATCGCTGCATCTGAGGGGGAGTTCCAGTCCTCAGGGGATGACGATTTGGCTGCACTGCCTCCCTCTTGGAGAGTGGCAGCGGTTGAGTCAGACCCTGAGTTGACTGCTATGCTTTCCCGGGCCGCTGAAAAGGTCGGGCTTGAGTGGAACCCTCCACCATGTCCCGAACCTTCTAGGTTGGATGATTGTTTTTTTTCGGGGCGGGTCGCACTGGTTCTCAGCATCCTGCCCCGGTGCCTTTCTTCCCGGAGGTGCATGAGGAGCTCACCAGGTCGTGGACAACACCTTTTAGTGCCAGAAACAGACCTAGTGGCTCCTCCCTCCTCACTACCCTTGACAGCGGGCAAGCCAAGGGGTACGTGGGAATCCCACCAGTGGAGCGGGCCGCCGCGATGCAACCTTGTCCGGTGACCGCTTCCAACTGGCGCGATGACCCGCAACTCCCGTCCAAGGCCTGTAAGTTCTCTTCCAGTCTAACTGTGAAGGCTTACAGGTCTTGTGGCCAGGCTGCGTCCGCCTTGCATGCCATGGCGTTGCTCCAGGTGCACCAGGCCCAGGCACTCATGGACATGCACGAGGGTAGGCCTGACCTCTGGGAGCTCTGGACGACGACGGACCTCGCCCTCAGGGCGACGAAAGTCACCGCCCGTTCCCTTGGACAGGCGATGTCCACCTTAGTGGTCCAGGAACGACATCTCTGGCTCAACCTGGCCGACATGAGGGAGACCGATAAATATCGGTTCCTGGACTCCCCCATCTCCTCGGCCGGGTTGTTCGGCGACACGGTCGAGAGCTTTGCCCAGCAGTTCTCGGCCACCCAAAAGCAGACGGAGGCCATTAAGCACATCCTGCCCCGGTGGCCAGCTACTGCCTCCACCCTGCCGCCGGTCGCAGCGCCTCCACCTGCCCGTCGCTGAGGACGTCCACCCGCCGCCGCCCCCGCTCCCTCCCTCCATCTCCTCCTATGAAGTCAGAAGCATCTGAGGTCGCTTTGTGCCATTCACATTCCGCGCCTGCTCAATCGTGTGGACGACGAGCTCTCACGACAGCCAGTGCTCCCCGGTGAGTGGAGACTCCATCCCCAGGTGGTCCAGCTGATCTGGAGTCGCTTCGGGACTGCACAGGTAGACCTGTTTGCCGCCCCGGACACGACCCACTGCCAGTTGTTTTATTCCCTGACCAAGGGGACCCTCGGCTCGGATGCCCTGGCACACAGCTGGCCCCGGGGACTACGCAAATATGCGTTTCCCCCAGTGAGCCTTCTTGCACAGACACTGTGCAAGGTCAGGGAGGACGAAGAGCAAGTCCTGTTGGTGGCTCCGTACTGGCCCAACCGGACTTGGTTCCCGGAACTAGTGCTCCTTGCGACAGCACCACCTTTGCCCATTCCTCTGAGGAAGGACCTCCTAACTCAGAGACGGGGCACTCGCGTCCGGACCTCTGGAAACTCCATGTCTGGTCCCTGGACGGGACGCGGAGGTTCTAGGTGGCCTACCACAAGCTGTGGTAGACACCATCACTTCCGCTAGAGCTCCCTCGACGAGGCGCCTCTATGCATTGAAGTGGAACCTGTTCGTCGACTGGTGTTCTTCTCGCCGAGAAGACCCCCGGAGATGTTCGATCAGTTCTGTGCTTTCCTTCCTACAAGACGGGTTTGGAGCGAAGGCTGTCTCCCTCCACCCTCAAAGTTTATGTTGCCACTATTGCTGCTAATCATGACATGGTAGATGGTAAGTCCTTAGGGAAGCACGATCTGATCGTCAGGTTCCTGAGGGGGACGAGGAGACTAAATCCGCCTCGCCCTCCCTCTATACCCTCTTGGGACTTAACTCTGGTGCTAACCGCACTGCAGAGAGCGCCCTTTGAGCCTTTGCAGTCAGCTGAGTTAAAAATTCTGTCTCTAAAGACAGTACTCCTGACTACATTGGCCTCTATCAAGAGGGTAGGGGACCTGCAGGCATTTTCGGTCGACAAATCGTGCCTGGAATTCAGGCCCGGTAACTCTCATGTAATCCTGAGACCCCGGCCCAGATATGTGCCCAAGGTTCCCACCATTCCCTTCCGGGACCAGGTGGTGAACCTGCAAGCGCTGCCTTCAGAGGAGGCAGACCCAGCCCTAGCTTTTCTCTGTCCTGTCCGCATTTTGCGGACTTACGTGGACAGAACACAAAGCTTCAGGACCTCAGAGCAGCTCTTCATCTGTTATGGAGGCCAGCAGAAGGGAAAGGCTGTCTCCAAGCAGAGGATGGCCCACTGGATAGTGGATGCCATCGTCTTGGCGTATGAAACCCAAGACGTGCCCTGCCCGCTCGGGTTAAGAGCCGCTGACAGATATTTGTAGAGCTGCGGGCTGGGCGACACCTAACACGTTCGCTAGATTCTATAGCCTCCGTGTAGAGCCGGTATCTTCCTGTGTGCTCGCTTCCCATAGTCAGTAACACCGAAGTGCCCATTCTAAGTGTCGGCTTGCTGCGCCATTCCCTTCCCCATGGAACGGATACCTGTGCTTATATGCTCCAGTTGAGTTCCCCAGAAATGGCGAACCCTGTTGAGTCCTCCGCAACCCGCGGCAGTCGGATGTGGCGGAGCGTCCAACGCCAGGTCTAACACTCGTATTCATTGGTGGAACTTGTGTTAAGCTGGGTTCCATATGTTGTGACCCCCACGGCGGTCCCATATGTGTATTCTTCCACGGTATGGCTCCCTACGGCGAGCCTGTGTCTTTCCCTCGGCAGAGCTCTCTGCCGTCTCAGTCAGGTGTTGTTCCCCCGCCTGCTTGGCCGGGGCCACCCCTGGGACTTCCGTATGTTGCACTGCCCACGGCCAGTCCATACAACAGTGCGCTGCATTCGTTTCGCCCCGCAGCGCGGGTATAAAAAGACTTTAGCAGTCTTCTTTAAGACTTTAGCTTTAAGATTTTGAAAAATTTAAGAACAAAAAAACATGTAAAATGAAGGAAATAATTTTTTGAGTTTCTTAAAATAAAATACATTTATGTAAATTTTTTATAAATTTTCACTAAATTTTTTATGCTGGCAATATCATTTTGATTAAAAATGTAAGTGAAAAATGTTTCTTAAACCAGAAAGGTTGCACAAATGCACAAAGCATTTGATGATTTGATAGTATTGAAGCATAAATGCATGAATGCACTGCACATGATATGTGATGATAATTCTCTTCCTTCATGTAGACTCTCTCTCTCTTTACCTTTCTGATTCCAGAATGATCCAGCTCGGACCATTTGGCACTACCAGTATTTGAGCTGGCCGGATCATGGCGTGCCGCAAGAGCCCGGTGGAGTTCTTAGCTTTCTGGAACAGGTCAACATCAAACAGCATGAACTGTCCTCATCTGCACCCATGATCATCCACTGCAGGTACTTACTCACAATAACATCTTCTTCCACTTGGGGGCTTCATGAGCACAATACAGTGATGTCATGCCATTTCAGATGTCCATAAAGTATATACTCTTCTAGATCTATATAGAACCTTAAAGGATTCTGTCAGGCACTTCATATATAGAACCCTTTAGGGGTTCCCATCATGGGATCATTTTATGGATTTAGTTTTAATTAACTATTTATTTTTTTTGATTACATTTTGATAATTAAACAGCAATTAAACATACTTTCTCCCTAAAAAATATTAAAGTAACATGTTGAACATGAAAGTATGATGCAATCATTTAAGGCATTCTTTCTTATGTAGAACTTTTTGGCATAAAGGGTTCTTGAAAATTGATTCAAGAACCGTAGGGTTCTATATAGAACCCTATTGAACCTTTTTGTCTATAGGCCCGTTCACACCAAGAACGATAATCATAAAGATAACTATAATAATAACTATATTAGCTACCACCAACACACAATATCGTTCTGTTTATTATAAGGGCGCACTAGAGTTGTGGTCTGCTGCTTTAAATGCTTAAGCTCTTTAAGTAAGGTGGATTCTGATTGGCACTGACAATGTTTATCAGCTGGACGATTCCAGCAATATCGTTCCTCTCTGCCATTATCGTATATAGTTGTGGTATGGATGATTTTTAGAAATATATCTTTATTATCTTTAATATATTTATCATTGTAGGTATTATCCTTGTTGTGAACGGGCCATAAGAGTGTAGATCTGAATATTCTTGACTTTTTATGGACCGCATTCAGTGGTTGGTTTAAATGCAACTTATTTTGTGCTTCACAAAAAACATCACTGGGATAATACATAATTCATCTTTTTGTGTTGGACTGATCACTCATAATTGTTTTAAAAAGATCATTTTAGCATATGCAGTTTATATTTTATTTTATTTATTATTTTATTTTATAACAGTGAAAACAGTGTATTACATTTCTTGGCATTTCTTGGCATGAAATGTAATGCTGAAAAGTTTAAGCAGAGAGTTTTAGCCAGAACAGTAGTGACACCACTCAGCATCTTGCATCACAGTACATGCTTGAACTTCTCATGATCTCTCACTTCCCACACTAAACCTTTAAATTAATAGTTTGTTTACTCTTTAGTAAAATGTGCTATGGGACATTCAGTGTCTCACGACCTCTACAAGCTGGAAGAGATAGTTTTAATGTGTTGTTGCTCAATATGTTTTGGCAGTGCTGGTATTGGACGAACAGGAACCATTGTGGTAATCGACATGCTTATAGATTCGATTGATGCTAAAGGTGAGTTTACCCTCTTTTGTGGTTTATGAACCTGACTTTTATTGTGTAAAAACTGCTATCTGTGAGGCTTTAAAAGTCAGCAGGCTGGAATTCGGAAGGTTGCTGGTTCAGTCACCAAGATATAAGCCATTGTGACCTTCAGAAAAGCACTTAAAGGGATAGTTTCTTTCTTCTGTTGAACACAAAAGAAGATTATGAAGAATGTTGGTAGCCAGACAGTTGACGGTAGCCATTGACTTCCATAGTATTTGTTTTCCTACTATGGAAGTCAATGGGTCCCATCAACTGTTTGGTTATTAACATTCTTTATAATGTCATCTTTCAACAGAAGAAAGAAACTCATGCAGGTTCGGAACAACTTGAGGGTTAGTAAATGATGACAACATTTTCATTTTTGGGTGAATCTTCAAGGATTTTTCCAGTAATAATTCTATGGCAACATGACATGAAAGGTCATAGGTTCGATTCCCAGGGAATGGATAAACTCATTAAATTAATACCTTAAATAAGCGTCTGCCAAATGCGCAAATATATAAATTCTTAATTAGTGTATTTAAGATGAGATAGAGACAGGGTCAGTATTGTTTCAATATTCATCTTTGTCTCAAAACAATAATGAACGTTGCCATGGCAAAACTCATTTTAGATCAGGGCATGAAAAATGTTAATCTGATCACAGGTCAGCTCTCTCAGCAGGAGCCTCTCATTATTATTCATCACTTTTAGCGCAACTTAGGGTTAATGCAGTGCAATCACATTGATTAAAGCATTATAACCTGTGAATGTCCCCAGGCTTTCTAGAATCTATGATATGTTTGGCTAATATGCTTCCCTTCCAAATGGTCCAGATTTTTTTTTTTCACAAATCAATACACTTAATCTTATAATAGGCTTATTTTAGATGACACAGCCACATTTCACATGGACACCTCAGGGTGGTTCTTTATCATAGATCTTGGATCAAACATGGTCATGATTTAAAAAAAAAAAAGGAAAATGTTTCTAAAGATGTTGTCTGTGTCAGGTTTGGACTGTGACATCGACATCCAGAAGTGTATTCAGATGGTTCGAGACCAGCGGTCTGGCATGGTGCAAACCGAAGCCCAGTACAAGTTCATCTACTTGGCTGTGCTACAGTATATAGATTCGACTAAGGTCACACGAAAAGCTGTCATGGTAAGAAAATGGCTGAGGATCATGGAAAGAGGTTTTTGAAATGAAATGAAGGGAATAAAGGGAAATATAGCCAGATAGTTTGCACTGGAAATTAATAATATTTAGTTTGTGGTCAGTAAGATTTTTTTAAATACAGAAATTAATACTTTTATTCAGCAAAGAAGCATTAAATTGAATAAAATGTGACAATAAATAGATTTATAATGTTAAAAAAGATTTCTAATTCAAGCAAATGCTATTCTTTTGAACTTTCGATTAATTCAGTTTTCTTCATCCTGGAAGAAAACTGTAGCAAGGTTTCCACAAAAATATTAGCAGCACAAATTTCTGAAGGATCATGTGACACTGAAGACTGGAGTAATGATGCTGAACATTCAGCTTTGATGTCACAGGAATAAATTACATTTGAAAATAGATTAAAATAGTAAACAGTTACTTTAAATTCTAATATTTCACAATATTACTGAGACTTAATTTAAGACTTAAGAGACTTTATATATATATTTTTTTTTTTAATTACTGACCCAAAACTTTTGAACAGTAGTGTACATATGATGCACCAATATGATTTTTTGGGGCAGAAACCAATACCGATTTTAACAAACAGTTATTGGATGATACCGATATTCACTTGCTCTTTTATTTGTGACCCTGGACCACAAAACCAGTCATAAGTCGCACGACAATACATTGTATGGGTCAAAATTATCTAATTTTATTTAATTTTATTTAATGCCAAAAATAATGTTCAATATTTAGATTTTTTTGCACCCTCAGAGTCCAGATTTTCAAATATTATCCTACCCTAACAAACCATACATTAATGGAAAGCTTATTTATTCAGCTTTCAGATGATGTATAAATCTCAATTTAAAATTTTTTACCTTTATGACGGGTTTTGTGTTCCAGGGTCACATTTGAACTTTTGTCATTAAAATAGATAGTGTTTTGATCATGTTTTAAATCAGCAAAGTATTAATTTATAGTTTATTTCGCCACTCTCTGTGTGTGAGTGATGTATTGCGTCTGTGTGCTTCAATGAAAACAGTGCATTAATATAGAACAGTGATTCAACTGATTTGCAACTACCTGTGCATTAAACGATTTTAGTGCACACCTTCCAGCCATTCAGAATCGACGGTGGTATAAAAACTATAAATGTATTGTTTTGCTAGTACTTATGTGTATTTAAAGGCACAATATGTAAGATTTTTGGATTCATATATCCAAAAACCACTAGAACAATGTTATATATTTTGTTGACTTGTGTACTTACATTATCCTAAATGTTTCTAAGAATGTTTAAATCCAGAGAAATAAGCAATTTTAACCAGGACACGGACTGTGTCCGTGTGTCACCTATCAATGACATCATACCCGTGTTACCCTAGCTCTGTATTTTGTAGAAACCATGGAAACACCAAAGATGCTTTAATATATTATGTGTTTTATTAGACAGGTGAGCAACTGTTTGGATACATTCATTGACAGAAAACGAATCATTGTTATATAGCTCAACACAGTCTTATTGTTTAAATGTCGTTTTCTTGATTTACCGCGAGTACCATGTTTTACCATGCCACACCAGTGTGCAACAAGTGTCTCATAGTAGCTGCCGAGCGAGTGCACAGAGTAGCATTATAACATAACTTTCAACACACTCAAATAATGCATCTAATATGATAAAACAGCGCTGCGTTACCCCACATACACATGACCGGAAAAAGCGGAAGTGGTCGTCTGCGGCATAATAAAAGCTCAAGGTGTCATCAAGCTATGCCTTTGTTTTGAATAAGCGACCTCTAGTGGTGAAAAAATACATATTGTGGCTTTAAAAATTTCTGAAACCTAAAATAAATCTTATGTGTTTGAAAACACTGAATAGTTGTTATATATGACAAGCGCTGAGCGCGTCCGTCTCTGGTTCAGTGCCAGCCAAAGTGAAAAAGCACATTTGAATTTAGCAGTTAATGTTATAATGAACGCTATAATCACACCGGTGTGATCATACACAGCAAAGGGTTAATCTTGGACTGTGCAACAGACATTATACAGCTCAGTGCTTCATGCAGTTAATTAATAAACCATCGGTTTGATATATTGGCCTTTTTCATGCTGTAGCCGATATGCCAATTGCAAATTGATCAAAAATCAGCCGATAAATATTGGCGGCTGATACATCGGTGCATCTCTAAATATAGGCTATATATATATATATATATAATATACTTTTTGCCCTAAAATCATATCTTATCAAAGTCAACACTGTAAAAAAGAAGATAAGACTGATATCCAGTTCTGTCTCTCCCATTTAGAATTGCTAAAGATTTTTTTCTTTTACTTTCTGCTTCAGGAAACAGAGACTGAATATGGAAACCTTTCGATTCAGCCTAAACACCAGAAGGCCAGTCGCAAAGCCTCTGCAAAGTGAGTATGCAACTGAGACTTCATCTTGTAGTGTATCCTCAAATACTCCCACAAATGTCAAGAAACGTTCCTCCCCGTATCTTCCCTAAACCAATGACCACTTAGTCGGTTCAAAGATCTCTGTCACACGGCCATTCTGCTTACACAAGCTTTTTGGAAGCCTTAGAACCATTGTGCAATATCCCATTGAAAAAGAAAAAAAAGGATTGAGTTGGGCATTTTATCTCAGATCTCGTATTGTATCAGTTTGACCTTGCTCCAATCACTGTGAGTTGAACTAAGCATTGGCTTACTGGACAAAGTCTGGCAAGTCTCTCTTTCTCACGTTTATGTGGGTTAAGTCAGTTTTTAGCTAAAGGTGCTGACAAAAACATTAAAACTGCAGTAAATGGCAAATAAAATAAGGAGCTTACTAAAAACAACTTAATGGTATGAATGGTATGACATATTCAAATCTAACAGCATTTAAATGAAAATGTTCATATCCAAGCATTTCAGTGGACTTCTTGTTTGTTTCTCTAGAAGTTGAGATGATTATAAGGATTGCTACAAGTTGGTGACTAATCAGTTATGCTGATCCCACCCCTTTTTTTTTTCAGAAAAAATGAAGATGTTTATGAGAATCTGGGAGCAAAGGGAAAGAAAGATGTCAAAAAGCAGAAATCAGAGGAAAAGAAGAGTGGATCTGTCAGGAAACGATAAAAAGAGATTTAATTGTGCTTTGTAATTGTACAGCTTATTTTAAAATACACTTTCAGCTGTTTTACAGACATACTGTTTAAAAGAAAACTGAGCCAGGGATTTTGTGAAGATGGCAAAATATTTGATGTTATCCAACAAATCTTGCTATATTGTTTTCTCTGTGTATTTTTGTGCCATTTTTATATTTGTTGAAGCAAATTCACTAAGTTGTAATTGATAATAAATCATCTACTCGTTCTATGTCCTTTCCAAAGACTGTTCAAAGTTATCCCTGGCCATTACGGCTATATTCTGTAATAAAATAAAGCCATGTTTGCATAGAATGTTTAATTTTCCGGGATGTTATTGTAACCGTAAGGCAGAAAGGAAAGGTTGATGTCCTGGTGAGATGATACGCACAAACTCTGGCCTGATGCCATTGAGACGAACCTGTTTCATTCTTATTCTGTACATCAGAGAGTGAACCCCATACAGGGCTGACCCCATTTAACATCGGGGCACAGCGGGGAAAAACAGTAGGAGAAATGAATGAACTTTACAGAGATCCACATGAGCAACAGAAAATTGTGTTGAGAAAAGAGTATTACATTTCCAGAAAATTTTCAAAAAATTCTCCACATAATTGATCAACATTTAAAATCACCTTCTCACCTTTAGTAAATTATCATGGTTAGCATCTTTCAACTGCCATTTTGCTCATATAGCAAATGCTGTGGGTCCACACCATCAGATACAAACAATGTGCAGTGTTATTTTAATTTCTAATTTTTTTATTCATATTTTGATTTTTTTTTAATCTATAATATTTTCTGTTTTTATTTTCACAAACGTTTTTACAATTTTATGTTTTTTGACTAAATCTAAATAGTTTTATTTCAGTTATAAAAATGAGAAATGTTGTCTTGGCAACTGGCTGAAATAAACTACGTTTTTCATATTTTTTATTTTATTTAAGTTCATCTTTATTTTACTTTATTAACTTAATGAGTTGAGACTTCATGATGGTCTCAAGCTGTTTTATACATCTATCACCAGTGACCTGTAATCTGAATTTTGGACACCACACATGTAGGCCTAAATGCATTACTATTTCTAAAATTGTTTAAATTTGCTAAAAAAAATAAATAAAAAAAAACGGTCTATTAGGCTATTATTCAACGAATGTTACACTATAACATTAGAGTTAGGAGTTAGGGTTACGCCTTTAAAAGGGGTACCGGTCATAATGAATCATTCTTTTGGTATGTATTTTATAAAGTTACAATTTGGTAAAAGTCCAGTCCACCTCCCCTTAATGCCTGCAAATCAGTTCCAAACCTAGAGAGGCTGGATTTGGCTATTTGTTCTATTCAGAATTGAGTTGGTCTGGGAGGAGTCACATCTGCTTTCGGGTTTACTTACAGAGCAAGAACCTGAGATCGGTCATGGTTCGTTGTGCAACGGAACATCACGAAATATATTCCCGGAAACACTGACCACGGATTCTACTCGGTGTCTACTTCGCGTGCTGTTAGGGCAACGAGGAAACGGCGTCAATCACACTATTATTTAACCAAATTAACTAACGTACAATGCGATAGTGGTGCCTGGAGACACGGATTGAGATCCAGACAGATAACCAGAGGGAAAAGTGAGCCAACAGAGTTTAGTCAGATTAATTTCGATTCGAACGAAGAAAGAAAGAAAAAAACACCGAGGATGTCCAAACCTAATTATACTGGCATTTACCACATGGTTTCCCAGAATAATTTTGAAGAATATCTGGCGGCTTTGGGTAAGCTACACTATATTTTTGTTACTTTTTCTCAGTTTTGCAGTCTAAGAGCATATGATAAGTGAACTGCTCTATAAAGGGTCTTTTCTTAACGAACAAGAGTGATTCACTTTGATTGTAATTTGATTCTTGTGTTGACTGTAATGCCTCTGCCTTCAAACCTTTGTGAACCTGACATAGCCTACCTCCCTTTATTTTGGGTTAATGAAATGAAATACAGTCTAATCATCATCTTGCCTTCAAGAAGAATACATTTATTAACTCTGACCTTGTCTCATCATGTTAAAATGAAAAATTCCCTTGTTTTGTTACAAAATCTTTGAATTACTTTTTTTCCCTGTGGAACACAAAATGAGAAATGTTTAATAACATGCTTGTCTCTGCATTTGCAACAATGGAGCTTTTGAGCTTGACAAGCAGCATAAAAGTATCATAAAAATGATTCATACATCTCATGCGTCATATTCCAAGACTTCTGAATTTGACAAACAGACTGAAATACAAATAGTTTCTCACTGATAATCTTCTCAGGTGGCCGGTAAACCACTGCAATGAGAACATTGAATCAGTTGAACTCAAGATCATTCTTATTCCAGAAAAAATCTTAAATTCACCTTTTTTGTTTCACTGAAATTTGGAATAACACAAGGTTAAGTAAATAGTGACAGAACTGTTATTTTTATATTAAGCTAAATCAATATGCTTAATCATATAATCTCAATTTCTGTTCTCATCAGATGTTAATTACGCATTAAGGAAAGTCGTCTGCATTCTGAAACCCAGCAAACATATTGAACATGATGTGAACACTGGAAAAATGAAGATTAAGACAGTCACCACCTTTAAGAACTTCGACATGGACTTCACTTTAGGACAGGAGTTCACTGAAGACCTGGGACCAGTCGATGGGCGAAAGTGCCAGGTCTGTGGGGTTCTTTTTTTATTTGCACTCCTTATTTTCTTTCTTGTCAACCCACTTGAAATGTATTTGTGGGAAACGTGGGCCCCTTTAAAAGGAACAAAGGAGTGTGGACAGTTTGGTATGTGTGGTGCTAATGGATAATGTTCTCCGTATGTTTCAGACCACAGTGGACTGGGACGGTGATAAATTGGTCTGCGTGCAGAGAGGAGAGAAAGAGGGCAGAGGCTGGACACATTGGTTAGAAGGAAACATCCTCCATTTGGTAAGCAATAGGCTTTGTCCTGGGCTTGGAAAAATGCTTTACATATATCAATATCTAGTGTCTGGAGGACTTTTAAAAAAGTATCTTAAATGTAAAACTGGACTAAAAAGGTTTTGATAAAACTATATGTAAAGTTTTTAAATAACAGAATAATAGGGGAGTACTATTGAGTACTATTAATTGATTGACATTTTATAACAATGATAAACTAAAAGTATTTGTGTGTATATATATATATATATATATATATATATATATTACGCATTATATATGCGTAATTAACATCTGATGAGAACAGAAAGAGAGATTATATGATTAAGCATATTGATTTAGCTTAATATAAAAATAACAATTCTGTCACTATTTACTTAACCTTGTGTTATTCCAAATTTCATATATATATTAGTGCTGTCAAAGTGTCAAATCGATTAATCGTGATTAATCGCATCCAAACCAAAATAAAAGTTTACATAATATATGTGTGTATACTGTGTATAATTATTATATATATATATATATATATATATATATATATATATATATATATATATATAAAAATACACACTTATTCATGTATGTATATATTTAAGAAATATTTGCATGTGTATACTGTATATATATATTTACATAATTTATATTATATATAAATATTTTAGATATAAATATATATTTTTTCTTAAATATATATATGCGTGTGTATTTATATAGACATGATAATTATATACAGTACACACAGTGAAGTGAAGTCTAAAGTGAAGTCCATGTCGAAGTTCTTAAAGGTGGTGACTGTCTTAATCTTCATTTTTCCAGTGTTCACATCATGTTCAATATGTTTGCTGGGTTTCAGAATGCAGACGACTTTCCTTAATGCGTAATTAACATCTGATGAGAACAGAAATTGAGATTATATGATTAAGCATATTGATTTAGCTTAATATAAAAATAACAGTTCTGTCACTATTTACTTAACCTTGTGTTATTCCAAATTTCAGTGAAACAAAAAAGGTGAATTTAAGATTACTGATTCAATGTTCTCATTGCAGTGGTTTACCGGCCACCTGAGAAGATTATCAGTGAGAAACAATTTGTATTTCAGTCCGTTTGTCAAATTCAGAAGTCTTGGAATATGACGCATGAGATGTATGAATCATTTTTATGATACTTTTATGCTGCTTGTCAAGCTCAAAAGCTCCATTGTTGCAAATGCAGAGACAAGCATGTTATTAAACATTATTAAACATTAATAAATGTATTCTTCTTGAAGGCAAGATGACGATGATGACTGCAATATATATTACATTTATTATTATGATTACTTTAGCTTTTTAAGTAAAATGTTTCTTTTCTTTCCTTTTCTTTGTCACCTTTTTCACTCCTGATGCTTTTGCACCCCTGTAGAATGATTTCTGAAGGATCATGTGAGACTGAAGACTGGAGTAATGATGCTGAAAATTCAGCTTTGCCTTCACAGGAATAAATTACTTTTTCTATAGACATTTTCTGTCTATTAAAATAGAAAAAAGTTATTTTAAGTTGTAATAATATTTCACAACTGTTTTTACAGCATTTTTGATCAAATAAATGCCTTCGTGAGCATAAGATACTTCTTTCAAAAACATAAAAAAAAATCTTGCCTGGTTTCATTTAACAGTTCTTTTCATTTAAAGAGACAGTACATTCATTTTAGGAATAGTTTCCATGGAGCAACCTGGTATTCAAGGCTTTACTCGGAAGCACAATGTTGATAGGACCTTCTCTAAATGTCTGCAATTCTTGAAATAATCCTGATCGAAGCTTTAACCACTGGGCTACTACTATGTATCTCTCACAATGTCATTCATCCTTTTTCTTCTCTCACATCTCTCTCTCTCTCTCTCTCTCTCTCTCTCTCTGCAGGAGATGAGGGCTCAGGGTGTCACTGCCAAGCAAGCCTTTAAGAAGGCTGAGTGAGGATGGAGAGAGAGAGAGAGAGAGAGAAATAGAGGGGCCATTTGCTGGGGGTTTTGAGCTCAGATTGTTCTT
This sequence comes from Rhinogobio ventralis, assembly GCA_039654625.1. Taxonomy (NCBI): domain Eukaryota; kingdom Metazoa; phylum Chordata; class Actinopteri; order Cypriniformes; family Gobionidae; genus Rhinogobio; species Rhinogobio ventralis. The sequence goes on from CM077201.1 coordinate 15,976,398, forward strand.
AGAGTTCAGGGCTCAGAATGAGGCAGTATTGCTACAATGATTTGTTCCTGTTCAGCAACAAACAAGAGTTTAAATGAAAACTACAAATGAAGAAATTGGTTCCCTCTCTACATGAAATGTTTCAGCTTTTAAAGCACAGTTTTCCCCTCACAGTTGCTATCAAACCAAAATGCAAAGATCAAATGAAATCATGACAATAGAGCCCTGTTACCCTCTTTGAACTGTACTGTAAAATATTGATCAGGCTGGATTCATGGCAACCTAAAATTTAAATTTTATGCAGATGTTTACAGTAAGCAGAAGTACGAGTGTTTAAATCAGCCAGTGGTTTAGCTAGTCAAGTACAGCTTGAATTCTTGATTACTAAATTGTATTTAATGTCCAGTGTTCTCCTACTGGTTTGGCAAATGATAGAAATAATGGATTTAATAAATCTGTGATTTAAATTGGTTAACTGCAGTAGTTAAACATTGTCTAAAAGTGCTGAAATATGTATGGTCTGAAATTTGATGGCATGTCATTGTATTTGTCCACTCTAGAATACAACCATTTATATTACTATAAAATTCTGTTTGTATGAATATATTTCTTATCAGAGCAATACTAACAGCAATCCACACAACATCATACTTTTGTAGCTTCTTTGTGGTAATTATTTTCAGTTACCAGTTGTTATTTTGTAATGGGGTTGGTCAAAATAGCCTCATATTCAATAATTGTGTACAGGTTTGGCTATACTTGTGAGGGCCAATACAGTGAAATATTACGACAACTGATTAGTGAGTACTTTTTACTGGTCCTCATTAGTTTAAAGGCTTATAAATCAAACAAAACATTTTTATTTAAATCTAGTATTTTGCACGTTTCTGTAATGGGTAGGTTTAGAGGTAGGGGTTGGGTTAGGTGATAGAAAATATCATTACCCTGATATAAAATCAATGGCAATGTCTTCAATAATATAGTGAAACAAGCATGCTAAAGTCAGGTGTTTTTTTTTTTTTTTTTTAAGAAATTAGTACTTGTATTTAGCAAGGATGCATTAAATTGATCAAAAGCAGTAAACAATTTTTAAATTAATGGTGTTATTTTGAACTTTCTAAGAATCCTGACGAAAAAAATTATCACAGTTTCCACAAAAGTATTAAGCAGCAAGTTTTGAACATTGATGAGAATTATTTCTTGGTGCACCAAATCAGCAGATTATAATGATTTCTGTAAAATCATGTGGGAAGACGGGAGTAATGGCTGCTGATTATTCAGCTTTTTCCTTTTTCACAGGAATATTTCACAATATTACTGTTTTGTTCTCTGTTTTTGATCAAATAATGCAGCCTAGGTAAGCATTTACTGAAACATTAAAAACCTTTATTTTTGATCGATATATATCTTTCAACCAGCCAGTGAAAAATGAAATGCCTTCCACCTTGCAGTTCTTCATTTTGCCTCTAGACTTGGGCAGAAAAAAAGTATTTGACAATAGACTTGGAAAAGTGATATTTGCTATTCACCAAAAATGGGGACAAGCTGAGATAAGACTGTCTAATGGCCTGTCCCGACGTCATATGTTTTAATTTGTACTGAAGTGCGTGCTTTTGACTGACTGACAGGTTCTTCAGTGAAATTGAATGCGGTAAATAATTTGCCAACAGAAGTTTAAAGGACACGCTTAAAGTATATTCCGCCATCTTGTGGTAAAACAAGGTATGACACATGACGGTCTTCATCCCTTTGCTTTGTACATATTTGTGGGATTATCTAAATACAACATTTTATTGAAATGTAATGAAACATCTGAAAAACAAGACCAGCAAGCATCTTAACTAAAGACCATGTTAAGTTTTTCATTCATCTTGATTATTGTATATTAAATGTATTTTTACGGTGAAAAATAAAATCTAGTTGTTTACACACATTCTACCAGAACAGAAGTAAATCTTATACAATGATAGATAAAACCACACTAAAGATATTTGATAATACACACAATCCTACACTAATAGGGAGTTGGTGCAGCAAAGTTAATCGTTCCATTCAGACTCCTGTGGCTGCGACTGATAAAGGGGGTGATGCGAGCTGTCTGTATATCCATTTGCGGCAGTTAATTGGCTGTATTTTTCTGACATCATTGGCATAACTCCATCACACTGTATGCTACTGTCCATGTCTGTGTAATTTTCAGCTGAGGAAGAAAAGAAAAAGAAAATTATAGGATCAGTGATTGGCTCATCTCAATATCGAATAATTTGTGTTTTCTTTGAACTGATAAGTATTTTAAACTCCCTTCACAGGCTTTTTAATTACTTGGACTAAATTGACATATATTCAGATATTCTTTTAAACACAGTGGTCTTCTTTAGCTTATCAGTTTCAACAGCATTAAATGATAATTTCTGAAGGATCATGTGACACTGAAAAATGTCCAGATCAAATGTAATCAGTTTCTCGTAAATTTGACTTTATGAGATTAGACCAGAAAAGCTGCTTACTGTAGAAACCGGACACCCCGTACCTGTTGTCACAATATGATGTGTTATGGTTATATAACAGCATGTGAGCAGAGACATCAAATACTTTATCGCCCCCACCAAATTAAGTGCAGGAGGAAAGTGTAGGAGTTGTGGGAGGCCAGAACAGCTAAACCCTACTAGATTAGGCCTATTTGACATGCAGTGAAAGACGACGCCTGTGTGGTTAGTGTCCTGTCGTCTGTGAGTCAGACGAGTTCAAAGGAAATGTCGAATTGCTTTAAACAGTGACGCAAAGCCACATTTGAAGTCATCACAAAATATGGTATTGCTCATTTCGAAACTCTCCTGATTACGTTTATTGCATACTGTAGGAACGTTCGGTAAGATTATAGAATGCCATGTGAATATTATATGACAGATTTCCAGGTCACAGCTGATGTTAAATATATACAAATGCATTCAGAAGCATTCAGTCCTCTCGTTTATGTTTAAATGTTTGCATTTTAAGCCTTTGCTACGATAAGCATACTGTAAAACATTTGTACAAAAATGAGTTTGAGATCAAACAATAGATCTTCTTGTTGAAGACCCCTGATGTAAATAGATATTTTACAGAGAGGTGTGTATGTGTGTTACAAACTGCTCTGAGGCTTGAAGGTTGAGGATCCAAATGCAGTATTTATTAAAGGGGTAATCCACAATAGTAGTCAAAACAAGGCAGAAGGTCATACACAGGAAAGCAGTCCAAACAGGCAAACAAGGCAGGAGAGACAGGCAAAAGGGTAATCCACGGAACAGGCAAATAATACACGACACACACACGACACACACGACACACACGACACACACAAGACACACACAAGACACACACAAGACACACACAAGACACACACAAGACACACACAAGACACACACAAGACACACACAAGACACACACAAGACACACACAAGACACACACAAGACACACACAAGACACACACAAGACACACACAAGACACACACAAGACACACACAAGACACACACAAGACACACACAAGACACACACAAGACACACACAAGACACACACAAGACACAGCGCTCAGAATTGCAGTTGATACACTAAACAAGACTTAGCAAAGAATGACAGAGTGAACATAGTAGATATAGGCAGATGTAACAAGGTAAATGAGACACAGGTGAAAACAGTGAGTGCTAATGAGTCTGGGCAAAGGATTATGGGTGATGTAGTCTATGATGGAATGCCAGTCCGGGTTGGAGTGCCCTCTGGTGGTGATCAGGGGCACCCACACTGGTGAATTGTTACAGTATGAACAAATAATGGAATATTTTGTCTATGTGCAATTGGAGGAACAATGCATTTTTGCATATGTGTGTGATTATTAGAGAGAAACTTGAGGATAACAAAGAGTTTTACCTTTATGTTTATCACATTTTGCACACTTCTCCATGTCAAAGTCTGCAGGATATTTCAGGATGTCTGGAGGAAGCACTGGCGAGCGGGGGCTTAAAGAAATCTCTGAGAACACACATGCACAACATCAGTAATGGCTCACAATATACATTTCCTTTACATTAATATGTATTGATGTTTAGATGTGCATTTAACACATTTTGATTATATACTTGATATGTTCTTAATGCATAAAATTGCAGAATTGTTTGTGTGAGAGAGTTGGATGTCATTTACGGTATTCTGTATTTTACTTCCAGCAACCAATCATCAGATGTGTTTGATATTTTTAAGAGAGGTTGTTGTTCAGTTTACACCACATTGATACAAGTCTGTGAGCATGTATGTAGAACTGATAGGATGTGGTTTACCAGTATCAGTTTATTCATAGGCATCTTGTGCACTAAGCTGAAAGCAATTGACAGAGCACACAACAGAAGCATGCATGACTGTTTTGACTGTGTACATCCACCCTGATGTTGGAAATCAGTGACAGCAGCAGATGTACGTAAGATTTAAGAGCAAGTTTATCCATCCCTCAGAAAGATCTATTGTTTGATTGTTTGATTTTGTACAAATGTTTTACAATATGCATATTATTGTAGGAAAGGCTTAAAACGCAAAGCATTTGCATGTGTAGGTATACATATGTATATCCATCCTGTAGCATTAGAGACAAAGTTTGGGGTTTCCTATCAATCAAATCTGCTGTTACTGCGACAGTAAATTACCCTTTTATGTACGTCAATGCATTCTACTCGCCTATCATCAAGGACAATTATAGTCAACCTAGATTTACAACCTACAGATCTGATATGAAGTCAGCTTGACTTTTTTGACCACTCAGCAGAAATGTTTGTCTCTGTGAACATGTCTTGTATCTTATATCTACGGAGCCCCTAAAGGGACATGGTGAAGGGGAAAAAATGAGATGGGAGGAAAAATTATTTGTCAGTGCTTTTGTGTTATATTTCTTGTTTATATATATATATAGTCCTTCCTAAAACACTTTTTTTCACGCATTCTTATACTGATGATAAGCTAACAAAATAGCTGACATTACACCAGTCCTTAAGAAGCCTGGTTGTGATGTTTTCTGATTTGTCCAACTATAGGCCTACTTTCCCCGCCAAACATGGAATTTTCCGTTATTTGTGAGAAAACGCTTAAAAAATGCGCTATTACGCATGTTCTGAATGAGTACTGAATCTCCTGATCAAAACACAAGCGAGGAAGACGCAAAAAAACAAGCGATCGTATGTAAGCAGATACATAGGGCCTATGTAAAATAACGTGATCATCAACATTAAACAGCATATAAATCAAAACTAGCTAATGTTACTGAATGAAATGTCGACCCAGAACGAGCTATAGGACTGGGCAAGCATTAGGGGTGTTGATGGACTCGATCTACTCCATCTGTGTTTGATCATCGTTTTGAATCTGATCTGTATGTAGTCTTTGACAAAAACGTGATTTTCTCAGCTTTTTGTTCAAAATGTAGCTTTTTTCATGAAACGTACCCATATTTAGGTGTTAATAAAAAATGAATGCATGAAGCTAGAATAAAACGTTTTTTTTGTTTAAAAGCAGAGGGTCTGCTCCTTCTTTTGATATATTGCATGCTCAGATATTTAAACAACAAAATATTCTATGGGCCATTACATTTTTGTGAAAATGATCAAAAACCCTGGCGGTGGCTGGCAACTTTTTTTTTTAAACGCTGTCGGGGAAAGAGTTAAACCTCCTATTTTTGGCTAAGGTTCTGGAGTGTGCTGTAGCTGCTCAGTTAAATAATCACTTAGCACTAAACAATCTCCTTAAAACTTTTCAATCTGGTTTCAGAAAAGGGTATATCTTATTGCAGCTGACTCTGGTGTTTGCAGTATCTTGGTCTTGTTAGAACTTTTGACACTTGCTGCTTTTGACACCATATACCATTCTGTTTTGTTGGACAGGCTGCATTGGCTGGGTCTCTCTGGGACAGTATTCAATTGGTTTCAATCTTACTTAACTAATCATGCTCAGTTTGTTAGCCTGGGAAATCACAAATCTGATACCGTGCCTGTTCGGCAAGGAGTTCCTCAGGGTTCAGTGTTGGGCCCAACTTTATTTAGTGTATTATATATGCTTCCACTTGGCAGATTATCAGGAAGCATGGCCTTGGGTATCACTGCTATGCAGATGATACACAAATCTACATCACCACTAGCCCTGATGTCCATATACGTTAACTATTTTGAAGTGTCTAGTAGAGATCAGAATTTGGATGCAGAATAACTTCTTTAAACTGGATGGCTCAAAAACTGAGCTGATGCTTATTGGTACAATGGCGTGAGGCCAATCATATTAACTTCGTTGTTGACTAATATGATACTTACCACGTCACATGTGCGGAATCATTTTTGATTCTCAGCTAACATTTGATGCACATCTCAAAAACTGCCTTCTATCATCTTAGGAACATTACACGACTTTGAGCATTACTCTCTTTTGCTGATGCAGAAAGGCTCACAGGCCTTTATAACGTCTAGGTTAGATTACTGTAATGCCTTGTTCTCTGGCCTTCCAGCTAAATCTTTAAATAGGCTACAGTATTTTCAAGATTCTGCCTCTCGTATGCTAACTCATACCTCTCCTCGGGAACACATTACACCGGTGCTTTCACAGTTGCACTGGCTTACCATTAATGCTAGAATTGATTTTAAAAAAGCATTACATGGGACAGCACCTGCATATCTTTGTGATCTTATTAGTTCATACACTCCTTCATGTTCTCTCTGTTCTGCTAACACTCTTTTATTTCATCAGCCTTCATGTACACTTAAAGGAACACTCCACTTTTTTTGAAAATTTAAAACTTGACACTTCTGTAGTTACATCGTGTACTAAGACCGATGGAAAATGAAAATAGTCCCCAGCACGCTCCCTGTGCAAGCAGGTTGTCACGTTATGTTGACAGAAGTTAGCCTATTTTCAGGCACTGCATAATATCATTGTGCCTGCTGCACCCATGGTACGACAGCAAAGTTCCTTGATTATTACGCAGGAATGAGAGTATAGTTCCTAGCCATATCGGTCTAGAAAATCACAACTTTTAATTTTCGGTCGGTATTAGTACACAATGTAACCACAGAAGAGTCAAGTTTTAAATAGGAAAAATATCGAAAGTCTTTGGTCATTTTTGAGCAAGATGCAAATGGTCTAATCAGATTCAATTATCTATGCTAAGCTATGCTAAAAGTTTTACCGCCAGACCCAGAGATCGGCTGAATGGATTCGAAAACAGTAAAACTCAACTGTTTAACTCTAGGGGAGTTGGAAAACTTTTCAAAAAAAAAAGTGGAGTGTTCCTTTAAGACCATGGGGGAAAGGGCTTTTTCATTTAAAACCCCCAAGTTATGGAATGTGCTTCCCTTCAATATCAGAAATGCTTCAGCTTTGGAGCATTTTAAAAAGTTGATTAAGACACATTTATTCAAGATAAACACCAGAAAATAAACTCCATATTATAGTAGGCTATTCCGCATAACGTCACCTCTATTTCTTGCACTTTCGTGCGCTCTCTCGCTGTTATGCGCTGTCAAAATTGATTGTAAATCGTGAATATTAACGTGAACCTATTCATAAATCAACATATCTTCCTGAAAATACATGCGTACGCATCCAGGCACGGTTAGCGAAAGAGACCTAATAATATATTACTCTTACCTGATTTTTTTGAACGACGTTTGTTTCTCCAATACATTATAAACAGGACCAGAAATACAATTAAGACAGTAACCACAATCCCTGTCCACAGGCTAGCAGGTAACAACCAAGAACAAGCTGAAATAAAGAATAAATAGTGAGCTAAGAGTTAGTCTTTTTTTTAATGAATGAATTAATTTATTTGATTGATTGGTTGATTAAAAAAAATACATTGAACATGGTGACATTTCCAATAAAGTAAGAGTTTTCCCAGTAGAGGTAGCCTAGAGAGACTCACATGTAGTGCATGTTTTAAAATCTCCGCACACAACATCTGATTTGCTGGTCCCAGAAACCTTCTGATTTCGATTAAAATCCTCACAACTGTAAAATGACAGAGGAGGCAAATTATTTCAGATGGAAAACTTTATTAAGTTTGTACAGCCTAGCGAGTGAGCTAAGGAAAATAATTATGTATGAATGTAATGATATCTTTATGTACTGCGTGTAGGGCCTACTTTGTGTAGCCTACGTGTAGAAAAAAAGGGAAACAAAAATATTTGTGTGTATGAATATGTCAGAGAGAGGTTGAGAACGGAAGCGATACCTTCCTACACAGTGTACGTCTACACTTTTTTTGTGAATGGAAGCAAATTAATGGGGTTTTATTTTGTGTAGGAGAATTACACAATACACGTTTACGTAAAACCGGTAATGGTTAATTAGCTACATAAAAGCTATGCATTCCTCCACTGACTTTTCTTTATATCAGATGGAGGTGGAAAAGAAAGGAGCATTATAGGTGAAAAATTGGTAACAGAAGACAACTTTTTCATTAAGTTAAGATACTTAACATGAACTAACAATGAACAACACTACAGCATTTATAGCTTGTAATCTCAACATTTACTAATACATTTTTAAGATCTAAAGTTGTATCTGTTAACATTAGTTAATGCACTGTGAACTAACGTGAACAAAGGTTAATAAATGCTGTAAAAATATATTGCTTATTTGTTACTTAATGCATTACCTAGTGTTAACAAATGAGACCTTACTGTAAAGTGTTACTAAAAAATAGCAGAAGACTTGGAAATAATCATTAATGTGAGTCAGAAGCTTGTGATTCCAAATAGGAGGGGGGGGGTTGTGAATTTATGAGAAGTATTGTGTTTCTCTGTCAGTCTGCTCACCTAAATGTCTAAATTTGAGTGTCTCTATTAAATCATGCGAGGAAAAATTAGTTTGCAAATGTTTATAAACTGCACCTTATGATTGTATGTAACACTGACTCTCACCTTGTATGATTTTTGCAGCTGGAAACAAAGTCTTCCACATCACTGTAGGTTCCTTCTGGGCAGGGTGTGCACACAGTGTCTGTCTGGAACGTATCTGCAACACAACTTCAGTTATTCAACAGCCCTCCTGACACATACAGTCAAACCAAAAATCATTCAGACACCAGATATACATTTTTTACTAGTGGGTGCAGGACACTATAGTTCATTTAAGTGAGGATAGCAAAATAAAGTAAACTGTGACATATTATACCCAAAAATTCTTCATACAGTGGACTACCAGTAAAACTGATAAAACTTTGGGAACAAAATTATTCAGACACTTTGACCTGACCATGTTTTGCTTAAAGGGATAGTTCGCCCAAAAATGTAAATTCTGTCATTAATTACTCACCCTCATGTCGTTCCAAACCCTCAAGACCTTCGTTCATCTTCGGAACACAAATGAAGATATTTTTGATGAAATCCGAGAGCTCTCTAACCTCTCCATAGATTTAACACTCTCCAATTTAATTAACACTTTCAAGGCCCAGAAAATAGTTAAAATAGTCAGTCCAATAGTCCATGATGTGACTACAGTGGTTCAACCTTAATTTTATGAAGCGACGAGAATACTTTTTGTGCGCAAAAATAAACAAATATAATGACTTTATTTAACAATTTCGTTCTAGCCTGTGTCAGTCTCTTATGATAACGGAACAGTGCAGTGCTTTCGAGTTCTACGGCAGCCAATGCTGTTCACGTGAGCACCAAGACGCATGCATGTGGCGATTACGCGGGAGCTGCACTGTTTTTACAATGTAAACTGCGTAGGAGACTGACACAGGCTAGAACGAAATTGTTGAATAAAGTCGTTATTTTGTTTGTTTTTGTGCACAAAAAGTGTTCTCGTCATAAAATTAAGGTTGAACCACTGGAGTCACATGGACTATTTTAACAATGTTTTTACTACCTTTCTGGGCCTTTCTGCTGTCTATGTAGGGGTCAGAGCTCTCGGATTTCATCAAAAATATCTAATTTCTTGTGTTCCAAAGATGAACGAAGGTCTTACAGGTTTGGAACGACATGAGGGTTAGTGATTAATGAGAGAAATTTCATTTTTGGGTGAACTATCCCTTTTCTTTAATTGCTAATGTGACCTTTTACACCACAGACTGAACAAAATTAAGCATTGCTTGGCAATTCGTTGACCTAAATTGATATTATCTAATTGTGTACTTAAATTTAACAGCTGACAGCTGATTGGTTGATTGTAATCCATTACATACCTTTCTATCAAAGTTATCAGACATTATCAAGATGAATTGTTCTGACACAGTTTAACTCTGTGTCAGTTGTCATATTTTATTACCATTTTTTAAACTGTAGCAAATAAACTGTGACAAATAAAACAATAAAATGTGACAATAAAATGTGAGAAAATGTTGAAGGTGTCTGAATAAATTTTGGTTTGACTGTATTCCAGTCCGAACACTCCATGGAAGCGGTTCAGCAGATCTTCCGACAGGTATAGCCACAAAACACATGCTTTAATGCAAACTCAACTGACTGCTTTTTTGACCTGGCAATATATGAGTCATTGTGGATACTGTGGCAAAGCGTAGTGTTATTTTCACACTGTTCATGATTGGTTTAATTTAGGTATATTTTCCCTTCTCAGAGTCTTTGAACTAGTTTTTAGAGTAATCAAACTGATAAGCAAAGGTAGATACTTACGTCGTATGGCGACCCCTTTTCCCGGAGGACACATGGAGACAGGAATGCAGTGATCACAGTAAGAATCGCTTGGCTGTGTACAGTAGTATCCCACCTTACACCTGCACTCAGTGTTTTTGTCTGCCTCACACTCCTTTACCATCACCAAGTTACTGTCTGTCACACACATACAAAAACATTACTCCCTAAAAAAAGACATGCAGCATTATTAGTACAAAAGACAAGAGTAAAGGAATGTGAAATTACTGCTGGAACACTCCCTGCAGGGTCGACACAGATTCATGTTGTTTTCCTGATCATTAAATGTACGATGTGGGCAAGTTGCACACACTGTATTCGATGTGGCATTACATTTGGTAACCAAATATTTACCTGAAAAAGAAAAAGAGCTATGGTTTTGCACAAGACTCCACAATCACAAGAGAAGTCTATAATTTATAATATATGTATGTAAAAGCCAATAATGCAGTAATTTGTTGACATTGCTTGCATATGACCTGAAAAAAGCTAAAAAAATAAATTAAAAAAAACACCTCCATATTAGTGACTTTAATAAGTATTTGGAAAATGTCTCAATGTTTGTTCGCCCATATAATGAAAGTCAATGGGGTCCAAAACAATAATATTGGACCCCTTTGACTTTCATTGATAAAAACACAATGAGAGATTCTTCAAAATATCATATTTTGTGTTCTGTTGTGTAAGTGATGAAAGAATATTGTTATATTATTTTAAATTGTACAGATTTCATTGCAGTAGATAAAATAAAAAAGTGGAATATGCAAGCAAATGATGCTAGAGCTTTTCTCACAAAAAAAAAAAAAAATCACATTTTGGTAATTTTTATGAATGTATGAAGTTCATTCTCCTCAAGTTCAGAGATGTAGTTCATCACATTACCTATGAACATCATCCACTATGGTTTGATAACCAGAAAGTGTTCAAATACTTCATTTTGAATTATATATAGTTTTATAATTGAAAACATAAGCTTATTATTGTGAAATGTTTTGCTTGAGAAGTGTGCTTGCACTATCTTCATTAAATTAAATGCTATTTTGTTATATAATGTGGTGCATACATTTTTTTATTCCATTTAATATCATTTCAGATGAATACAGAATATCCTGTGTTATGTTAATGCGTAAATTGTTAGCGGGGTTACAGTACAGGATGTCCTGCATATAACAGAGGTTCTAGTGGGCTGGTTTCACCTTGATGAAACAATATGATAAAAATAATACCCTGTGCCTTACAGTAAATTGTATGGGAAGTTATGTCACTAAATTAGCACAGAACTCAGAACGAATTGAAAATAAATTAACTTAAATAATGTCGCTGTAAAACATCACAGTAAAGCAAAGTTCAGTCATGATCGCTCTTTTTCACATATTGATTCGTGAACTGCTTTCATAATGTTGCTTAAAGTTTAAATAGAACCTACATTTTGACCAACAATAAGTGACGCAATGATTAAAACAGACTAATAGATTATAATATTAAATACAGCATTCCCAGTACATTAGCTATATATCATAGAATAGAAATAGATAAAAGCCCAGCTCTTCTCAAATCAAAGTAGCCTAGTTTGTACAGTAATGATATGAAAATCTCACCTTTCGGACATTTACTGCATTTCACTTCTCCCATCTCGGCTACTTTCACTGTTGTCTCGGTTTGGTCGTTTCAGTGTGAATAGTTTTGTGCAGTCATATGAAGTCTGTTGGCTTACACCACTTAACACCAATTATGGAAACTTGAAGTGATTCTAAAAGTCTTGACGTTACCAAGAAATTGATGATTATTCGGTCATGCTATTGTGTCAGTTATCTTCTTTTCTTTTCTCTTCTGTCTGTCTGTCACACTTACTTGCTCTATCTTTTTGTTTGGTGTCTCCGTTCATCGGCTGCAAGCAGGGGAGTAATTTTTTCTTTTTCCTTTGTGGCTTTTTTTTTTTTTTTTTTTTTTTTTACGTCACCCACTCTTAACCCCCTCTGTTACTCTTTTTTTCTACCCAATGCACTGGAAAGCCCCACTAGCTCTATCCACCCTCTGCACTTGTGCTTGCATTCTCTCGCCTTCCTTCCTGTTCACACGCAGCATTACACCCTGAGACAGAGAGAATGTCAACATTACAAAACTTCCATTTACTGTGTGATTAAAATTTCTCAGAAATAGTATTGAGTAAAGCAGTCGGCATCCAAAGTAAATCATCATGAGTACTTTAAATACTAGTAGGCATGATTGAGCTGTCAAAAGTTTGAGATTAAGTTTCTACTTAACTAGGATTTACACCAACAAAAAACCTACATCCATTAAGTATTTTATTAGCAAAATATGAATGTATTTGTTGTTATTTGCTCTGAATCACACATTTGTGATGATGTCAGAAAAATTGAGGTCTGACATGAAAACCCACAGACACTTCACTGTGTGTGCGTGTGTTCCTACTCTTTTCCTCATTTGGTCAGAACTGTTAACAGTGTAGTTTCATATCATTACTATACTCTCTAATTTGAGTGCTGCCATGCCGTTGCACCAAGGACCCTCTAAATACCAATATCTAATATTTTACTCTAGTAGTTCATGGAAAAGGTCTTTCCTCGCATGATTTATCTAATCTCCAACATGTGCTGTCTTTGGAACACACATACACTAAACATAACATTTTTTTAGGTGTTTTAATGACCCAAGTGATGTGAACAATCAGATTTTTATAGCATTTATTCATAAGAACTGTCAAGAACACTCAAGAACTGTATACATTTTTTTTTTATATGGTGTTATCTGAGGTATTGCATTCTGTAGATCAGGGTTTTGAAACTTTTTGATGCAGTGGACCTCAAAATATGATCTTGTGATCATATTACCATAAGGTATAACCTTAGAATGAGCCGTTTCTATCTACATACACCGATGGTCTCCTTACAGTGAAATCGGCATTTTGTGCCGTCATGTTTCTACAGTAGCCCTAAATGGGCAAACTGCTCTACAGAGCGCTTGTCACTCTCTGCTCTCTCCGACGACAACATTTTTGTCCTGTGTCAGCCGGAGCTTCTCTATGTACTTCGAAAGGGAGGGGTAAGCGGTGGGTTATTGCAATTCACAACCTCACCTCTAGATGCCGCTAAAATTCACACTGCGCCTTTAAATGATTTTTTCACACAAACTTTTCCTCAGACTCAGAGCACCTATATCACACTTTGTTGCTCCCCTGACCCCAGTTAAAAAAAAAGAAAAAAAAAAGCCAAACTTGAAGATCTTTACAACAACAACAGAAGTGGGATTCAAGGCTTGCACTAGACTCTCTGTAATAGTGAACCATTTTACTTCCTTGTTTTTGTGTTAAAGCCAAAACACTTTTACTTCCTTCGATTGGTGTCTTATAAAGCTTGCTTAGCTCATTCGAAGGCATTGTATTTATGTGAGACTGAGTAATTGGTAATTTTGCACAATTTGTGGAGTATATTAGCATTGGCCTTGTTAAATGTACTGTTGCATTGAAGAAAGGTCAAGTGTAAATCCCATTTACATCTACACAATTTCACCACAACATAAAAACAAATAACTAAACAGCCCTATACGCCACTAACATTTCACATAGTACAGTAGTACAACCCTGTTAAACGACAATCAACATGTTTGACACCATTTGACCTTTTTTGTGTGGTTGTTACGGTAAATGATTGTTAGAAAAAAATACAAACAATACAGTGCAGATAACTTCTTCCTCTGTGCCCCCATCTCTCTCTTTCCCCTCTGTACCTGTCCTCCTCTCTCCCTCTCTTTCTCTCCATTTCCCATTTATCTGTTCTGTCTCTTCCTCTTTGTATGTCTCCACCCCTCACTTTCCTCTCTTCCTTATTTCTAACACCAGAGGGCGTACTTACTCTCAGGTCAAAGTGCATGCATGGATTTCAGCATTGGAGGATAGCCCATGTATTTCTGGCTGCGTGTTTCTGTTATAAACTGCGGACAAGCACAACTTGTAAGTTAACTGAAATACTGTTTATTTTAGTAAATATGTTGACTTTTACAGTGAAAATAATTTTAACTCAATTAACACTAAAATACATATTAAGAAAAATAAATGCATTTTTACAGAATATGAATGCAAAAGGACTGGGTTAAAAAATAAATATAAATTATTGCATTGTTTAATGTAATGTAGTCATCATTGTATCGTATTCTTTATTCGGTATATAAAAGGTAGTAAAGATTAGCAAATAGCTAATCATCATTCATGGCTGTGACATAAATTAATGATGAAAAGGCTATTTTTTTTAAGGGACAAAACCTTCAATTTGTTTACCTGGATTGATATATTGTTAAAGGTTCAAAAGTGTCCATATACATTTTGGGGGCCACTGTACATAAAACATTACATAAAAATCATATATATTTGAATAACTGCATAACTTTGAATAAATAATGTAAATGAGGCTTGTATCTGCCCACAACAGTGTTCTGTCTGGAACAGCCACTACATCTTCGCTACAGTTCATCTCAGTCCAGGGTGAACGCCCACTGACAGATGTTGAGAAACACTCGTACACTCAAGTATGTTGACTGTTTTATTGGAAAAGGGGCTGGGACATGATGCAAACAGAGCATGAAAGTGAAAGTGCAGAAACAAGAGAGAGAGCGAGTTTTAACACTTCTCATCATGATTGTTTTCTGGTATGTATTTCTCTACATGTAGTCATTTTTCCAACTATTGCATCTATCCAATGATGTTCACATCACTATCTGTGATGTTCATATCTATCTATCTATCTATCTATCTATCTATCTATCTGTCTATCTATCTATCTATCGCTACATGCTCAGTTTGTTTTTCTTGTCTTTTCTGCTTCATTCATTTCTACTCTACTATTTTTCTCCCTTATTCTCCATTATGAATTTGTTTATTTCTGACTTTCCCCCTCCCTGTCCAGTGTTATTGTCCTTCTCCTTCCCGTGTGTGGGTCAGTGCTGTTGGCTGGTTGGGTGCAGTCTCCTGGACACCCACGAGGGTATGACCCTGATTCCAGCCTGACTTGGAAAGAGTGTGCTCCGACCGGACACAAAATCACACTCACTCTCATACATTTGGACCTGGAAGAAAGCTTTGAGTGTGAGGACGATTCCTTGAAGGTGTGTGTGTTTGAAAGAGTTTTTTTTACAAAACACATATGGTATCTGTGCGCACTTAGAAGTGCAGTTTTATGTTAAAGGGAGTCTTTGTGTGAACAATAAATGGTTCTACAGTGTATATTTTACATCATTTATTTATAATTTGTGCCTTTGTAAGTAACAACCATTTTTGTCCAGGTATTTACAGATGATGAGCTGCTTTTCAATCTGTGTGGACGAAAGTCCATGAAGGAGCTGCAGGCGTCTATCAACCCTTTCCTTCACTCCTCCCCTGGTGGTTGTCTTTCTGTTTCATTTCTCGCAGACTACTCGAATCCTGAGAGACACACTGGATTTCGAGGCTTTTACGCCATTCAAGGTGATTAACAGATACACTGCCTGCAGGGCAGAAAGGATATGAGATTATGGGTTATTGAGAATGTTACCTTAGGGGGGGGTTCAGAAAGTTTTTTTTGACATCATAAAGGGCGGAAATCCTTGTAAAGTCACTTCTCCTGGATGAGCGCGTGCACACATCAACCAGAGCAAGAGCAACGAGCTTCGTTCGGGTTATGGAAGCGATCGGCAGTGCTGTCATTTTGTTTTTAGACCACGAAATCAACAATGTCACTAAAGAAGTGTGTTTCTTGTTGTGAGGGAAAGATAAACTTGTTCAGCTTCCCACATAACCCAGCGTTAAGGAAACAGTGGATGCAGTTTGTTTTTCCGGAAAAGCAACGGGGTTCTGCAAGTGTGTTTGTTTTTTCCCGGTCATGATTCGAAACCGCAGGTGGTGAGTAAAACTGCATCAAATGTCTGTGTTTTGTTGGCAATCGGCGCGTAAGTGCATATAATGTAAACAACACAAACGTATAGTGAATCGAAAGTTCCCAGGGATAATGCCATGATGTATTGTGTGTGCGCTCATTACTCTTTAACTCCGCCTACTGCACTCCTCCACAAACTCGGTTTTTGGAAAGAATCGGTACAGCATATCTGGCTTTTTAATAAATATAATAAAACTAAAGACTCTTGGGAGATATGCAGGATGCAATACTACTCTATAGGTACTCAATATTAACATGAGATTGGCAGAAACTTTGTGTGGTATGTACCCTTTAACATCAAATCCTGTTGACTTTTAGATGTTGATGAGTGTAAGGACCCTGATAATGAGTGCACCCAACTCTGCAATAACTACATTGGAGGTTATCGCTGTTTCTGCAGACCAGGTTACATCCTTGACCCTGATAAGCACACCTGCCAAGGTAATGAATGGTTGTGGTCGAATGTAAAATCCATTCTTTTTTATTATCCTGTAAATTACTTGACTACTTAGCATAAATAAATACATGAACACATATAATACACATATACTATATATTTGAATAATCGTTGTAATTCTCAGAATAGGGACACAGAGGAACAATATTTTTGGAATCCCTTTCAGACATTTATTTCCAGCTGATGAATGATTAAAACATTGAAGGCCAATTAGAATTGGTGTTGTTGAAGATGGTAAAGAGGTGTTTTTATCTCTTGATCAAAAACTTGATCAAAAAATGTATTGTTATTATAAAATGTATTTATAGTCAGTGATAGGCTTCGATGATATATAATAAAACATTATATTGACTTCTAAAACCATTTTTCTAATGTCTATTCAACAGTTTACTTTAAAATGTACAATTTACTATACCTAATCTGCTAATGGGGGCTTTTCTCAAGAAATATATGTGATTAGTTGTGATTCATTTGATTAGTTAGCCTATATAGCAGGTTGTGACACGTCTTGTTTTCTTTCTGTCTGTCTGTTAGTTAGCTGTAATGAAGATCGCACAGGCTCTCGAGAAGGTGTGCTGATGTCACCTGGCTGGCCCGAGCCGTACCCTGAAAACTCTGTGTGTTCTTACACTCTGGCTGTAGAAGAAGGTCTGCAGTTTGAGCTGACGTTCACAGGCGTGTTTGATGTGGAAATGAAAGAGGATGGACAGTGTATCGACTCATTAACTGTATGTTTTATACAATATTTAAATATTGTCTCTTTTTCTTTATATTTCTCCTCATTTACCTTTTCTGTCTTTCTATACCCTTTTCTATACCCACTCCTCTTAGATAAAACCTCTCTCTGGTGATGTTAAGACGTTTTGTGGAAGGGATCTTCCTCCGTTCTTCCTCACAAGGTCTCAACATGTTGAGATTATCTTCAGGACAGACCATCAAGGAGGATCAAACCAAGGATTTAGCCTCAGCTACGGAGTGAGAGGTGCCCCCCATCTTAAAAACTAATCAAGGATATACTGCATATTCAGGATTGGTGGAACCAAATGTAACAATCTGAGAATCTGCCATTGAAAAACCCTGGGTAGATTACTTACAAACTGTAATCCATTACTGAATACAAATCCGATGATGAAGATTGTAGTTAGTAACATAATCTAGTAGCCTACATTACACATTTTAGGTAATATAATCTAATTACTTTTAGATTACTTTTGACCTCATTTATCACATTGATTCGAATGGAATAATCTTGTAACATATTGATTTAAAAATGCGAAGAGAAAGAAAAGTTATTCCAGTCTTTGTTATCAACAATGTGAAGTGCGTTAAACGTATGTCAGGCTTTCTTAAACTGGCATTTGTGTAGGAGCTGCAGGGAGTTAGTAAATTGATGAAAAGCTTATAATTAATTTTATCTTTAAAAAAAATGTTAAATTAAAAGAAAAATATTTTACTTGTTTCTGCTGTGTGGCCTCTCAGTTTCCATGTAATTATAGCTGCCTAATTAGCGGCATTCTTGTGTGCGCAATCTCACAAAACTTGAAGAATTTCCAAACATATAATTACGCTAAAGGCTTTTTTAGAAAGGAAAATTTAAAAGAACAAATTAGGAGAATTAGGGAGAATCATGCCATTTTGTGAATATTAAGTAATCATGTAATCAATAAAAAAGTAACTAGTCTGATTACAAGTATTATAAAATGTAATAAAGTATGTAATTTCAGGAATCTGATTACGTAATCCATGATTACATATAATCAGTTACTACCCAGCATTGTTGATAGACCACTTATATGAATATTGATTGAAAAGTGCTGTGAATTGTTTATTTACATGTTGCATTGTTGTTTATTTACTTTCTCACAGGGATGAATTGTGCTGGACCTGTGACGCCAACATCTAGTCTGATTTCACAGCATTCTGATTCCAAATATCCCACGGGCTACAAGGTTAAAGTGAAGTGTGACAATGGATATGTATTAAAATTGGTAAGTATTTCAGGCTGATTGGTTTTAACGGCCCAGGCTGGAGGGCTGCAGATTAATGTTATGAGTTTGTTGAGAAACATTTTATAAAATGTATTTTTAAATATAGATTAAAACTAAGATGAATTAGATTTAGATTAATTGTATAATTAATAGAAATGTATAAATAAATAATTTATTTAGAAAAAAAGTTATGTATAATTTAATAATTAATAAATTGAAATTGAATTTGGATAGTATGCTTTTGCAGTTAGATGATAGCAGTCAGCATGTATGGTAGTTTATGAGTCAAACTTTTTTAATCATTGCAAGTCTATCTTTGTTTTTACAGAATGAATCAGCTGAGGTTGAGTATGAATCCACATGCCAGAAGAATGGAAAGTGGAGTCCTGTTATCCCCTGTGAACGTGAGAAAATGCCTTATAATGTCTTCTTTTCTTGCTTTCTGGGAAGACATCTTATATTTTGACCTGATCATTTTCCACCCTTATATACATAAGTGCATTTTCATTCAGCGCTTCTTCTCTCGTTCCGCCATGCTTCTCATCCCCATTGGGGTTGTTTACATCAGAGTGCGCGCATGCCTCTTTTTGACGCAGCACACATGCAGTGTTGTACATTTAATCCAGTATTCTTAAAATGCATTCTAAAAATCTGAATAATTTGTAATAAATAATTATTCACAATTTTGAAGTGCCCACAATAACAATACTGTATAGGTTCATTATCATTCACAATCTATTGTGTAACTGTATATCGTAGATGTCTAGGCAGCTCATTAGGTTTGTAGACACATCCAAAATGCTTTTTTAGCATGAAGCTGAAAATTGTTAGTGTCATTTTAAAAAATTTATAAAAAAAAAACTCTTCTTGTTTTCCTCCTCAGCCGTGGATTGTGGCGGTCCAGATCTTCCTGAATTAGTGGAGCTATCAGAAAAAGATTCTCCAACAACGTATCTGAAACAAATCAGTTTCAAGTGTAAATCTCAATATTATCAACTGGATAAAACTGGTGAGATGTGTATGGTTTATGTGAACATTATGTGTAATATTGATAAAAGAGTAGTTCATTCCACATCTTTGTCTGACTTTGTCCGTCTTCCCTTTCCTCAGGTAATTTTACCTGCAATGCTGAAGGTAATTGGATGTCTGAGAGTGGTCAAAAATTAACAGAAGATTTGCCTAAATGTGAACCAGGTACTCAGTCATCCTAAATACACCTATAAACCCAAATATACTTGGCTATCTTTCATATCTTTTTTTCATATATTTCCTATTTCTGTCTCTCTCTTTTAGTGTGTGGAATGAATTCAGAGGTCTCTTCTGGTGGCAGAGTCTTTGGTGGGAAGCCAGCCAGACCGGGGCAGATTCCCTGGCAGCTCTTCCATAGGTCATCTCCCAGAGGTGGTGCATCTCTGATCAGTGATTACTGGGCTCTAACAGCTGCTCATGTAGTGGATGGATATGAAGAAACAACCATGAATTGGTTAGGGGGAATAATTGATGGTCAAGACACAAACGCAGTCACTATGGAGACAGAGAAGATCATAATTCACCCAAATTATACAAGAGTTGGTAAAAGAGACCCACAAAACTTTGATAATGACATTGCACTCATCAAAATGTCTGCCAGGGTGACACTAGGTCCAAACATCAGGCCAGTGTGTCTGCCAAAGAAAACACATGAACCTGTGGCAGAGGGCACAATTTCAGGTTTTGGAAGATTTGGAGAAAAAATGAGTAGATTTCTGCTTTATGGACTTGTTCAGATATATCCACTTGAAATATGTGATTCAAGAGGTCTTCCTTTCACCCATAACATGTTCTGTGCTGGAGGAAGCAGTGTAGACAGTTGTAAAGGTGACAGTGGGGGTCCTTTGTTTTTCCCCAGTTTGGGCTATGGGTCTCCAGACAAGCCTTATCGTCTTGCAGGCATTGTATCATGGGGTCCTTCTGAATGTGGAAATGAAAGCTTTAAGGGCTACTATACTAAAGTCCAAAACTACCTGGATTGGATCAAAGAAACCATTGAAAAAAACTAACATCAGCACACTAAAATGATATTCACCTACACCAGTTGTTATTATAATGCACATCAGAAAAGTCTCTGTCTACCATATCTAATCTGCTATATATAAATGATTCAAGTTTTATACTCCCCAATAAAACCATTTTCACATATAAAGACATTCAGTCTCTTTTGTACTTGTCTCAAATGTTCACTCTTTTTTTCCTAATATGAATAAGATTTATTTCATGAGTAAACCAGCATGATAACAGCTCACAGGTTTCATCAGCCTGCCACATCTCTTTTTTTCTTTTCCATGCCTCGTACTTTTGCCTTTCTAGATTTGTCTTCCTCTTCAGCCAAATCAAATAAACCTGATTTTTATTGTGACTTTTAAACTCAGTGCCCACTTGCGATGCCTAAACAGCAAATATTTATGAGTTATGATTTATTTCCTCAAAACTGCTTTATAGAAAAAACACTTTCTTTGTAACTGACAAAGATGGAAACATAATCTGTAAAAAAAAAGATCCATGAAAATTATCTCCGTAGACTTTAGCCCTTAATGTTTGAGGGTTTACAGGAAAAGTAGTCATCGCTCTCTCTTTTCTGCCATAGCCAAATCAAACAAGTTTACCTTTTTTGATGACTTTTAGACTCTTGTTCTCTCATTTGTGATTGTTAACCACATACACTTTATCACAAGAAAACCTCATGACTGCATTAGCAGTAAAGTGAAACAGCTACTGACATCTGCATATCTGTTATGGATGGAATACATCTAATAATTTGGTACGTTGTTTTTAGATTTAATTCTTAACATTTGCATGTATTACAATATAAATAATTCAGTTGTGTGATTCATTTAATAACAAATTATTGGTGGACATTGACAATTCTTAACCATCTCAGAATATCCTGTGTCTATTTACTGAATTCTTCCAGCATGACACAATTATAATCTTTTTCTGTTTTTTACTCAAACACTGATCCAGCCTGCTGTGGGCATGTGTGAATGTGTGTGAATGTGAGCCAGCCATGTTTGGAGAGGTGTCTTCTCCACAGTACCCTCAACCATATCCAGCGAATATCCAAGAACAGTGGGACTTTGAAGTGCCTCAGGGCTACCAGATCCAGCTAACGTTCAATCACCTGGACATTGAGCCCTCTCCAAACTGCTACTACGATTCTGTCTCGGTTAGTGATGCTTCAACTTAGATGTTGCGCAATCCATACTTTATACTGTGTTGTGGGGGAACGTCTCCAAAGAAAGTCATGCTCTATGCACTAGATGTGAATTAGGTTTGAAAATGTCATGTCATGATTGTGAGTACTGTCACTTTGGCTTTAGTAAGTCATTTATTTAGCAGGACATATCATTTCTAATACCTCAGCACATGTGGTTCTTTTATGTTCAGGTTGTGTCTGATGAGAAGGTTCTGGGAAAGTTCTGTGGCCAGAATTCCACAGACAGGTTTCACCCTGGTGAAAAGCCCATCTTGGCTCCAGGTAACCGTCTCCAGCTGGTTTTTCTAACAGACGACTCAAATCATGAGTCACACTTGGGATTCACTGCATTCTACCAGGCTGTTGGTGAGTTATGTTGAAGCATATTACAAACAATTTAGTGTTGTGTACATATGTTTTCTCCTAAACATGTTCTGTCAGGATGTAGAACATTCTGCTTTTTGTATTTTAATTCAATTCATTCTAAGGTCCTTGAATTTGATTCGTATCAATTGTTTGTATCACTCCACGTCTGTGTTTGTGTGTTCAATACAGACTGTCAGTTGGATATTTTCCCTCAACATATTTTTGAATTGTGAGATATTGCAATAAACAAACAAATAAATAAATAAAATGCTGGATGGAAACACCAAGATGTGCATACAATCTTAAAATGCAATTTAAAAAAACGTGCACGCTCAATTAACACGGATTCATTTTTTAATCAAATAAGAAGATTTGCGCATAAAATAAGATGGAAACACATTTAGGCCTACTGAATGAATTGCATTTCCAAACTTCAGGCATCTGGGGCGCAGGCAATTTATTATGTTGGAAAAAAGAACCACAGTGTCTTAACCAGTTGCAACTTCCAATTTTATTACCAGTTTCACAACAGCACTGTTGCTTGTGTTGTGTGATGTTATTTAATTAAATATGCTACAATATCAGCGCTGTATTAACACTATAATATTTTGTGTACATCTTTTAACGCTTTATATCCTTACTTGTTCCCTTAGACATAGATGAGTGTTCGTCTTCCAGTGTGGTAAAAGATCCACCATGTTCACAGATATGCCTCAACACTCTTGGCTCCTACCTGTGTGCATGTCACCATGGTTACACGCTAAGGACTGACCATCGCACCTGCGCCTGTGAGTGTGTTCAATAATAACAGCCCAGGCGCCATGATCTTTACATTTTCTGCATTGTGTTTATGTTGATTATGGAGGTTGTTGATCGTTTTTAGTTTTCTAAAAGGTGTTACATTTTTTTAAATGCTATGCATTTTTATTTCTAATTTCTGATCTATTTACAATTTTAATATAGCTTTCTGCATTTAATCATTGCATTCTAATGTATAGTCATCAAAACAATAGCATAATAAAAACAATTCAGTCATATGATTAATGTAATATATAAAAACAATATAAAAACCAAGGTTATCATTGTTAACCAAAAATAAATCTAATAAAAACATTTTTGTTATTTAAAATAAAGCTGAAACAAAATATAATACACTGTAAAACCCAACAAGTTCAGCTAACTCATTTCATTTGAGGACACCAATTACCTCAAACCATTTAAGTTTATAAAAAACAACAGTTATGAGTACTCTGAATGTATTTTAATCAAGTCCACTAAAACAATGATATTTCTTAATATACAATTAACTTTACACTGCATTCAAATACTTGATATAGCTGAAACTTTCCTTTATTGAGTAAAACAGCTAAAATTACAAACTTTAAATGAACTTAGAGTGCTTACTGCAGTTACTGCTAGCTCACAATAGCACACACAAAGTAAAATCCAGTAACTCATTAAATTTGAGGACACCGATTACCTTGATCATTTTTAATTGTAGAAACCAATAGTTATGAGTACTGTGAACTTATTTCAATTGAGTTCACTAAAAGAAGACACATTGCAGTCAAGAAATTAAGTGATTACTTAAGTAAATCTCTGAAGATCTCAGCAGAGGAGGATTAAACAAATCCACAAACAGCATTACCAGCTTCACACATTACTAACCAGATGACTTTATTTCTGTCATTTATGTTTTAATGAAAATAATAGTAGAGAAAATGTGATCAGGTGATGTTGGTTGGACATCAATAATCAGCGTATGAATCTCAACAATGGTGACAATCAAAAAAAATATTCAGATAAACAGATCAACTCTGAACATAAAACAAGCTTCTAAAACGTCACAACAAAAACAACAAAAGTAAAAGCAAATAGTAAGAATCAAATTCAGATGCATTATTTATTCATGCCGCAATGCACGCAATGCATGCTGGGGGGCACCAATGGGGGAGTTTTGATTGGTGGTACCCAGCATGCACTGCAGCATGAAGCTTTTTATTGATTGTCACCATTATTGAGATTCATACGCTGATTCTTGATGTCTGTGTGTGTCTAAGTAATGCCATAGATGAAAACCTTTTGAGCACTACATTATTTTAAAATCTTGCATATTATTCAATTATCACAACAGTGCTGGATCTCGTACTGTAGAATCACATAGCCACCATTATGAATAATAAAAAATTAACAACACAACAACCAGAGCATTAGACTGGAGTTCAGTGATTCAGCCACTACATGATGATTATATCATCATCAATAAATAGCCAACATCACCTAATCACATTTTCTCTTGGCATTCCTTACCATAACAAATGTGCTTTATAAACACACAGTGAAAGCAGCCAGAGAAAAACTAATATTAAAGAGTCAAGGATCAAGAGCCCAACTAAAGCAAACACTAAACACCATCATGGTGACTTTTTCATTAAAACAGAAATGACAGAAATAAAGTCAATCTGGTTAGTAATGCGTTAAGCTGGTAATGCTGTTTGTGGAGTTGTTTAATCCTCTGCTGAGATCTTGTCTTCTTTTATCTTCAATTGATTTCATCTAAGGCTGTGGCTGAAGTCAGTTGTAGTTCTTGTGGTTCTCTTTCCTTCAGTGATTCTGCTCATTATCATCAGGTGTTCATCACTAATGCTCAATTATCACTTACTTAATCACTTAATAATACAATTATTATCTAATTATCATGCTGGGAACTAGAAATGTTCTATAACTCATTCAGTTTGAGTTCTGTTTCAGTCATTGTGTCTACATAACGTTTGGTAATATTTGAGTGCAGTGAACTCATTTTTATTTAGTACTGTTAGGTTTTCCATATATATATATATATATATATATATATATATATATATATATATATATATATATATATATATATATATATATATAGATATATAGATAGATAGATAGATAGATAGATAGATAGATTAAAAATATGATTTAAAATCATACAAATGACAAAAGCACATAACACAATTACTAAAAATTAAACTAAAATGTTTATGCTAATTAAATGCTAATTAAAAATATTAATAAAAAGTATATAAACAATACCAAAATAACACTGATATACTGTGACCCGTTGTCTAACTTTACATCCAGCTGAAAAAAATAATAACCTATATATAAATAATAATATAAATAACCTTATATAAGCTTATAGACCTTATGTACTTTTCAGTACTGCGCTCGTTGTGTTCTTTCTTTTGTATTTTGTTTGTATTCCACAGCATGAAGGTAAGATACGGATTTATGAAAGAACCACTCATTTTAAAATCTTCCCGGTCTACTGACATTAGTTATAACATTACTCTTCGAGTACCGCAAAAACGGATGTTCAAAGACAAAATTCTAAAGATGGCTGCTCGCTTGTTTCTCTGCTGCATAAGGTCTATAGCAAGTGGTGTGTGTTTCCTCCCTGTGCTAGTGGACTGTGGAGGTGGGGTGCACAGTGAACTAGAGGGGACCATCTCCAGTCCTGGTTACCCAGACATGTCCCCGCATGATCTGGACTGTGTCTACAGCATCTCTGTGCAGCCAGGTTTCATTATCACCCTCAACTTTAGCCAGACCTTTCACGTAGAGCAGGTCTACAATCAAGGACCAACCTGCCTCTTCCACTGGTTGCAAGTATGTTTTGCTATAAACGTCTGTCTATCTTCAAATGAATACATGTTTTAGGTTTATTTTTGCTTTTCATTTTTTCTCAGGTGTCTGCCCTAGGAAAAGATCAGAAGTACTGCGGAGAAATAAGCCCTGGCGTCCTCCACACGGGCACTCACTCCGTCCAGCTGGAGTATCATACTGACAGATACGGACAAAGCCAGGGGTGGAGCTTACGTTACACCACAGAGAGTGAGAGAGTGAAAAATATGCATTATTAAATGTTTTTCCATGTGGATGTCAGAACACTGACAAATCACTACACATCTTCAAATATCTCTACTAATGTTTATTAGTCTGATGTCCTAACATCTCTTTTAAAGGGGTGGAGTGTCCACATCCGGGCAGCATCAGCAATGGAAGAGTTAGACCATATTTTACCCAGTACTTGTACAGAGACTACATTCAAGTGCACTGTAACCCAGGATACAAGCTCATGATGGTGAGATTAATGTAAGAAATTAATGTAAAAATCATGCTGATGGTAAAACTAGAAGAATGTGGTTTGAAGAGTAAACTAGGAAATCTGGTGATGATGGCCTAAGCAACATGTGACATGAATTCATTTTTCTCAGGGAGAAAAAGAGATTGCAAGTTTTAAGTCCATGTGTCAGAGTAATGGACAATGGCATTTGACACTGCCAGAGTGCAAGAGTGAGTAAATACACATCACCTGATTTTGCATTTTGCTACATTTCATCCATTCATCATGTTGTTCATTGCAGTTATTGACTGTGGAGATCCAAAGCCGCTGCTAAATGGAGACTTTCAGTTTATCAGTGGAGAAAACAACAATTATCTCTCTGTCATAGAGTATCACTGCAAAGAGCCTTACTACAGATTTAAGGATGCTCCTAAAGGTCAGATACTGTACAAAATCCAGTTTTATTCTTGTGACTGACAAATCCTGACTTTTTAAGCTAATTTCCTTTCTTTCTTTCTCCTGTGTAGTAAGATACAGGTGTTCAGTAAACCGGAAATGGACAGAAGACAACAATATTGATGCTATTCCTCCTTGTTATCCTGGTAATAATTGTTGCTTGACAGACAGATAAAAAGAGATTTATATAATTTTTTTGTACTTGTGCATTTGCACTATTGTTATTTAACTTTATTTTACATTACGCATATTTTGATATGTATATATATATATAATTTTTTTTTAAAATATATTTTAGTGTGTGGAATGAATTCAGAGGTCTCTTCTGGTGGCAGAGTCTTTGGTGGGAAGCCAGCCAGACTGGGGCAGATTCCCTGGCAGCTCTTCCATAAGGCATATACCAGAGGTGGTGCATCTCTGATCAGTGATTACTGGGCTCTAACAGCTGCTCATGTAGTGGATGGATATGAAAATTACAATATGACTTGGCTTGGAGGAGTAATTGATAATGAGAACAAAAACCCAGTCAGTATGGAGGCCGAGAAGGTCATAATTCACCCCAATTATCATAGGGCTGGTCAGGGTGGTATTCCAACCAACTTTGATAATGACATTGCTCTGATCAAAATGTCTGCCAAGGTACCACTCGGTCCAAACATCAGGCCAGTGTGTCTGCCAAACAAAACACATGAACCTGTAATGGAGGGCACAATGGGTACAATATCAGGTTTTGGAGGGTTTGAGGGGGGCTTATTAAGTAAACGTTTACGTTATGGGCATGTTCAGGAATATACTCTTGATGTGTGTGATTCAGGGGATCTGAATGTCACTGATAACATGTTCTGTGCTGGAGACGATGTTAAAAGTGTTGACAGTTGTAAAGGTGACAGTGGGGGTCCTCTGTTCTTCCCCATGTTGGGCTATGGAACTAAAGAGCAGCCCTACGAGGTGAGGGGCATTGTGTCATGGGGTCCTGAACGATGTGGCAATAAAGTCTCTAAAGGTTTCTACACTAAAGTGCAGAACTACCTGGACTGGATCAGAGAAACAATGGCAAATAATTAGCATACGCTGTGCAAGTCGAGACAATATCAGTGTTTCATGATACCTGAGATCAGGTTCAATTATGTGCATAATAAAAAATTTTTTTTGTATTTCAGGCAGGCAATAAATTAATTAAATAAAACTGGAGCCTATTACTGTCTTTTCCAAGTTGTCGAAATGCTTAAAAATAAACTATAGCAAAGATGATTATTTTATAACTTTATCTCCCTCTGCTGGGTAAAAATAAAGTTGGTAACACTTTACAATACATGTGCACTAATATGCATTAATGCATGCTTAACTAATGCACAGTGTTAATGTATGACTCATGAAGAACTAAACCATTAAATCCATATGATGAAGCGCTTTTTTAATCCACAAATGCTTTTGACAGATGGTTTACACTGATTAAAAGCTTCATTAATAAATCATTAAGAAACATTATGTAATGTTTAACGTATAATTAGTAAATAAATATTTTAATATCTATGAGATAATATGCTTGTTAATGTTTAAATGATCTGTTAATGTTAATAAAATGCTAATAAATGTCTTTAAACTTCAATTCATTTATTACCCAATGCAGGTTTTTACATTTACAAATGTTGTGAATAAATTTGTTTAATTATTCATTTTATGCACTATAACATATTATTCTCTTGCTCTTGTGCTATTGTGATAATAGTCACGTCCAGTTTAAACAGTGTAACAGCGGTCAGTAGTTCAGATTCTGGCGTGTTGATATTTGTGTGCAGCCCAACTTACCCATCCTTTAAACACATTTTCTGACATTACATTTACTGCATGTGCAACTGCCTCACAGACCTTTAGATGGGAATGTCAAAACCCATAATCATAATGACATATTACTTAACAATTTGTTAATAAACATGTGCCTCAACAAGTAAATTCATAACATAATGACACATTTGCAAATAATTAGTTAATGTTTAATTAAAGCAGGCAACTGTAAGTTGATGTACATAGCCAGTTGTGGTAATTTACACTATAAGTTAACCCTAAAACAGGCAACGTGAACCATGAGTTATATACTCTTTAGTGTCTTGTTTGGGGCATATAAGAAAGATGTTTTCATCAAATCCTTTTATCACTGGTCACATGATTTGTTTCAAGTTACCTGTGATCAATTAGTCAGCCTGACCTTAACTCAACATGGGCGCTTTTGGTGCAGGACATTCAGATTTTGTGATAAGTAAATATATATTAATCTTACTTTTTTTCAGAAAAAAATGCACAACAACTGCTAATATTAATTGTGAACATTGTCTTAAGATGTCTTAAGTTATATGTTGCTCATGCTGTTATTTACCGCAATTTGAAAAGTATGTAACTCCCAGTTCATGTTGCCTGTTTAGGGTATAAAAAAAAAGATTATCCACAATATTGACAATGAATGGTGTTTGAAGGTAAACTGGGCTCCCTGTACTGGTCATTGCACTATTGCAAATTCCAGGGTGACGAGTGAGGGGTCAGTTGTGGGTGGTGGGAGGGTTCAGTAGAAATCTCGTTCCAGGACCGGGGCCCTTAGGGAAGACTCTTATAGGCCCTCCAGGCTGTCACATGTTTCATGTGTTTAGTTTGCCAATGTTCACTGTCACGTTTCTAAGTTTACCATGTTCACTGTCATGTCTTGCCATGCACTTCCTGGTCTTGTCATGTGATTCCCTTGCCCTCATGTGATCCTGCCATGTGCTCCTTTGTCTTGTGTTCTGTTGTCATGTTCTCATTGGTTTATTGGTTAATAATTGTGTGTCTTGTCTTGTCATTAGTCCTTGTGTATTTATACCCTCATGTTTGCCATGTGTCCTGGTCTGATATCGAATGTTGTAACCCACTGTCGGTGAGTTTCATGTTATAGCCACGCCACGCCACGCCAAGTCAAGTTTTGTTATAGCCAAGTTAATGTCAAGTTTAGCCAAGCCAAGTTTATGTTTTGCAACGTCTTTGTGTTATGTTTTGGATTTTGATTCTTTGAGTTATTAAAAACTGCACATGGGTTCTTCAACTTGCCTCCCAGTGGACTCCATGTTACACAGGCCTCTGGGCCCACTGTATACAGTCCCCCTTCTCAATCTATGTATTTTGAGTAAAAAAAAAAAGAGCAAAGATGTAGTCAACAAAAAGTAATAATATCAGTTTTACATGTGAATATTAACATTTGCTAATTTTCTTTACTCAAAATACATAGATTGAGAAGGGGGACTGTGTACAGTGGGTCCAGAGGTCAGGAGAGCCTATAAGGGTCTTCCCTAAGGGCCCCAGTCCTGAAAAAATATACAATATGCACATATTGCAGAAATTGTCCCCTAGGGATTTTTGAAAAATTAACCTGTTAATGTCCATTTGCAAAAGACAATTAATGAGAGGACACAACATATTGTAAACAAACCACAAATTAGGCCTAACTTACGCCATATTAGTGCTGCATAAAAACACGTCTGCAGACTTTAACCCTTCCCCATTTTGTAAACAGGCTAAAAAGTAGCGTGAATCATGGGTCATTGATTTTGTAGCACTGCCAAATCAAATAAATGTTCATATTATCATGACTGTTATACCCTTGCTCTGTCACTAGAGAGGTGTATTGTAGCCAAATAAAAACTGCAGAGAAAAAAATAATTGCTTTATAACTTTAGTGAAGGTGCTATTCACATCTGCATGTCTGGTAAAGTATTAATAATTTGGTAAGTTCTCATCTGAATTTATGTTATTATTTTATTAATCCTCAATGGAGAGTAGTGTTTTAAACCATCTCAAAACATGTATATAGAATTATTTAAAGCTTAAGACTAAACTACTATCTCTGTCTGTATCCCTAACAAAACAAAACACACTGATCCAGCCTGCTGTGGGCATGTGTGAATGTGTGTGAATGTGAGCCGGCCATGTGTCTTCACCACAGTACCCTCAACCATATCCAGCAGATATCTTGGAACAGTGGGACCTGGAGGTGCCGCAGGGGTATCAGATCCAGCTAACGTTCAATCACCTGGACATTGAGCCCTCTCCAAACTTTTGCCATGATTCTCTCAAAGTAAGTGTTACGTCACTTCAAAATAATGTAAAATCTAATCACAGTAAAAATTTTGGTAACACTTTCTATGAAGACCATGCTTATAATTAATTATAGCTCCATTTATACTTATTTATAAGTAGGTATTACTATGGTAACACTTTATAATAACTGCATGCTATGAATCATTAGTTAAGCATTAGTAAATAGTTAATTCATTATATATAAAGCATTAATAGACATTAATAAGCAGTTTATAAATACAGATATACATGCTTTTTCTTAATTTATAAGCATATCTATAATGTGTTTAATAATTGTATTTTCATACTTTATTGATCAATTTATCATTTTAAGTATTATCAAGTATTGCATTATTTACAAACCAGTTATTTAGGAGTTGTCAGTGGTTCATAAGTGTTATGAACCCTGTTCAGGGGACCCGGGTGGTTGTGTAACACTTACAAGCAGAGTTATGGGTGACAGGGTGTTTATTATCAGCAGTGAGCACATAAAAAGACATCAGGTGAACACAAAGGAGAGGAGAACACAGAAGATCTTTGCTGGGGAATATCGCTGGAGTAGAACGCTGGAGAATGTCGCTGGGGAAGAACGCTGGGGAAAGTCACTGGAGAGTATCGCAAGGAAAGGTTCGCAAGTTTAACACACAAACGTTTAACGAGACCTGGACAATGAGGGAAGACGAGGTGAGTGAGGATATAGTGCTGTTGATGAGGTAGATTGCTGACAGGTGCGGGTAATTGTGAAGGAGGTGCAGGTGGGAGCCAAGGAGGGTGATGGGGGATGTAGAGCAGAAGAGTGGACAGAGCTGGTGACCGTGACAGTACTCTCCCCTCCCAGTAGGTGTGTCCTCGCGCTGTAGATAGTCCAACCGGGGAGGGAAGGCGGGTGTCCTGGAGTCGTGCCGGCAACTCGGGTGACCAGGGCAAAGCCGGCCGTTCATGGGACCAGGGTGTTTCCGGCAGCTTAGGAGACCAGGACGGAGGCGGCAACTCGAGAGACCAGGGCAGAACCAGCAGTTCAGGGGACCAGGGCAGAGCCGGGAGTTCAGGAGGCCAGGGCGGCGCCAGCAGTTTAAGGGTGTCAGCCATAATAGGGATCTAGGCGGAGCCAGCACTGGGATGGCCTCCCCCATATTTATGCCTCGTAAAGCTTTTACAAAGGAGATTTAAAGGCTCATTTATCTTCTGCACTGCTGTTCTCTAATGTTTTAAAGTTAGTACTGGGGTAGTTTTGACACTGTGAAATATTTTATTATATTATTGTTGTTTTATAAAAATCCTGTAATCCAGTGTTGGCACTGGTACATTTTTATTCAGCAATGTTTACTGCAGTTATGTTTTCTGGCGGTGTACATACATTTTTATTTTATATGACATTGAAGAGGTTTATTTTTCATTTTATATCAAGTTACCAATTGTACAGTTTAATTTTTTTGCATCTTGAAATAAATAATTCTATGTTCTGTATGTTCTGTGTTGCGTTTGTTTCCTTTTTCTGTTTGGAAGATAACTGTAAAAGCTTTGCGAGGCATAAATAGCACTCACTTTAGATAAGCTCACAAAAATAGTTAACTGACAACTACTAAATATTTTATAACTACCTGAAATAATTACAGTAGGAATATGTGTTAATAAAGCATTTATTAACATACTGAGTAACTATTACTATATGTCTAAATAATGTATGTATAAATGTATAGATGTACATTTAAATAGTTTATTAATAATTTGCTTTTACTTTATAAATGATCTTATGAACCACTGACAACGCCTAAATAACTGGTTTGTAAATAATACTTAATTTAGAAATTATAAATTGATCATTAATAAAGTATGAAAATACAATTGTTAAACACATTATAGATATGCTAAATAATCAAGAATAAAGCATTTATAGCTGTATTTATAAACTGCTTGTTAATGTCTATTAATGCTTTATAAATGATGAATTATCTATTTACTAATGCTTAACTAATGATTCATAGCATGTAGTTATTATAAAGTGTTACCATTATTTTTTTTTATAATTACTTATAAGTCATATATTTGCTTTTTCAATGCGCATGCTCATATTCCATTATATACTGATTTATACGTTTTAATTAGTCAGTCGAATGGTTCCATGAATGTATTTATAAAGATGTGGCCTGCATTGCTATAATGTTAATTATGTAATAGTTACAATGACTTTAGTAATTCAGATTTATTTCTTATTAATAGCTGGGTTGTGTTCTTATAAATACTTATTGTGAGTGATAATTCAGTTACTAACTTCTATAAATGCATCATTGATGGCTTCAAGTGAAAACATAGGATGCAATTTTCTTAAAGCAAATGTTAAGAAATCATGAAGATATGCTCATTATACATTTTAAGTTGTTTACTTGTAGATGTAACTAATGAACAATAATTCTTGTAATAAAATAAAGGGGGAAAAACAGAAATCATTAATACAAGCAGTTGATTTAAAAAAAAAATGTTTATGTTACATACTAGCAAAACACTGCAACAATATTTTTAAAGTATCATTTCAAACTGCTATAAGCAATACCATGCATATGGCTAAGAGGAGATATATATTTGAATAAATCATATTCACATGAATACCATTCATGACCTCTAATGCAAACATTAGCCGTTAAAGGCATATTTGATAATTAACTGGTACAGCAAATAAGTGTCTCTGGAACTATTTTATGTTTGATCATTTATAAATCAGTGTATAATGGGTTATGAGCATGCACATTAAAAAAGCAAATGACCTATAATTATAAAAATATATATATATATACATGTAACTATAATGCAGTATAGGTCTTAATGAGTCTTTATACATATATTTATAGAATAGTAATAGACTTCATAGAAAGTGTTACAAAGATTTTTTTTATTTTTATTTTAGGCTCATTTGAGCTTGCACAATCATTTGAACAGCAGTAAAATGCATGTTTGGTGCCATTTTAAGTGATTATTTCTTATTTAGGTTGTCTGATAAGAAGGTTATGTGGAAGTTTTGTGGCCAGAATTCCATAGACAGGTTTCACCCTGGTGATGTTACAATCCACGCCTGTCCTGGACTCCATTTCCCATGATCCTCCCTGTCTCTCACCTGAAGTCACTCACTCCTCATCTCTCCCACTCTCCCTGGATTCCCTGCACCTGGTCATCGTCATTAGCACTCCCTTTATATTGATCTCACTTCCCTGCACTCCTTGTCCGTTCTTATGTGTTATGCCTATGTGTGTCGTGTTCTGTATCCCTTGGTAAATAAAAAGCCATCTTTGTGGAAGCCCTGGATCTTCTCTTCCCTGCTGCACTACACACCGTAACAGAAGAACGGACCTAAAACTGCCAGGACTGCTGTGAAGATGGGAATCTTCCTGACCCCGATCTCTCCCGTGTCCCCCCTTAAAGACACGTCAGCGGTGGATCGCCTGTGGGGTCTCAGGCAGGGCGGTCGCCCGCTGGAGAGGTACGTGGAGGAATTCGCTGAGCTGTCTTCTTTGGTGAACTGGCCAGATGCACCACTTAACGCGTGTTTTCTGATGGGCCTGGACAAGGACACTATTCGATATCTTGAACCTGCCTGTTCCTTTTCCCTAGTCGAGTCGATGAATCTGATTCTCTATTTAAATTGTTCCAATTTCGAAATTGCAGAGGTTCAAGAGAATGAGTGTCTTCCTCGTCCGGTCCCCTCAGAGAAGCACGCGGCCTGGTCAGTTCACCCACAGCCAGTTCCCTCCACATATCTCTCCAGTGGGCCTTCCCGTGTTGTCCTGCCTGTCCACAAGACCAAATGGCAGAGAAGGAGGGCCAACGCCAAGCCCTCGTCTCCGGCCAAGATGGCCGCAGCCACGCCAGAGCCCTCGTCTCCGGCTAGGATGGCCGCCGCCACGCCAGAGCCACAGGACCTCTGGTTGATGGACTTTTGGAGCGATCCTGCCGCCTCAGTTCCCACTCCGAGTCTCCTGGATTCCGCTCCAGGCTTCCCCGTTCCCACTCCGAGTCTCCTGGATTCCGCTCCAGGCCTCCAAGTTCCCGCTCCGAGTCTCCTGGATTCCGCTCCAGGCCTCCCCGTTCCCGCTCCGAGTCTCCTGGATTCCGCTCTAGGCTTCCCAGTTCCCGCTCCGAGTCTCCTGGATTCCGCTCCAGGCTTCCAAGTTCCCGCTCCGAGTCTCCTGGATTCCGCTCCAGGCTTCCAAGTTCCCGCTCCGAGTCTCCTGGATTTCGCTCCAGGCTTCCCTGTTCCCGCTCCGAGTCTCCTGGATTCCGCTCCAGCTCTCCTGGATCCCGCTCCAGCTCTCCTGGATCCCGCTCCAGCTCTCCTGGATCCCGCTCCAGCTCTCCTGGATCCCGCTCCAGCTCTCCTCGAGCCCGCTCCAGCTCTCCTCGAGCCCGCTCCAGCTCTCCTCGAGCCCGCTCCAGCCCAGGAGCTCATCCCATTCCGCGTGCCCTCCATACTACCCCTGAATTCCCCCAAGAAAGTTTTGGGGGGGGGCTATATACCCGGGGGTGGGGAACATGTGGGTGGAGCACATGTGGGTGGGGCTCCTGATCCGCCATGGACTCCCAAGGCTCCTGATCCGCCATGGCATCCCACGGCTCCTGATCCGCCGTGGACTCCCGAGGCTCCTGATCCGCCGTGGCATCCCACGGCTCCTGATCCGCCGTGGCCGCCCGAGGCTCCTGACCCGCCGTGGCCGCCCGAGGCTCCTGACCCGCCGTGGCCGCCCGAGGCTCCTGACCCGCCGTGGCCGCCCGAGGCTCCTGACCCGCCGTGGCCGGGGGAATTTTCCAGGCTTCCAAGTTCCCGCTCCGAGTCTCCTGGATTTCGCTCCAGGCTTCCCTGTTCCCGCTCCGAGTCTCCTGGATTCCGCTCCAGCTCTCCTGGATCCCGCTCCAGCTCTCCTGGATCCCGCTCCAGCTCTCCTGGATCCCGCTCCAGCTCTCCTGGATCCCGCTCCAGCTCTCCTCGAGCCCGCTCCAGCTCTCCTCGAGCCCGCTCCAGCCCAGGAGCTCATCCCATTCCGCGTGCCCTCCATACTACCCCTGAATTCCCCCAAGAAAGTTTTGGGGGGGGGCTATATACCCGGGGGTGGGGAACATGTGGGTGGAGCACATGTGGGTGGGGCTCCTGATCCGCCATGGACTCCCAAGGCTCCTGATCCGCCATGGCATCCCACGGCTCCTGATCCGCCGTGGACTCCCGAGGCTCCTGATCCGCCGTGGCATCCCACGGCTCCTGATCCGCCGTGGACTCCCGAGGCTCCTGACCCGCCGTGGCCGCCCGAGGCTCCTGACCCGCCGTGGCCGCCCGAGGCTCCTGACCCGCCGTGGCCGCCCGAGGCTCCTGACCCGCCGTGGCCGCCCGAGGCTCCTGACCCGCCGTGGCCGCCCGAGGCTCCTGACCCGCCGTGGCCGCCCGAGGCTCCTGACCCGCCGTGGCCGCCCGAGGCTCCTGACCCGCCGTGGCCGCCCGAGGCTCCTGACCCGCCGTGGCCGCCCGAGGCTCCTGACCCGCCGTGGCCGCCCGAGGCTCCTGACCCGCCGTGGCCGCCCGAGGCTCCTGACCCGCCGTGGCCGCCCGAGGCTCCTGACCCGCCGTGGCCGCCCGAGGCTCCTGACCCGCCGTGGCCGCCCGAGGCTCCTGACCCGCCGTGGCCGCCCGAGGCTCCTGACCCGCCGTGGCCGCCCGAGGCTCCTGACCCGCCGTGGCCGCCCGAGGCTCCTGACCCGCCGTGGCCGCCTGATGTCCTAGTCCCGCCCTGGAGACCTCTGTACCTGTCTGCACCTCCCCCGCACCTGCGTGTAGGTCTCCAGGGCGGCCACCCCCCCTCCCTGGTGTTTCATCTAAGGCGCGAGGACGCGCCTACCGGGAGGGGGAAGTAATGTTACAATCCACGCCTGTCCTGGACTCCATTTCCCATGATCCTCCCTGTCTCTCATTTCCCTGCACCTGGTCATCGTCATTAGCACTCCCTTTATATTGATCTCACTTCCCTGCACTCCTTGTCCGTTCTTATGTGTTATGCCTATGTGTGTCGTGTTCTGTATCCCTTGGTAAATAAAAAGCCATCTTTGTGGAAGCCCTGGATCTTCTCTTCCCTGCTGCACTACACACCGTAACAGGTGACAAGCCCATTATGGTGTCTGCTAACCGCCTCCAGCTCTTTTTTCAAACTCATGATTCAAACCCCAAATCACACATGGGATTTATTGCATCCTACCAGGCTGTTGGTAAGTTATATTAAAGCAACATCAGTACTGAAATTACGAATGTTACATTTTACACAACATATAATTGTCCTTTGTCTGTTTTTGTTCTGCCAGAGAAAATGAATCCACAGCAGAACTAACAGTTCCGTACTGTTTTACTGTGTGATTGAGCAGAAGCAGAATGCTTTCCATTTACACAATTGGGTTAAACGTGCCGCTGTCATAACTGGAGTTAAGCACACAAATTAGACCAGTGCAGTTAAATGCCTCACTCATAAAAAGAAAAGAACAACATGCTAGAAGATTTACATTTAGGAAGAATTTTAATAGATATACAAAATATATTAACAAAGATAAGCATTTTCATGTCCAGCATAAATCTTCTAAAATTGAGAAAAAGAGAGAAAAGTTCATGACTGATTCTTACTTTGTTCTTGAGCTGCGTCTGAAATCGCATACTCTCCTGAGTAGGTACTTATTTTGTTGTCCACTCAAAATTGCTCATATATGTAACCTTTATTTCAAAGTGAAGTTGGGACTTTTTTGCCTGTCAAGTGCTTCAAAAGTATTTATTTTTTTCATTAGTATTATTATTCTTAGGTACTAATCGTTATGAATTTGTGTTAATCGGGATGCATGATCTATGCATGAAAACCATGTGGTATGAAAGACGGTTAACATTTTATGTAAAATATGCAGTATTGTTTCATGGGGACATCTTACCCCAAAACTGTCACTTAACGCTACCTACTGGCACAATTATGCAACTTGCAGAAAGAGTCATTATAAAATCCCCAGCACTAATGCACAGACTGACATCTGGAATGGGCAAACAAGAGGAAAGATATGATATCAACAATCACTGTTCATTGTTGTTGGACTGTATCAGTCAAATCCTAAGACCAAATAACTATTTATTGTAGTACAGCGGTTATGCTCATAATGAATCAGCTAACATTTATTCTTTTATTCCCATGAATTGATTTAATTAAGTGCACATATATAACAGACATATTGTGTATTATCTTGTTCCTTTTTTAATCTCTACTTCTTTTTTAGTTGCATCTACTGGTTGTGGAGAACCAAAGCCCCTGCTAAATGGAGGCGTTCGGTTTATCAACGGGTCGAACAATCAGTCAGTCATTGAGTATTACTGCAATGAGCCATTCTACACATTTGAAGGAACTCCTAATGGTCAGATACTGTACAAATCTGTTTTTTCATTCATGTGATTTTCCACCACTTAAACTGAATTTTTGGTCAGTTACTCACATTATTTCTTTCTCTTTTGTAGTAAGATACACCTGCACAGAAGACCAGAAATGGACAGCAGATGACTACAAAGACAATATTCCTCCTTGTGTTCCTGGTAATGGTTCTGAAACTTAACTTGACACTGACTATTTTAGATTTGATATGTTCATTTCTTTGATGTGTATTTTTTTTTTGTTAAACACAGAAATCAGTTTTGATAGCAGAGTATTTGGTGGGAAGCCAGCCAAAAAATATTTTATACTTTTTTTGTACTATTGTTATTTAACTTTATTTTACATTACACGTATTTTCATATATTTGTTTCTTGTTTTTATATTTTTAGTGTGTGGAATGAATTCAGAGGTCTCTTCTGGTGGCAGAGTCTTTGGTGGGAAGCCAGCCAGACCGGGGCAGATTCCCTGGCAGTTCTTCCATAGGTCATAGCTCTGATCAGTGATTACTGGGCTCTAACAGCTGCTCATGTAGTGGATGGTTATGAAGAAATTAACATTAATTTGTTAGGGGGAATAATCGATAGTCAAGACACAAACTCAGTCACTATGAAGACAGAGAAGATCATAATTCACCCAAATTATACAAGAGTTGGTAAAGTTGGTCAACAAACAAACTTTGATAATGACATTGCTCTGATCAAAATGTCTGCCAGGGTGCCACTCGGTCCAAATATCAGGCCAGTGTGTCTGCCAAACAAAACACATGAACCTGTAATGGAGGGCACAATGGGTACAATATCAGGTTTTGGAGGGTTTGAGGGGGGCTTAATAAGTAAACGTTTACGTTATGGGCATGTTCAGGAATATACTCTTGATGAGTGTGATTCAGGGGATCTGAATGTCACTGATAACATGTTCTGTGCTGGAGACGATGTTAAAAGTGTTGACAGTTGCGCAGGTGATGGTGGAAGTCCTCTGTTCTTCCCCATGTTTGGCTATGGAACTAAAGAGCAGCCCTACGAGGTGAGGGGCATTGTGTCATGGGGTCCTGAACGATGTGGCAATAAAGTCTCTAAAGGTTTCTACACTAAAGTGCAGAACTACCTGGACTGGATCAGAGAAACAATGGCAAACAATTGACATGAAATAAGCTCTCTGTCAGTCATTATACAGTACAGTTATGCATTATTGTGAATAAAACAAGCAATAAAATAATTCAGTGAAGTTCACAAACACAAGTTTGGGAGGAGTAAACCCATCTAATCTTTCAATTAACTGCCAGAGCATATAAGCAGCCACCCACCTTTTTCTGGCATCACCTCTTTTGGGATTCCTCCACCTCCCCAACTCCACAAACATAAATTTAGGTATCTCGTTTACCATACTCCTCTTCCTAGCACTAGTCCCTGCATGGGGGGTAAATCTAAGCTCGAGTTGAAGCTGCTTCCTCGAGCCCCTCCACTGCGAACAGCAAAACAAATACGCTTAACCTCATTAGCTTAAAGAGTATATGGGTAAACGAACTCGTGAAATAAACATTAGCTGAAATAAAATCAAATATAAAAATTTATTTTTTGTTTAACTTTATGTATCGACTAAAATTACTAAAACAAACAAATAATAAAAATTAGTAAAAAATATATAGAAATTATTTTTAAAAACAAAAACTAATAAAAATGATAAAAACAACAAAATTACTAAAACTTTTAAATGAAAATGGAAAATATAAAGATAAAAACATTCAAATTATGAATAAAAATAAGAATAGTTTTATACACACAGACGGGTGACAAATGAATGTTAGCCTCTGAATTCTAAAATCATTTTGTGTGTTTAAAATATTAACAAATACAAAATATTATCTATTTGCCAAGTTTTAAGAGTTTGATATCAGCCCACCTAAAGACTCAAAGACACCATTTGTCCATTTGCCATTTGTTTTTAACTTGTTCACATAAAAATGTTCAAACGGCTTGTGTAGTGAGCATTAGAAGAAACCTGTGTGTTCTGAGATTTGTGTTTGTTCCTCCTCTTTCTGAGGATTTAGTGTAGCAGCAGATGTCCAAAGTCAGTCATTATCCCTTTATCCCTGTGGATGGTTAAAAGCTAGAGTTCTAGCAGGTGACAACAGATGAGGCTTTAGAAAATGCTTAAAGAAGCAGGGCCTCACACAGGGCAGCGTAAATTTATGCTTACTTTCCAAGGACAGGCCTGAATTATTTTCACTGGGAGGATGGAATACTGGTGGAACTTGTTGAATCTTCTCACTTTCTGGGATCTGTGCTATTGCCTGGTGCCACATAAGCTACCAGTTTTATGGATTATGCCAGTCAGCGGAGATCCAGCGAGGGCCAACATTACGGCAGAGGTGCTTCCTGCTGTTGAACTAGCATTGCATCATTTAAGCATGCAGCCGTCTCCTCTAGGCAACTATGAGCTTCAGTTTCACCTCACAGACTCAGAGGTAATACAACAGACTTGTTTGTTTTTCTCATTTGATTTTAATGGTGAAGCCAAAAGTAACTCCGTCTTCAGAAACTATTGATGAACTCCCACTTGAAAAATGGGTTCTTTATAGGCATTGATGGTTCCATGAAGAACCTTTAACATTTATGGAACCTTTCAATCACACAAAAGCTTCTTTAGAGTTTTCTACTATATAGAACCTTTTGTGAAATCAAAAGGTTCCATATAAAAATTATCAATAACTCATCATTTACATAACCTCTTGTCGTTCAAAACCAAAAATTACATTCTTCTGTCCATAAATTCTATATCTTTTAAATTTATAAACATCTAACAGAAATATTTTGGAAAATCTTTTTTTTTATTTTTATCCATCCAGTTAAAATCAGTGGGGTCCAATATTCCACTGACGTCCACTGCATGGACAAAAACATCATCTTCACAATTTCTTCTTTTGTGTTTCACAGAAGAGAAAGTTTTTTTGATTTAGAATGACAGGGTGAGTAAATGATGACAGAATTTTCATGATTGGGCAAACTCTCTCAGCAAACGTTTTACTGTATCAGTGCATTTAAAAATAAATAAATAAATAAATAGAGAAATTGTTAATTTCTGCTACAATTACAGTTGGGAGTCTGTCTATAGAATATTTGTATTGTCCTGCAAACAGGCCTACCAGTGTTGCTAAAGCTAATGCCAGAATTAAGACATTTTAAAGAGACTTAAATTAAAAGTCTCTCTGTATTTTTATTTGTTTATTTCTAATGTTTTAACCTTTGCTCCTATAGTTAAGATAAGGTACAAAGAAAAACACACTCACTATCTACTAATATGCCATGATCCTTAGCAAAGATACAAGATGACTGCCATTGTATGTTGTACAATTGTGTTAGCTGGTTAAATTGTAGAGCCCGAATATATTACAAACCAAATATGATTATCAGTGCATTCTCTGCTGAATTCCCCAAACACTTTCTAAGTAACAGTGATCCAACGACATGTATATACTGATAAAATTGTTGCTTTATTAATGGGATAAGCAAGGTAAAAGACATCTATATATTTGCAGTGTTGTTAAAATCCATTGTACACTCACCTGAAGGATTATTAGGAACACCATACTAATACTGTGTTTGACCCCCTTTCGCCTTCAGAACTGCCTTAATTCTACGTGGCATTGATTCAACAAGGTGCTGAAAGCATTCTTTAGAAATGTTGGCCCAAAGATGCTCTATTGGGTTGAGATCTGGTGACTGTGGGGGCCATTTTAGTACAGTGAACTCATTGTCATGTTCAAGAAACCAATTTGAAATGATTCGAGCTTTGTGACATGGTGCATTATCCTGCTGGAAGTAGCCATCAGAGGATGGGTACATGGTGGTCATAAAGGGATGGACATGGTCAGAAACAATGCTCAGGTAGGCCGTGACATTTAAACGATGCCCAATTGGCACTAAGGGGCCTAAAGTGTGCCAAGAAAACATCCCCCACACCATTACACCACCACCACCAGCCTGCACAGTGGTAACAAGGCATGATGGATCCATGTTCTCATTCTGTTCACGCCAAATTCTGACTCTACCATCTGAATGTCTCAACAGAAATCGAGACTCATCAGACCAGGCAACATTTTTCCAGTCTTCAACTGTCCAATTTTGGTGAGCTTGTGCAAATTGTAGCCTCTTTTTCCTATTTGTAGTGGAGATGAGTGGTACCCGGTGGGGTCTTCTGCTGTTGTAGCCCATCCGCCTCAAGGTTGTGCATGTTGTGGCTTCACAAATGCTTTGCTGCATACCTCGGTTGTAACGAGTGGTTATTTCAGTCAAAGTTGCTCTTCTATCAGCTTGAATCAGTCGGCCCATTCTCCTCTGACCTCTAGCATCAACAAGGCATTTTCACTCACAGGACTGCCGCATACTGGATGTTTTTCCCTTTTCACACCATTCTTTGTAAACTCTAGAAATGGTTGTGCGTGAAAATCCCAGTAACTGAGCAGATTGTGAAATACTCAGACCGGCCCGTCTGGCACCAACAACCATGCCACGCTCAAAATTGCTTAAATCACCTTTCTTTCCCATTCTGACATTCAGTTTGGAGTTCAGGAGATTGTCTTGACCAGGACCACACCCCTAAATGCATTGAAGCAACTGCCATGTGATTGGTTGATTAGATAATTGCATTAATGAGAAATTGAAGAGGTGTTCCTAATAATCCTTTAGGTGAGTGTACATGGTAATCACATGATACCACTAGCCACTAGCCTTTTCTTCTGATCTCTCAGTAC
The DNA here is from genome assembly GCA_039654625.1 of Rhinogobio ventralis. Classification (NCBI taxonomy): domain Eukaryota; kingdom Metazoa; phylum Chordata; class Actinopteri; order Cypriniformes; family Gobionidae; genus Rhinogobio; species Rhinogobio ventralis. The sequence goes on from CM077201.1 coordinate 16,019,838, forward strand.
CATTAATGTATACTACAAATGTATAAATCATCTTGACTGTGTGTTACGCTTGCACTCTTTCTGCTTTTAGTGTAATAACGGCAAAGCACTCAAAGCATTTTTTGACACCATATTCAATGGCCCCAAACCTATGATGATCTTTGGAGGGGTGTGTTCGTCAGTGACATCCATCCTAGCCCAATCACTGGAGGGCTGGAACCTTGTGCAGGTACTTCGTCAATCATTCAGATTATCGCTACTTCCATGGCATTTGTAATGGTAAACTCAATGAAATTCCTGAGAGATGTTGTTGTTGGTGTTTTATGTAAATTTATTAAACTATTTCTGTTTTATACAGCTGTCATTTGCGGTAACGGCACCTTTACTGGCCAACAAAAGAAGATTTCCAAACTTCTTCCGTACTGTGCCATCAGAAAGCGTAGTTAATGTGGCACTGGTGAGGTTTCTCAGGCAGTATGGATGGAAAAGAGTTGGTACATTGACCCAGCGTGAGCAGACGTTCATAGAGGTAATACTACTTACTAATCTGGGGCAATATGCAGTATGCTTAATAGAATGTAAACTTAAAACTCTCATTCTCTCAAAAAGGTACAGAGAGACTTAAGCAGACATCTGGAGGTGGCTAACATCCAGCTAGCAGAGGAGAAGAGCTTCTCTGAATTCCCTTGCGATTGTGTGAAAAAACTAAAGGTATGTACAGTATTTGAGGGTCTGGTTTCCTCACACATATTCTGTAAATCAACTATTAACTTTTCTCAAGATTTAGCTATACTAGAGTGCATCACTACAGAGTTGCATGAAAGCTAAAAATAAGTTGATTTTTATAATACACATAGCCGACACAAATCACATTCCATAATGTATATTTATTTATAGACATTTATCAAGCTTTTTCTTTACAGGACAATGATGTGAGAATAGTGATTGCTCATTTTGATGTGAGCTTAGCTGCTAAAGTCTTCTGCTGTGTAAGTATATCCCAGCCATACATTCTTGAAAAATGGGTTCTTTATAGGCATTGATGGTTCCATGAAGAACCTTTAACAATGGGACTACAGAGGTTATCATCATGTCGAAAAGGTAAACTCCTCTACACATTAATCAGTCAAAATTTAAAGCAAGTAATTAACTGCCAAAGAAAAGAAAGTCTCTGTTAAGAAAAATAGTCGTCACAATTTGCAAATTACTCAGCCTATAGAAACAAGACAAACACTGCAACTACATCAATATACTGCAGTCCTCTGAGGTCATTTTCATTACAATCGATAAGTGAGATGCAAGATGGAAAGCTGACCTTGTATGAAGTGAGGGAGCATGATAACAACACAAGCAAGTGTATCAGACTGCATCCTGCAGTACAAATCACACTTGTACACATTACGCGTGCTACCACAAGTTAAGCCCCCTACAACTCAAAAGCCAATCTACGAATGTCATCAGAGACCCATCCCCGGGAATCAATAATGTCAACAATAGTACCGCTCTTGACTTTCCTTGCTTGTTTAACTTCACTATCACCACTTGAAGTGAAATTAGCAGTAGGCTAGCAGTTGGTTACCTGTATGAGCAGATACCGTGTTGCCATGAATGAGCAAAAATTCCTCACTTCAGCAGTCAGAATTAGATTTACACCTTAACATACCATTGTGTCACAGGTTTATAATCTCAGCATGTATGGCCAAAAGTACCAGTGGATTCTGCCTGACTGGACTCAAGGCAGCTGGTGGACTAACACTGACTCTACCAACTGCACAGCTAAAAACATACTGACTGCCATAGAGGGATCCATCAGTGCAGATATTGAGACTCTTAGCTCCAGACACATCAGAGGGATCTCTGGTAGGGTATGTTTGCATTTAACTGCTTTAACTTTCTTTGAGGCAATGAGCAGTTTTTGGGCAGTTTTATAGGGATTGTTTTGTTTGTTTTCCATATCTATACTGATTCTACTCAGACACCCCAGGAGTATGAGAAGGAGTATGATGAAAGACGACAGCTGAAGGGTCTGGGTGCAAGCAAGTTTCATGGCTTTGCTTATGATGGTACATGGGTAATTGCCAAAGTTTTAACAAGAGTCATGGAGACTGTGAGGTACAGAGAGAAATACAGCATCCATCGCAACTTTACTGTCACTGACCAAGAAGTTGGACAAATGATTCTGGAGGCTATGGACAACATCAACTTCTTTGGTGTGACTGTATGTACAAAGTTAAAAAATTCTATCTATCTATCTATCTATCTATCTATCTATCTATCTATCTATCTATCTATCTATCTATCTATCTATCTATCTATCTATCTATCTATCTATCTATTACATCATCAAATATGGGTCAGTGACAAATAAAGATGTCTGATAATATGTGTTAATTTCTCTATAAAAGTATTAATAATATTTTAAAACAAGATAATTTCACTGCTTATTTTTTAATATAAATTCTAAGTATTATGCCAACATTTTTAAGGAATTTCAGGCTTTTAACAGTTACATCACCTTTCTTTTTACTTCAAACCCCACAAAACTAATGTATACTGTAAATGTTTTAATATATATGTTTGTCATAGAAGAGGCATTAAAATGTATTTTAATGTGTTTTAATTGAATACTTACTAGATCCAGACAAACAATTATGCCTTTCACCCATATTCAGGTTGCTTTTGTCCTTTTGTTGTTTTTATTACACATTTAATATTGCTAAAAATTGTTATTCAGGGTCACGTTATGTTCCAAAAAGGTGAAAGAGTGGCCAGTGTGAAGTTTGCACAGTATCAAGGTACAGATCAATTTATTTGAGGCTTTGCTTTCTTCTTTTTTTATTATTCTTGACAGTAGATTTTTGTACTCCATAGATGGAAAAGCTGTCGATATTGAAAAATATAGTGCCATTACAGACGGACTAGAGTCCATCAGTCCAATCAGATTTCAAAGTAAGACTATGAAAAAGAAAATATGGAGTTTATACAGATACATATCTAACTCTGACTGAAGTTTGTTGATGAAATTTCAGTCATATTCTCACATGCATTTTTCTTCACAGGGGATAAACCCACAAAGGACCGAACCCATGTATACCCTCAGAGGAAACGCATCAGTATATTGCTCTACGGTATTGTGGCATTTCTAACTTTCTTAGGAACTTTCACAGCTTGCAGTCTCCTAGTCTTCAGTGTGAAACACCACAATCATTGGTAAGTCATGTGTTTGGTTAATGATTGTGAATGTGTATTTAGTCATTCATTCAACAGTGCTAAAAGCATTTCTTTGAAACCATGGTTACACGTCTGTATTCTATTCTTTTGTCATTCACAGGGCCATTAGCATGTCAAGACCTTTTATGAACTCTTTGATTATTCTTGGCGCTGTGTTGTCTTATTCCTCTATCTTCTTCATGGGATTGGATGGGTCATATGTTTCTGATGGAGTATTTAAAGTTTCTTGCTCCGTAAGTCCTCAGAATATTGTTACAGTTGTTGTTTGGTTAGCATTTTATATGAAGACATAAACCAGGTGAAATTTTTGTTAAGATCTGCTGTGGGTTTATGTGTCTAAATGCAAAATATTCTACATAATAATGATCTGTGGCAATATTCACAGGTACAAATGTCATGTCTATCTATTGGATGTACAGCCGCTTTTGGGGCTATGTTTGCAAAAACATGGAAAATTCATTCACTCTTCAAAAACCACAGCATGGAAAAAAAGGTAAGAAATATGTCCTTTTTGTACTTACTATGTGAAGTAATGAAGTAAAAAATGGCTATATATTGTTTGAAAATAATTTATTTAAATTATTAATGTTCTCCTTTCTTTCTTTCTTTCTTTCTTTATTTTGGCTACCCCAGACAACAAAGGACTATGGGTCGGTTCTCCTGCTTATGTTGCTTTTGTTGATTGACCTGAGTTTATTAATTTGTTTGCAAATTTTGGATCCTTTGAGGAGAACAGTGAAGGAGTATCATATAGAGGTGAGCAACAAGCAGAACCATCTTCCAAAACCTGTCAAGAACATTTGGACACACTTAAAGTCGGCATGAAACAGAAGTTGCGATAGTCTTTTCTTCACTGTTGTGACGTATATCTGAGTGAAACGGCTTCTTGAACAAGAAAAAATGTAGAGCGGGACTTGATTTCATCCACCGGGAATTGATTGGATGGTTGTGGTTTGCTATTGCTGTGACAGTTTGTCCCGCCAAGAGGATGTGGGGAAGTTGTTTTGATTAAAGTTTTAAAAAATAATGATGTGCAGTGCATGGATAAATCATTTATAATAAATATTGCAATATTCCATAAAAATAAATTTTTGATTTCATTGTCACTTTAAAGCAATACAAGCTTTCTCAAAGAGATAGTTCACCAAAAAAATTAAAATAATTTAATCCTAATCTTTTTTGGAACACAAAATGGGAAGAGTCTGCATCTGTTATCATGTTCTTTTTTGACAAGAGCTCATATTCAACTTTTAAAATTTTCATGCTAATCAATCTTTTTCTCTTTTTGTTTTAGGCTGACCCTCACGGGCAAGATTTTTTCATTCAGCCCTTTTCAGAGCGATGTGAAAACACATACATGAGTTTCTGGATGGCTGCATTCTATGTTTATAAGGGGATACTCCTGGTATGAGATTAGATTAAAAACATGTCATACAGTGATTCATTAGATAGCAATAATGAAACAGATGACAAATGAACTGAAATTATTTGCACATGTCCCTCTCCTATCCAGCTGAGTACCTGTTTCCTGGCCTGGACCACACGACATATGAACGTCCCTGACGTAAATGACAGCAGGGGTATCCGAATCAGTGTATTTGTGTCAGTCCCCGTGATTCTGATTGGTACATGTGCATCCATGCTGTGGCAGGATCAGCCAAATGTGCAGTTCTGCATTGTGACCCTTGTGATCATCACATGCTGCTGCAGCACTTTGTGTATGGTGTTTCTTCCAAAGGTATGAGATGCATATTAGCTGCAATTGTCTTCAGTTATTTTTTTATGACATTTTATATATGATTTTTATTTCATCAATTGTCATTTGTCACATTGTTTTGAACTCCAGCTGATAGTTGATACCCATATATATCTTACAGATTATCATCATAAGGATGGGTCCTGATCCTGCATTCTTGTCAAGGAGGTTCCACCTCACGCAGTGGCATAGCGAATTACAAAAGGAGAGTGGACAAGACAATGACGCAGGGAACTTTATGGAGCAGGACAACACAGGAGCATCTGACATTGTGACTGACATGATGCAGGACATCTCACTAAGCCTGGACATTCCACTGTCAGAAAATCTACACCTCAGACAGCACATTAATGAAGTGAGAAGCTTTTTGTATTTACATTTATTACTTTGCAGATGTTTGCTTTATAACCACGAAGAGAAGGCAAAATCAGTGAGTTTTAAATGTTAATCCAACAAAAAAACATGAACAAACTTGTGATTTCCTGCAGCTGGATTCTGAGCTGGAGGATTTAACCAGGCAACTTAATGAACTGAGTCCTTACGTTATGGAGAATGTCATCATCAGAAGTTTTGTGCACAAAACAGGTATAGAAGATGTTTGCAGATGCAGCAAACACAGTCTTTATGGACTGATGGTTTAAAGGGATAGTTCACCCAAAAATGAAAATTCTGATTTACTTCTCATTTACTCGCCCTCAAGTTGTTCCAAACCTGTATGACTCTTCTTCCGCTAAACACAAAAGAACCCCATTGACTTTCATAGTATGAAAAAAATGCTATGGAAGTCAATGGGGCCCATCAACTTTTTGGTTACCAGCATTCTTCAAAATATTCCTTTGTGTTCACCAGTTCACCTTTGTGTCTTTTTAAGAAATACAGGGTTGGAACAACTTGTGGGTGAGTAAATAATGTCAGAATTAAAATTTTTGGGTGACCTATCCCTTTAAGGCACTTTTGTAGTTATATTAAGTTATATTAACTATTATTTAACAAAAAATTAACCTGCATGAAAGAAGTTGATTTTAATCGTCCACTAGCTGTGTTCACTGTATCATCAAACTCAACAATTTAACACTATAACCTAAATTATTATTTACAGTTTTTTTTCAGTACTTAAGTTTGAAAAACTACAAAACAGCATTTAGTGTAATATTTGCTTTGACATCCAGACATAAGAACCCGTTTCAGTGACCATTTGTTGTGAAAGTATGTTTTTTTTTCCTTCTCAATTTTGTGAATTCTTAGGGATTTTGCATCATTCAACACATTGTTTTGATCTTTAGCTGATAGTTCATACCCAGTAGCTCTGTAAAGGCCAAGGGACTGAATTTATTTTTTATAAAAGTCTGCCTTTTATGAAAATCTCTCAATGTTATGTCTTTTCAGTCAAGGAGAAATGTCTGACTCTCCCTGAAAGCTCCAAATGCAATAGGAATCCGCTGGAAGACATCAACTCCACTGAACAGTGGGTTTCATGTCTGTTCTATCAATCCTTTAAAATTAAACTGGAATTTGAATGCAATGTTCTGCAATATCTTTAAGTTTGTTTTGAAAAGAATGTCCTTAAAATTCCAGATCGCATCATTTAATGGATGTGTTGCTTCCACAGCATTCAGCGCAGACTATCTCTTCAGTTACCCATTCTGCACCATGCCTACCTGCCCTCAATTGGAGGAGTGGACTCCAGTCCTCTAAATAGCCCTTCTGACAGCCCTCAGCATACACTGATGCCCAGGACATATGGAGTGTTGGCGACAGGACTGTGATTTACTCACATACACTCACATGAACAATAGGTTCATACTGTGTACACGGACATGGAGACAAAATGCATGCATTGATAAATGTAAGCATATTTAAAATTACTTCACTTAATTCAGAAAAGATATGATGATACAGGCTATTTAAAAGAAAACATGATGATCATAATTTGCAAAAGGTATAGGAAATGTTTTTTCATTTGATTACTGTTAAGGGAGTTGTCATTGTTTCTACATCTAAAGTTTCAAAACATTTCCACTAAAAATCCATGGACTTATGTTTTGAATAAATTGATGAAACCTGACAGTAATACATGTGAAATTTTAATTACAATGTGTAATAATTTATCAAACTTGTATGGCAATATGTAAGGTCAAAGGGCCATTCATATAACACACAGAAAACAATAAAAATGCACCCAATGACAGGTTGTGCCTCATTTTGTTAAGACTTCTGAGAAACAAATGAAGACTTCAGATGCAAAAGCCTCTAAGTCCGTCTGACGTTTTTCTTTAAAATAAGCATTTTTGTCAGGCTCCTATGTATAGGTTTCTACCTAAGTACTGGTACTTCTGAATGGGCTGAGGCTGGGATTTAGCGGGTTTGAAGTGAAAGTATTTTATGAACTTATACTATATGCGGAGAGCATTCACTCAGTATCGTTATCTCATTTTTGACCGAAGTGGCTTTTAGAGGCTTCTGCATCTGAACTCTTCAAATGCACTTTTTGGTGGTATTGTATGAGAATGTGCCAAAGCTATTATACTATTACAATAACATTAATTGTTTAAAATAACATTTATTTTCCTTTTTATTAATAGTTAATTAAAAAATAACTTGTTGGTGTTAAAATTCTTTCTCCCAGCTAAATATGCAGAGAGAACTATAAGTATGGTTAATTTAAAAAAAATTGTAAACACTATTAATGTGTCTCTGTGGCACTATAAAAAATCCCCTATTTGTTTGAGTGAGCCCTACTACACAATAATACTGATTTCGTTCTGATACAGATTAAAAACAAAAGTGCTTGCTGACTAACTTTTGTTTATTGATGTAAATTAAATCTCTTCATTTTAATCACTGAACATTTAAAAAAACACTCAGGGAAGTCTACAGACTGCTGTTCAACCGGGCTTTTAATGGAAGTGGAATTCAAAGGAATGGACTTGACATGTTGAGAGCTAGGTCAGAGAACTAACTTCTGACATACTCCATACATCCCTGCACAAAATGAGCTACTCAAATGGACGGTTGGATGAACTTTTCGAGGCTGATGGCATCATCGTATGCAGCCCGTATGCAGCGAGATGCAGCCGCAAGTTAGGTTCCAATCTCTGCTGATAGGTGGTCAGGAGCAAGCGCTCATTCCATCCACTGATGGCTGCAAGTGTGCAGAATTTCAAAGCATAATCGTTAATAGAACTCTTTCCTTTTCTTAAATGATAAAGTTGCTCGCTCACAGAGGAATCACCCTCAGGCTTCTCAAAAACTTCATGGAAATGGGCTATGAAGGTATCAAATGACTGCATGGCTGGGCCGTTCTGGTTCCATATTGTTTCTGCCCACTGGAGCTCTCGCCCCGTCAGCAGGGAGAGGACAAAAGATGCCTTGGATAATTCCGTGGGAAACGTTGCGGCTGCATCTCCAGGGTCAGAGAACATTGTAGGATGAACCCATTGCAGTCCTCCACCAAGCCAAAGTAGTGCGGTGGATTGGCCAACTTGTCAACGATCACCTGAAATGGGTCCAGTTGTGGATTACACAAGTACAACATGTTCCTGGATCAACATTCAGATTTGAAGGACATTTCTGCAGAATTTTTTCTTTACCCTTCCCCAGATCTGTGCCTCGACACAATCCTGTCTCGGAGGTCTACAGACAATTCCTTGAACTTCATGACTTGGTTGGTGCTCTGACATGCACTGTTAACTGTGGAACCTTATATAGACAGGTGTGTGCCTTTCCAAATCATGTCCAATCAACTGAATTTACCACAGGTTGGACTCCAATCAAGTTGTAGAAACATCTCAAGGATGATCAGTGGAAACAGGATGCACCTAAGCTCAATTTTTGCTGTGAATACTTATGTACATGTGATTTTTTCATATTTTTTTTTTTATAAATTTAATCCATTTTGGAATAAGGCTGTAACATAACAAAATGTGGAAAAAGAGAAGCGCTGTGAATACTTTCCGGATGCACTATATGAGTGATGTATCTGCAGCGAATCATCTGCCTGTGATTCATAAAATTCCAGAAGATAGGCAGGGCTAAGAGCTTTTGAAGCGGCATCATACAGTCAGATCCCATAATTTAGTTTTGGTGTGTGCACATTTGGAGCCCAAATGGATGTTGTGTAGCAAAAGCCTGTGATCACAAATAAACCAGAGCAGACGCAATAGAATATGCATAGTATATAGAGAATATGTACAACTTGGGCTGGCATTCTTATAATATTCTTTAGAGTACTTTGGACTACATAAATACCATGGTACATGAAGATGGTACTCATTCAGTTCTATGGTGTATATCAAGCAGCGTTTGAATTGTGTCGAAGCTCTTTGGTTTTTCATGTGCATTTTGGTGTGCACAGTAGTTCTGAATTAAATGGACCCCTTATATCAGGTGTCCTATTAGAGTGTCCTTTTTGGAAAGACACCTTAAAAATCTTGCAGAAAATATGTCGTCATCAAACTTAAACCAGAATTTAGTAAAACATTTATCTTTATTTCAAATATGTTTCAAACCTCTCAAATCCTAGTCTTATTTTTTTTCCTTGAAAGCATCATACAAAAAATGAGAAAAAAGGTTTTCAGTCTATCTGAGCTTCTCTCCTGTACTATGAGTCAAGAAATTGTCAAATGTCTGCTTTCAAACAAGGATTGACTAGGATATTATGCCTGTAGACCAAATGGTTCAGCTGCAGCCTTTTCATTTTGGGTAGGTATTTTTTGGCTTGTGGGGGTGCTGATTAAGGGGTTAATAAACGTCTTTATTTCTGTTATTTGATTGAAGATCAGCCTCCTGCCTTGATCAAACATTTAAAATCGACTGCAAACAAAACCAGTTGGTCAATGTACATTTAATGCTTAAGTTTAACCTCTTAAACTCCAAGGACCCTAGAGTTTGATGATGTCCGGAATGATATGAATGGTACCATTTGAAAGCTTAGAATGTCTACTTTCTTTTTGTTGTTTGAGCTGTAATAACCCTGTAATGAATTTATAACCAAAAAATCAAAAAGCACCTCTTTTTTGGGGGGGTTTATTACATCTCAGACAACATATACTTATGTAACTTCAAAGGGTTTCCTGTAAAATGACACCAAAATTGTGTATTTAGACCACTGTATGTGAGTATGGGAAGCTTTTAAATTTGGGGAGGCCAAATCCAGGCGGAAATCCCCTAAAATTGTCCCAGAGCTAAGGAGGTTAATGCTTAATGCTTAAGGTTCCTAAATGATTCTTTGGCAGGGTGTGGTTCCATGAAGAACCTTTGATATTCAAAGAACCTTTACATTGCACAAAAGGTTCTTTGTAGCGCAGAAAGGTTCTAAACTCACGTACCTTACAATTAAGCAACAAGTGACAGAAATCAGTTGCAAAGTGTATTTTTTTTTATTTAACAAACTTACAAGACAGTACACAAGCCAAAAGCATGAAAAATAACCATCAGTGGGTGTGAGCAGTGTTGCATGTTGTACTGAATGACAGGATGTTGTTTCTCACCTTCCTTGACGTCAAGACTTCTGAAAAACAAATGCACTTTGTAGTACGGTTGGATGATGATGTGCTGCAAACATCAATTAATTTTTTCCCTTTTTTTCCATTTTTTAAACATGAGGTTTGTAAACATTAAATGTGAACATTAAACAGTAAAAAAAAATTTTTGTTGCAAGATCTGAAAAAAAGCTGCTTTATTTAGAGCTAAACAGATACATCTCTGCTTTCATCCTCTATTAATGAAGATCGTTTAGGAGGGGGTGTTTAATGTTGACCAGGATCTGCCATTGCCACTTGTTCAGGTTCTTTGGTTCCTTTTGAGCAGCAGCAGCAGCACCTCTTACATCCAATGGCAAACAGAGGCAGAGAGCTCAGAACCAGAATGGTCAGTCCAATTATCTGAAGTGAAAATTTGTGTTATACCATTTGATTTAATGAATTTAATCTTCATCTACATCAAACAGAATTGAATGATTCACTCACCTGAGAAGTATATGTTGTTGTTGGGATTGATCAAAGGCTGACACCACGTTGTTGAAGCGGATATATCGGTGTGAACTGTCAGTCCTTCCCATGAGGTTTGTGCGCAGGCATAGTATTGTCCATCAAAGAACAGCAGCATGATCCAAACAGCAGCTGGAATGATGCAGGTCCCAATAGAAAGCAGACTCTTTTTGTTGCATTGTGGTCTTTGTGGTCTTTGAATATATAACATGAGTGCGCTGGAAAACAGAGCAAGAATCACAAAATACGCTGCAGAAAACATCTGTTTTTTTTTTGTATCACAAGGGCATGCAAAATCTATCTCCATGAGTTTCTCAAGTCCCACCATTAAAAAGCCAATAATTGTATTTTGACAAAAAGGACTGTTCTTCAGCTGGTTTTTCAACTGTGCTACCCATTCCTTGCTCATTGTTGTTACAGTCGGGAGGTGTACAGACTAAAAATGAAAGTGATTGCTGGCTGACTTTTGTGCATTAATGCAAGTGAAAAGCACACCTTTCACATCTTCACGTGTCTCTGAGTAAGACTCAGCTCTGTGGTTGCGATTGAGAAGTTTCAGTCTCTGAAAGAGACACTTTGATGACACTTACATTGCTGCTTGAAAATTTGTAAACTTCTTGCAGAATCTGTGAAAATGTGAATCATTTTAACAAAATCATTCAAAATGCATGTTATTTTTTATTTAGTACTGTCCTGAATAAGACATTTGACATAAAAGATGTTTGCATATAGTCCACAAGCCAAAAACTATAAAAATTACATCATATGTTGTTCCTGTGATCTCCTGAGTATTTTGCAGCTACTACACGTCACATATTTAAAGCAGTTATTTATTCATTAATAAACTGTAATATAGTGTTGGATGTGTTTGTCTGGAGGTAGCCTACGTGTTTTGCGTTAAGATTGAGAAGTCACAGGTTCAAAAATTGCCCTATTTTTGCCCTGTCTTTCAGTGGATATAATTTAGAAACAAGTTTTTTTAATTTGTTTTTATTTTGCTATTTCATTGACATGAAAAAACATTTGCAGACTATCTTATGATTTATGAGTATGCCATCCAAAGTGAAAGTAATTCAAAAACAAAGTAAACAGTCCTTGCTGTAAATGACAGGAAGTGGTTTGTTACTCTACATGACAGCTGAAGGTAAAAGATGCCATTTGACACAGTTTCATTAGAAAAAGGCAAACTATGGTTTACTTCTTCAGAAGTTATTAACACAAAGTTGATTTTTTTTTCTGTTGCAACAACACCAAATTACAATTTATATAACAAAAAATGCAAACAAGATTATTTTTCCATTATATTTAATGCATACCAAAAAGTATGAATTTTAACATGAGGTATGCAAAAATGTCTAACTATAAAAATAAAGTCTGTCCAGTGCTGTTTTATTTAAAATTCATCTCTGTGATCACCAATTGTAGAGACAGTGTCAGGAGGGGGTGATGGGCTCAAATCCTCCATTTCTATTTGTTCATTTTCAAGCTCTTTGGTTCTTGTTGGTGCGTAGTACCACCTCCTAATGCCCATCCACATCAGAGGCAGTGAAATCAGGAGCAGTATGCACAGTCCCACTAGCTGAAGAAGTACATTCATGTTTAAAAGAGTACATGAAAACTTGGGGCCAGGTAATAATCAACTCATAGAGAAAAATATAGATTGATCAAATACAACACAATTGTAATAGCATCTTGATTTCACCATCATGCTCACCTGAGAGTTATTTCGATAGTTAAAAAATGTCATTTGCTTCTCTGTGGTGTTGTCACGTTCAATTAAAGGCTGACACCATGTTGTTGAAGCAGTTATATCCGTGTGAACCGTAAGTCCTTCCCATGAAGTCTTTGCACAGGCAAAGTATTGTCCATCAAAGAACAGTAGCATGATCCAGAGAATGGCCGGAGTAAGACAAACTAAAGCGCAGTGCAAACAGCTTGAATAATTGCTGATCTGTGAGCTTTGAATATAAAACAGAATTGCAAAAGAGAAGAAAGCGGGAACTACAAAATACGCCATTGAGAACAGCAGGTTCAGCTTTGGATTGCAAGGGCATGCAAAGTCTATCTCCACAAGTTGCTCAAGTCCCAGCATCACAAAGCCGATAATGAAATTTGAATATAAAGGACTCTTCTTCACCATGTTTTTCAAGCGTCCTATCCATTCCAACCTGCTCATTTTAAGCGTCGATAAGGGGAGAAAATGGTACAATTGATGTGCAAAATGGTCACTGAGTGTGTGGAGATGCATTTGATACACCTCTTTCAGGGTGTCATATTAGGCAAGCCTCCATCTAAATTTTCTGTGTGACACTGACATTTATTCTGTGGTTATGTGGCACACTAGTCACTTTAACGGCAGCTCTGTAAATATAAATAAGTGTCATAAAAAGCCATGAATCTTTATGCTGTACTGCATAGCACATGGGCCTTCTTCTCTAAGCCTTGTCAAATCAAAGTATTTTCATCCACAGAACTGCCTGCTGAATGTTTTTTGTTGAACTTCTAGACGCTATTGTGAAAATCTCATAAGTAAAGCAATTTCATGAAATACTCAAACCACACCGTCTGGCATTAGCAATCATTCACCGGTTGTTGTTGCTATGTTGCAATGTTGTAATTCACCCAAAAAGGAAAGTTCTGTCATCATTTACTCACCCTCAAGTGGGACCCTATTGACTATCATAGTAATCTTTTTCCATACTATAGAAGTCAATGGGGTCCATCAACTGTTTGGTTAACCATATTCTTCAAAATATCTTCTTTTGTGTTCAGCAGAAGATAGAAATTCATACAGATTTGGAACAACTTGAGGGTGAGTAAATGATGACAGAATATTTATTTTTGGGTGAACTATCCCTTTAAGAGTTTCTGAAATGTCTATCTAAATAAATGGAAATACTCTTCTGCAAACCAGGCCACTGAATGCATCAGACAGTTTGTGAGGGTGACTAGCACTGGTGGTAAGCCTTTGTATGGTATTGAAAATGTCCATTATTCTACTACATAATAACATAAAATACTTTACTATAGAAAACTCAATTTACATTTTAATTTTGGTTTTAATTTTTGCCAGCTGTCAATAGACTTTCTTTTCCAAAATTCTGTTTTAGAAATTCTAAAAAAGGATAACATGATTAGGTTGAATACTAAATAAGAATTTATTTTCCCTCAACACTTACTGTTTTCTTGATCTTTAGCTGTTGTTGTTTTTTGTGTGTGTTGTTAGTTTAGTTTAGTGGTGCAATTCTGGCATTTCCCACTTTCAATTTGCCAGAACAACCAATAACCTTTTAAACTATTGTGCAATCCTGCTCTTTCCCAAAGCACAAGCCATGTTTGTTCAGATGACTTCAGCAGTGATTCAAGCTTTTGGTAAAGGGGAGGATCACAGGGTCAAAAAAGTATAAAACTTGTTTCTGGTAACAAAGTTTTTACCAAGCTTCAGTTTGCTGTGAACCATGATGTCCTTCAAGACTGCACTGTGTCTGCTCTTCTTGGCCATGTTGGCCATGGTGGCTGAATCCTCATGGGGCAATGGTACATTTACAAATCTTGTTAATTTTCACTTTGCATAGCATTACTTTCACTACACTGTCTGCACCTTCTCTATATTTTAATTTTCATTTAAATAACAAACAAGAATGTGGATTAAGGTTGTTCTTGAATCTTCAGGGAAAGGAAACGCTTACAATTACGACCTTTCCAAAGCGTCTGATCTAAGGAAACTATACAACTCCAAAGTTTTCAAGGCAGAGAGGATGACCAGACCTTTGGAGGGGATGTCTATCCAAGTAGGCAAACTCAGCCACTCTGGAGTCAGGTAAAATCAAGATATAATGAACAGTTTTGAGATTTTATTATTTTTATTTTATTATTTGATGTTATATGCATCATGAATACACTTGTATATTGAGGGGAAAGCATATGTTGAATATTATTCATGTCTTCTGCTGGTTCTGCTTTTAGAGTCACTCTAGAAGACGGCACTAAATGGCTGGTCCATAAAGGAGATGGCTACGGCATCTCATCCCAGACTGTTGTTGTGGCTGCCCGTCATATGAGCAGTAACTGGAAGGCAAGTAATTCTGGAACTGTGATATGAGTGCAACTTATTGATAAAAGATAGTAATATAGTCTATATTAATACTTGATGCACTCTCTTAGCAATTTCATTTATATTTAGAGGTTCATTTTGGTCATTGCTAAGCTTTTTTTTTTATGTGGACAGATTGTTGAGACAAAAGATTTTCGTGGGAGCAAGACAGTGTCTGCTTTTGTGAAGGCTGGAGGAACGGACTACAAACTTTTGTTTGATAACTGCCATGATGCAGCTGATCGGATGATGGATGGTTAAATTCACAATTCACAACTATGATGTAAATAGATGTGAAGAGAGCATCACTTTAATGTGTGTGTGTATTATATATATATATATATATATATATATATATATATATATATATATATATATAAAATCAATTTGATAATTCTTAATTGTGACTGTTGTGTTGCATTAATCATTTTTAAATGTATCATTTTGTTTCAGTGTATTAAATATTAGTACTCTTTTGGAATTTAAATGGATGTCTCAAATTCAAATATGAAACATTTTGAAATATTTTGAAATGTATAATAACTCACATGTGGCTGTGCAAAGAAGCGTACAACGAAGGAGAATTACAAATCACAGTCGCAAAGGAAACACAGGAGAAAAATCAAATAGACCCACTAACATAGATGACACCAGACAAAGAACAGAACCAAACAGGGAGTATAAATACACGGAGGAATCTTGTCTTGTTGGAGTACACTCAACCATGACAGATAGAGTGTGAGCTCTGCTTCAGAATTGTTTTATTTACAATAAAATCGTTACAATAAAAAAGTGTACATCAGTGCTATCCTTTTTTTTTAAACAAAGGTTTATTTCTGGTGACGTTGATGTAGTTGCACCTTTTCCTAAATTAATATTTGTCTCATCTGCTTGGTCTTGTGAGAAAATGCCAGGAGACAACCTGTGAGGTGCAAGAATGTAACTGTAGTTATCTGTCATGAACTTTTAAAAATATTCAGATTATGCTGGAGTTTCTGTTACATTTAGTGTGCATCATATGGTTTACATATTCATTCAGATTTCAAATGCATTTTGTATATTGGAATATTCTTGATCACTCGAGCGCCACTTCAAAGCTTCATCAGCTGCACTCAGAGGATCTGCCCTTATGTTGTTGAAATTTGGTTATTTAAGAAATGAATAAATAATAATAATAAAGCAAGATGCCCTGTTGAAATATGTGAGATATATGGTTTATATAAACTGCAAAGGTAAAGCATAAATTAAAATGACTGTGACAGACGTGAAGGGGGAGGAGAATGTATACATGCGTCAGGTTTCTCGACAAGAAAGACTTTCGCATAGGATACACCTGTGTATCCTCACCCATCGCTCCTTTGGAAGCTTCCTCACTCCTTGTTCCTTGCCTCCTCACAGTGAAATTAGAGAATTGAGATGTCCTTCAAGGTGGCTAACTCTGATCGGTTTCCGGTTCACAGGCTGGAAGACAGAGGAGTGAGGAAACGAGAAAGCATCAATTTGAGTATTGAGAAGCTTTACATTAAAACATACATAAAATGTTCCCCACATTGTTTTCTGATAGCTTTGAAATATTAATTGATTAATATCATTAAACATATTGCAGTTGCATAAACATAGCCATTATGTTAAGTCTGTGTCTTAAGAACTAGTATGACCAACTAGCAGTTAGTTAGGGTAATCAGTCTTACTTTACAGTATCAAATTAGACCAATCTATGTTTTTATGTAACTGACTTAAAAAAAAGTTATGAACAGTCTTAAAGTAAAAAAAAGGTGACAAACTTGTAAGACTAGTCTTAGCGGTTTATGCAACCAACCCCAGGCCGTTGTCCAAATGGCATCTTTGCAGATGCACTCACACCCATCTGCTGCCAATACTGAGCAAGCTCCTCCACAGGAGTTGCTGGACACTCTCCTTGAAGTTCTTGATGATCTGGTAAATGCTTCTTTCAGGAACAATATTCTTTGCAGCAATTTCCTTGCATGTGAGGCCATTTTGATGGCTGCATGTCTTTCTTTGGAGGTAACCATTGCTAACACAAGAAAACAATGCTTGGAAGCATTTCTTCCCTCCTTTTATAGCAATCAGTCTGTTCTTATAATTCATTTAGAATTATTGACTGAATTTACCTGACTAGTACTTGTTCACACTTTCCCATGTGCTGATGATATGATTAGTGAAATTATGTTAGCTGGTCATTTTGTGCCAGGGCCAAAAACTTGGGTTTTTGTGATAAAGTAAATTGTTTTGGTCATTTAAATCTAATCACTCTTCACAATAATCTAGAAACAATGAATGAACACCACAACAACTGAAGTAGCAAACTTTGCAAAACTATTTTTGTCATTGCCAATGTTGTTGTCCATGGCTGTAGTTTACATTTTAATTTATACCTTCATTTTATTTTTAATAAGTCTGGCAAACGTCCTTCATTTTTTTTCAGTTTAGTTGTGCAATTCTGGATTTTCCCACTTTCCATTTTCCAGCAGAACAACACGACCTCTGGAGGAGATTCAGAATTATGACAGCACAGCTCTACAACAAAAAACTTTTCAAACTTTTTAAAATTGTGAAATCCTGCTCTGCATGGGCAAGCTGCCATGTTTGTTCAGATGAGATTAGCTTTTTGGTAAATGCGGAGGATCACAGGGTAAAAAATAGTATAAAAATTGCGCTGGTAACGAACTTTCAGACAAGCTTCAGTTTGTTGTGAACCATGATGTCCTTCAAGACTGCACTGTGTCTGCTCTTCTTGGCCTTGTTGGCCATGGTGGATAAATCTTTACAGGGCAATGGTACATTTACAAATCTTGTTTATTTTCACTTTGCTTAGCATTACTTTCACTAAAATGTCTGCACCTTTTGTAAATTCAAATTTTATTTAATAACCAACAAGATTAATGATTATAGCAATGGTGTACATTTATAAAAATTATCTATTTTCCATCACATTGAATCTTCAGGGAAAGGAAACTCTTACAGTTATGACCTTTCCAAAAGGTCTGATCTGAGGAAATTATACAACTCCAAAGTTTTCATGGCAGAACTGTTCACCAGACCTCTGGAGGGGATGTCTTTCCAACTCGGTCCATTAAGCCACTCCGGAGTCAGGTAAACTTAGGATATAATAAATAGTTGTATTTTGTGTTACATGCATCATGGTGAAACAAAAGGCTCAATACCTCACATTTGCATGACTTTAGCTGGTTCTGCTTTTAGAGTGACTCTGGAAGATGGCACTAAATGGCTGGTCCATAAAGGAAAAGACTTTGGCATCTCATCCCAGACCATTGTTGTAGATGGCCGTCATATGAGCAGTAAATGGAAGGCAAGTATTTCTGCAACGCCTATATGAGTGCAACAGATAAAGGAGTTTGTTGTATTTATAATGTGAATACATACTTTTAAATGTATCGAAGTTTATGTTTTTAGAAATAAGATACCAATGACATAAATGTATTTAATACCTGATGCACTCTAATCATTTTGTTTTTTGCTTAAAAGTTTTTTTGTTTGTTTTTTACTAAACAGATTAAAAAACAAAATAATTTTCATGGAAGCAAGACAGTGTCTGATTTCGTGCATGCTGGAGGAGCAAACTACAATTTTTTTTTGGATAACTGCCATAATGGATCTGGACGGATGATGAAGAATTAAATTCACAATGTAAAATCATTGCAACTACATGAGTGTAAATGTGTTGCATAAAAAGAGTTTCACTTCAATTTTTTGTTATCAATATGATGAATATTGCTGAATATTGTGATGTTAAATAATTTATAAATGTATTCAAATCATTATTCGATGTATTTGTTTTTGGAATTTTATAATGGACATAATTAACATGATATCTTTTCAAGTTATAAGATCAAACATCTATACCATCATGATTTCTTTCTTTTGGTAAATAAAGCTGCTGAGCTGCAGATGGCGACAAATGTACATGTGTCCCACAATGTATTTACGAGTCAAATTTTTTATTGCAGTTTTAACAAACAGAAGACACAATAACACACAATCTTTTAGACAATAAACCAATTAGAAATTATATAAAGAAGCCCAATATTTATGAGTTGTAATTAAGAGGGCAAACAGCGTTGCAATATATTTAGGGTAAGATGGGGAGAAATGCCACCTTTAAGAACAATATGCATTTACTTCTACATTACAACTTCTTTAGATAAGTTTAGCATGTGCAGGATGATGATGCAATGATAGCCAATGTGTTATTAAGGGAAATAGATATAATTTAATCTTTCCACTAATATCTTTTAACTAGCCTACACAAATCTAAAAACATGAATGTGTCCGCAAATTAAGAAATAGACACAAAAACGTTTGATATTCAGCATAATGTCATAAATCACTATTTTCCAGAGACACACAATTAGACTGTTGATGTTTAGCTTATAGTGTTAGGCAAAATTAAGAATTGCTCCCTTTTAATTCATATGAATACCTTGATTCAAACTAATTGCAACAGTCACACAGCAACAGAAGATTTAACACAAAACGACATTTGACACTATAACAGAGGTGGTCGATTTCAAGCCTAAGTAAAAGGGTTCTGTCTCTTTTAATACAAAAAACAAAAACAAAAACAAACAATACGTCTGAATATATCGGTCACGTGTCAGTCTGCGATGCGCGTGCCTTCAGGCATTTTGTGCGTCCCGTGCGTGCGCGCACACGTCCAGTTTGGGTAAAAGTAACTGAGCTTGAATGATCACAATACACTATAGGAATTAATTGCTATTCTCTCAATGAATTTGCAAAGGTAAATCTATATGTCACGCGTATAGCGGACTTCAGAAAGCAAGTGTCAATCTTCGAGTCGTTTTAACAAAGATAAAAACTGGCCTGTCATTTTTTTTCTCTTTTTTTGCACATAGTTTTATCCCCTCGGAACGGTTTAGCTAGTCAGCTGGTACAGCATTAGCTGTTTGGCTAGTTCTGCTGTGCTAACTGGACAATGAGAGGTTTGACTTGAAGTTTCATCTTTAAATTATTGAGGTGTAATATTTATGCTCACGGGTTTTGTAGTTCTTTAAAGAAAAACTTGAAAATTGTATCCAGGCAGCAGAAAATTTGAGAAGCTCGTTAGCCAATACCTAGCATTAGCGAGCTATGATAATCCAGCTAAAAGAGTCAGTTACCCTCTTATTTTATTTGATTATTGTTTTCACTCTTAAATTTGTATCTATGTATTTTAGAGGGTAACCTTTTTTATTTACACAGCGATTTAATTTGTGCGCCAGGCTGTCATAAGTGTAACCGTTTGTGTAGTGTAGTATAGTATAGTAGCTGGATAGCTCAGTTAGCTACTGTCCAGCCTGAAAAACTTTGATATATTTTCTTGATTTCTGTTGTAGGCATGTGATGCTATTTCGTGACACGTTAAGTGTGCAAATGTTTGGAAAATATCCCTGATATTAGTGTACTAGAATACAGTAGGGTAATCAAAGGCCTGGTTTATGGTACATTTTGCAAGCTGGTAAAATATTTGTGCATATTTAGCCAGCTTAGGTGAAACGTTGCATGTTTATTGATACTTGTATAAATACTGCCCATGCAAATGCAATGCATGATTTAAGAATTAAAGATTTGACTTTTTTTATTTAAAGTCAATGTAAGAAATATGTCTATCATTTGTCCATGCAAGATAGTTCTGTTGATTTATGTACATAGACTCATAGATAATTTCTTTACATTCTTAGGTCCGTCCACAGGACGAAAGAGCATTTGTGTCTTGAGGAAGACCTGGTAAGAGTACACTCAAAATGAGCAAGAAACCTCCAAATCGACCAGGGATCACTTTTGAGGTTGGCGCTAGGGTTGAGGCCCAGGACTACCTGCAAAAATGGTACAAATTTATTTTGAAGGTCAATTTAAAAGTGTGATAAAATAACTGCTGCTAGCATATTGTGTATGTTAGGACAGGGCTTTTCAAACTGGGGTCTAGGGAATCACAGGTGGCTAAAATAAATAAAGTGAATAATAATTCAAATAAACAAGTGAAAAATAAATGGCTCTAAAATTCAAAGTAATAGTAACTAAATATTTTCCAAATAATATTTTGACACATTTATAATATAAATATTTAACACTATAAACTAGGTCTTTATACAATAAAATATATTAGGATTGGGCATCTAAAACATTAAAAACCCTTGTGTAAGAGCAGTGTTACAGTTTTTAAATATTCACATGATTCATATTTTTGTCTAATTTAAAACAAATAAGAGTAACAAAAATTTTGTTTTATTAGGAATAGTTTGTTTTCATTTTCTGAAGTTCTTGAATGGGCTGTTATTAAAAGTTTTAGGTGTGTTCAGTGCTTTGTTGTTTTGCAAGCTATCTATCAATGATCTCTGTTGAATGGTTTCTTCGCAGGTACCCTTCACGTATCGAGAAGATTGATTATGACGAGGGAAAGATGCTTGTGCATTTTGACCGTTGGAGCCATAGGTACGACGAATGGATTCTCTGGGACAGCAACAGACTTCGGCCTTTAGAGAGACCCGCACTCCGCAAAGAGGGTCTCAAAGAAGAGGAGGTGTCTGTATGTTTGCAGTACTTCCTTTTGTCAGATATGTTTATGGTCTGAACTGTCTAGGATGACTTGGCAAGCATGAGAAATGCAGGGTCTTTTGTAGGCTGTTAGAGTATATCTGTATAGTGCTGAATGAAGTTTTTCAGCTGCTAAACTAAACATTATTGAAGTTTTCAGCCACTCATTTGTTAATGAGATGAGTGATTGATTAATTCTTGTCTTACAAACATTTCTGCCAGGAGAGACTCAGCGAGATGAGAGCATCTCGCCTTCGTGAGCTTCCTGGAAGTACAGAGAGCACAGAGGACCAAAAAGACTTACCTCAGCAGAGACAAGTACATACCTCAATTGCCCATCTACCTTGATCTGGCTCTCTCAACTGCTTGTCCCATCATTGTTTGGGTTTTTTCCTCCATCTACATAGCCAAAACCTTTTAATGTTTTGTTGGACCACAAACAATCATCCATTAAAAAAAAAAAACAGGCCTTTGTGACTTATATTTAAAGAAGTGTTGTTACACTTACATTACCCTTCAAATGTTTGGGGTTGGTAAGATTTTGTAGTTTTTGAAATACACTCACCTAAAGGATTATTAGGAACACCTGTTCAATTTCTCATTAATGCAATTATCTAATCAACCAATCACATGGCAGTTGCTTTAATGCATTTAGGGGTGTGGTCCTGGTCAAGACAATCTCCTGAACTCCAAACTGAATGTCAGAATGGGAAAGAAAGGTGATTTAAGCAATTTTGAGCGTGGCATGGTTGTTGGTGCCAGACGGGCTGTTCTGAGTATTTCACAATCTGCTCAGTTACTGGGATTTTCACGCACAACCATTTCTAGAGTTTACAAAGAATGGTGTGAAAAGGGAAAAACATCCAGTATGTGGCAGTCCTGTGGGCGAAAATGCCTTGTTGATGCTAGAGGTCAGAGGAACTTTGACTGAAAAAAACACTCGTTACAACCGAGGTATGCAGCAAAGCATTTGTAAAGCCACAACACGCACAACCTTGAGGCGGATGGGCTACAACAGCAGAAGACCCCACCGGGTACCACTCATCTCCACTACAAATAGGAAAAAGAGGCTACAATTTGCACGAGCTCACCAAAATTGGACAGTTGAAGACTGGAAAAATGTTGCCTGGTCTGATGAGTCTCGATTTCTGTTGAGACATTCAGATGGTAGAGTCAGAATTTGGCGTAAACAGAATGAGAACATGGATCCATCATGCCTTGTTACCACTGTGCAGGCTGGTGGTGGTGGTGTAATGGTGTGGGGGGTGTTTTCTTGGCACACTTTAGGCCCCTTAGTGCCAATTGGGCATTGTTTAAATGCCACGGCCTACCTGAGCATTGTTTCTGACCATGTCCATCCCTTTATGACCACCATGTACCCATCCTCTGATGGCTACTTCCAGCAGGATAATGCACCATGTCACAAAGCTCGAATCATTTCAAATTGGTTTCTTGAACATGACAATGAGTTCACTGTACTAAAATGGCCCCCACAGTCACCAGATCTCAACCCAATAGAGCATCTTTGGGATGTGGTGGAACGGGAGCTTCGTGCCCTGGATGTGCATCCCACAAATCTCCATCAACTGCAAGATGCTATCCTATCAATATGGGCCAACATTTCTAAAGAATGCTTTCAGCACCTTGTTGAATCAATGCCACGTAGAATTAAGGCAGTTCTGAAGGCGAAAGGGGGTCAAACACAGTATTAGTATGGTGTTCCTAATAATCCTTTAGGTGAGTGTAAGTCTCTTATGCTGACTGAGACTGCATTTATTTGATTAAAATATTGTAAAAACAATAATACCTTGAAACAGTATTGCCATTTTAAAATATCTGTTTTCTATTTTAATATATTTGAAAATGTAATTGATTCATGTGCTGAATTTTTAGCAGCCATTACTCCAGTCTTCAGTGTCACATGATTGTTCAGTAATATTTCTAATATGCTGATTCCGTACGCAAGAAGAATTTCTTATTTTTATGTTGAAAACCGTTGTGCTTCATAATATATTTGTGGAAACCCTTTTTAAGATTATTTGATGAATAGAAAGTTTAATGAATAGAAAAGAACAGAATTTGTTTTGTAACAACATCACTCACCCCAAACTTTTGAATGGTGTCATTTAGAGAAAGCTTTCCTTTCTGATGTATAGACATTAAAAAAATGTATTAGAGCTTGAATTATAATTAAGAATCTTTAAATACAGTTGAAGCTTCTGTGGTTTTCTTGAATTGAATTTGAACTAGTATCTGTGTAGTTGCTTAACTATTGTAATCAGCTTGCCAGGTACTACATGAAACAAAGTTTTTCTGTGTCCATCACAGTTTGTTCTGCTCTAACCATTCACTTTTATGGTCAGCACATCCCATATCTTCAATACAGGTTTGGTTAAATTTATCTTGGTTGTGTTGACTGTAATTAATTGCATGTCTATTCTGTTTTTATTTCATCTTTAGGAATTGAGAGATGGTGAGGAGGTGCTTGCCCGATGGACAGATTGCCGCTACTACCCTGCCAAGATTGAAAGTATCAACAAGGAAGGTAAGGTCATCTTTACATAGATGAAACATACAGTTTCTTCTGTCAGTATACAATACAAAAAGGAGTTAAATTTGATTTATATGATTCAATTCAAATTAAACTGGCTTTCTTTGGTTCAGTGTGACTTTAATGGTTCCAAAATGCATAAGGAAAATTTTGGAAAGCATAGGATTTAACTGAATGCCTTTACACAATAACGGAAGATGTATAGAGGCACTGATTTGCTGTTAATTTGTTTCGTACTTCAGGCACTTACACTGTACAGTTTTATGATGGAGTCATTCGCTGTGTGAAAAGAATCCACATCAAGTCCATGCCAGAAGATGCAAAAGGACAAGTAAGTTTAATAAAGTGATTTCACAGAGAGCCCTCATCAGATCTGTTTAATTAACAAATAGGTTCTAATGAAGTTTAATTGATGGCGTTGCTACCCTGCTAGATAACTGTTGTATGACCATGTATGACAATAAGTTCTAAGCATGCTTGATAGTTAATTGTTTATTTCAGTTTGGCCCTCTATAGTATTGTCCTTGACCTCTTCGCCTCTTTCAGAATGTAAAATGCATGGGGTCAGCCCTGAATAATATATGAAGACAAGCAGCTGGTCTACACAGCTTACATTTGCATCTGTGTGCCAGTTAGACAGCTCAGGGATGCCAAATCACTTTATTCTACCTCCTCAGTTACTTTTACTTAATTATTAAGAGCTTCTAAAGCTACTTTTTTGACGTTAGCCATGGCAAGAGGTGTATTTGTGACCAGTCAATGTCAGATGTGACTGATAGTGTATTGGTTTGTGTTCAAGCAGGACTGGATCGCTCTGGTGAAGGCTGCCTCAGCTGCAGCAAAGAATAAAGGAGGGAACAGACCACGTACCAGCGCCAACAGCAACAAGGACCGAGAGGACAGGAGAGAACAACGGTCGGATGAAGAGCTTGATGATGACGACGATGACGGCGACGATGATGATAGCGATTCAGAGAAACTTGGTATGTGATTTGTTAGGACTTTTCTTGCCTAATGAATTAGTTTCTAGACATTTTATGGTGGAGTTCTTGCCTACTGATCTGTTCAGTTACATATCTTTCATAAACCTTTTTCATTTGATTGGAGCCTGATCTTAAATCAGCACTTCGCTCATTTTGAGCAGCCAACCATATGTCCGTTTCCTGCTTTACACAGCAGACCTAGACTCAGAAGAGGAGGACCGTAAGCCGGCTGTTGAGGAGGACAGTAAGCCGGCTGTTGAGGAGGACAGAAAGCCGGCTGTTGAGGAGGACAGTAAGCCGGCTGTTGAGGAGGACAGTAAGTCGGCTGTTGAGGAGGACAGTAAGCCGGCTGTTGAGGAGGACAGTAAGCCGGCTGTTGAGGAGCTTGAAACGGCAACAGCAAAGAGGAGGAGCAAAAGACAAGGCAACTTGTGTAGCAGTAAAAGGACTCGTCTCAGCAAAGGGGCAGGTAAACATTAGCAGAGACTAACTACCCACAACAAGGCTTAGTTTCTAGAGTTTATGACACAAAATAGTTTCTAGGTAATGTCTAGACATGCTGTCAACCCTATAGAGCAGGGGTCGGCAACATATGGCATGTATGCAAAGAGTAATCGCTGGCACTTGAGCAATGGCACGAGAGGTGTATGTATTTCATTTAAAATACCTTGCACCTGCATACAGATCTACATTTTGAGCTAATCATTCCTCACTGGCTATGTTTACATGTGCACCTTTTGTTTAAATTGCAATGAATTGATTCCAATTAATTAATCTGAATGTCACAAGCTTCTAATCAGAATAGATTTTTTGACATGTGCTCACTGCACGAATATACAGTTTCCCACTATTGTGCATACTATTCTCCTACATTGCTTCTGTTCTTTGTTTTAAAGAGCAGACTTAATATTTATTTTGGGTCCTGATTAGGATACAGTAGTTGGTAATTTGTACCAGTAGTCGGTACCAATACCATAAATATTTTTCGGTTCTTGGTACCAATTTCGGTACCACAGCTAAATGTTTTTAATTTTTTATTTAACTATTTAAATTTTTTTTTTATTAAATTCAATGAGTTTATTATTTGATGATGATAATCATTATCAGTAAATAATACATATAAACATTTTAAGGCTACATACTGTTTAAAAGTAAACATTGTTTATAAAAATAGATCAAGTGAAAAATAAGCAACCCTCTAGGCACCCCTAATAATAATAATTATTATTGTTAATAGTAGTAGTAGTAGTAGTAGTAGTAGTATTACATTGAGATGTAGCTAAATCTACTGTACAATAGTAGCCTAATATATTTCTGTCAATTTCTTCAGTTTAAACCAAACTTTTATTTTGACGGGTTGCCGTGAAGACCTTTGAGTGTCTGTGTTCATGATATGACAGTTTTCTGAAATGAAACGGTAAATGCTCATGAAGTGACTCTCAGATCGGCTCAGGAGATGAAGTTTATGCGTTCATGTCCTCATATATTGACACTACAGCGAGTGTCACGCGCGTGTGTGTGTGGCAAATGAAGCCGTGCGTTTGTGCCATTCAGTCACACAGAGACGCAAAATATGTAGGATTAATATTTAAATAGTATTTTGCAGTTTAATATTCACAGACACTAGTATATATTCGGCTACAGTCTGGAGCCCTGCGCTTAGATAAACACGGAAGTGACTGAAAGCAGCTGTACTCGGTACCTGTACTGGTACTACAGAAATGCTGGTATCGTCACATTTTTTAAATTTCAGTACCGAATTTCTTGGTACCGAAGTACCGGTACTTGTGACATCCCTAGTCTGTGGATGAGAGTATGAAGTGAGGACTAATGGGACATTGTTCTGCTCCACCTCACAGACGATAAGTGGTAGGAGAATTTTAGAATGACACAACAGTCATTTATGACATTTTATTTAACAACAACTGCAGCTCGTTCCGTGCGTCATTACGCCATTTCTACGCCATTGCATACAGTCCTTTCCAGTTTCGGTTTTCAATCCGATCAAGTGTTTACATGTTCTCTCAATCGGATTAGCAAAGGAATAAACCATCCCTTTCAATCTGATCTAAATTTCATTTGGATTCGACATTTTCATTGAAATTTCATTTCATTTGAATCTATTAAGGTGTTTACATGAAGGGCTTTTCAGTCTGATTGAGCTGTCAATCTGATTACTAACGGATTTGGTTGCATGTAAACGTAGCCACTGTAACACAGCTTGTGTGTGATGGAGTTATAAATACTATTAAAGTGTGATAATTAAACTGCGCAAGTCAGTGAAAGCGTGCAGATCAAGACATCCGATGTATCACACAAGTTAAGTCCATTTGACTGACAGCTTACAGTTTGTTCTGCTGTATTTGCTTTGCTTGGCTTTGAGAAAAAAAAAGAAAAAAAAAAGTTAATGCTATAACCATGGCTTCCATGTTTCCTAAATTAACCGTGACACTGATTCAGCAGCAGTGCATAGTGATTACGTTTTATGTGTGCTTTTCATTTCTAATCATCAAGGATGTGCTGACACTGAATCTGAATGCAAAGCAGAGTCAAAAGAGCTTCCAGTAACATCACAGCAGGTATAGATGAAACTGACATACTGTTATCAATGTGATGATCACTTTAGTACACACACTGCGTCATGTTTACTTCTCCACCCCTCAGAAAGTGTCAGGTTCAGAGGCTAGTCCAGCTGAAGAGAGATCCCAGTCTGCCAGTGCCCAAAGAACCCCAGCATCCCACTCTAGCCCATCCCTGTGCAAGTCTCGCTCAAGAAGACTTAAACACGACTCGGGAGAGTCCACCTCTAGCAGTCAGAACACAACCGCAGCCCCTGAACCCAGTCCTTCATCCAGTTCGACACACACCCTTCCAGACAGCACACACACTGGTGGGTCAAGAAGAGCAGTAGTGTTTATATATTGTCAACTGTCAGCAGATAGATAACAGACTTGAAATTACATATTGTATAGATGTGATAATATACATTTCTGTCTCTGCATAGCCCCTCCCAACTCCCCCCAGAGAAGGAGACGGTCTCAGCGTCTAGCAACAAGCTCTGACCAGGCTTACCCCTCTTCTCCTCACATGAGGGATTCCATCACTCACCCTTCTCCCCCAGATGGCTCTCAGAAAGCTGGTGAGAAACACCAACTATGCAGTACTTATGGCATAATAAAGCACTAAAAACACTGTTCAAAAGTTTCCGGTTGGTAAGATTTTGTAAAAAGTTTTTGAAAAGACTGTCATGCTCACCAAGGCTGCATTTCTTTGATTAAAAATACAGAAAAAACATTAATATTGTGAAATATTATTACCATTTAAAACAACTGTTTTCTATTTTAATATGTTTTCAAATGTATTTGATTTTTGGGATGGCAAAGCTGAATTTTCAGCAGCCATTATTCTAGTCTTCAGTGTCACAGTATGCTGATAATGGTGCCCAAGAAACATTTCTTATTATTATCAATCGCAAAAACAGTTGTGCGGCTTAATATTTTTGTGGAAACTTTTTTTATCAGGATTCTTTCATGTATAGAAAGTTAAAAAATAATCATCTTATCACATTATAAATGTCTTTACTGTCACTTTTGATCATTTTAATAGGCCCAAGCTTTTTTTAACATGCTGTTTTTTTTTTTTTATGAAATTACGTAATTATCCATGCTTGACCTGTTTAAATCTTGCATTTAAAAACACTCTCTTTAGAAGAAAACAGCTGCACTACAGTTAAAACAGAAGCTTCTTCACAAAAGCCAGTTTCAGGAAGCCCATCCACAGCTCCTCCCGCTGGCAGTGCTCAGTCACCAATCATTGAGAAGGACAAGATGACAGACATGTTGCACAGTAATCAAACAACACTTGAAGGGAACTCCCCTTCTGTAGTGACAAGTAGGTTGGCCATGTAACCATAGCATTGAATGCCTTTATTATGTTTCTCCATGAATCTTTTAAAGGGCACAAAGGTTTTGTTGATATAGTAAACAGCAAAGTGACTAACCAGGATATTTAGAAAATGTCAATGGTAGATTTTAAATCCTGTAATGGTAATGCTGCTTGGATTTTGTGGTATTTAAAAACTATTATCTTCTCATTTTATGTCCAGCTGCAAGTCAGAAAGTTCCTTCCAGGACTCCTAAAGCCAACAAACATGCCAGAGAGCCAAGTATGAATCATCACCTGTCTTCCACTCACTTCATTTAGATACTGCAATTTAAAAATGGCAAGATAAATATATATTTTTTTTTTCAATCTAAACTCCTTCATCCTCAGTCATAAACAGCAAGAAGTCTGATGACCCCACTGCTCCCAATGAGTCTCTAATAGACCTGGACCATAATAAATTCAAGTGTAAAGTTCCTGGATGCTCTAAAGCATTCCGGAAAGCAAAGCTGCTGGACTATCACCTAAAGTACTATCATAACACTGAGAAAGAAATGGACGGCGAGGTCTGCTCACCAGAAAGGGTCGGCCGCACCAGGGCCACGTCTGCTTCCATGCCTACAAGCACCTTGTCAGATATCCCAGATAACAAGAGACGCAGGACCGTCTCTACTTCTTCCTGTAAGTTCCCTTGTTGTTATTTGTCAGGATCATTTCGATCATGGCTAGTAAATTTACAGTTAATCAATTAAACTGAATTACAGAAAGTTCTGTTTTGTGTCTTAGCTCTGTCCTCTCAGGGCTTTATGCTTCAAATGGACAGTGCTGGCTGTGTGAGGCCTCCTAAGTTCTGTAAGAAGAAACGTTCCTCTGCCTCTGTCAGTTCAGACAGTACAGAGGTCTCCCTGCCTCCTCCAAGCTTTGATAACCTCCATGACAAGATTCTCAAGAAGGACAAGCACCTGGATGGTGAGCTAATTCAGCAGATTTTAAAGATGATGAAGTTATTCCTATTTTCCATTTCCTGTTCATCTTAGGGATGTTTTTGTCTTCAGGGCTTTGTATAAAGACAGAGCGGAAATTCAAACTGGAGGATAAATGTCAGTTGTTTGGTGAGTTTACTGAACTTTTTTTTCTTATCTCATTTTCACATTCATAAACCAGTACATCATAGATTTTATTTCATTCTCTGCTGTAGCTAAAAAAAGGGATAAAGACAGGAGGGACAGGAAAGAGAAGGACCTTTTCCGAATTAAACAGAAGAAAAAGAAAAAAAAGAAGAAGAAATCAAAACTGCACTGTAAGTTAAGTTTTGAATTCAGAGGTCTCTGTACTTACAAGCAGGGCTGGGTATCGAGTTCGATACTTTTTAGGTACCGACAGAATTGCCTTGATACTATCGGGTATCGTGAAAGGTCTTGTCGTTCGATACCAAATTTCGATACCTAAGGGGTTAATCTCGTCATCGTCAGTGAGCCAATAAGCATGCAGCATGATTGGCTGTGGTGGAAAAAACATTTGTTTACGGCGGTTACGCCCAGGGACGCGGCTTGCACGTGAGGCTGTAGTGTGTAACCCCGTCTGCGGCACATTACGGCTCCGACGCGTGATGCGCTGCAGACGTGTGCAGTGTAAATAGGGGGTAAGTTTCCCAACCCACGTAGATGGAAAAGATGTGGAAAAGATCAAAAATGTGACTAAATTTCACCAGTCTCGATGCCAACAGCACGCAATGCAATATTCACGACAAGATAATTACTACTAAGACTGACAACACAACAAATCTGAAGCACTTGACAGTGCACGGAATAAACTAAAGAGCAGAAAGTTTCTTC
Source organism: Rhinogobio ventralis (assembly GCA_039654625.1). Classification (NCBI taxonomy): domain Eukaryota; kingdom Metazoa; phylum Chordata; class Actinopteri; order Cypriniformes; family Gobionidae; genus Rhinogobio; species Rhinogobio ventralis. The sequence goes on from CM077201.1 coordinate 16,050,708, forward strand.
GTATTCGACTGCAAGAAGAACTGATAATCGTCATATAAATGAACCGAAACTCAGCATATACTTTCCTCACAGACATGAGAAATAGACCTATAGAAATCTTGAAATATTGATTGAAAACAAATACTTTATGTAATCCAAATGAAAGGTGCATTTCTCTCTATAGGCGCGTGAGTGCTGCGCAGATGGCATCATCAACTTAATCTTTGCAGCCCAAAACGGACTCAGAAAACACTGAACAACGAGCATAATTCAAATGACTCTGTACGCAATTGGATAGTCCTTCAACCAATTAGACCACAAGAGGCGTGATCAACGAGCATAATTTAAAAGACTCGATCCCTCGCTTCTCTATCCGTCATTGTGTTAAACCGCCAAATAGCGCGCCAGGTGGATAAGCCAGTCTGTGATTGGTTCCTGCAAATGTGTAAGCAGGATAAATTAATGTACAGGTTTCCAGCCTGAGGTATCGGTATCGTTATCGACATTGAAAATTTTTGAACGATACCCAGCCCTACTTACAAGTTTTACAAATACTTTAACACTCATATCTATGACTTTTAAATTACATTGACGTTTACAAATCATTAATTTGTGTCTTAAATTGCCTTATTAGTTCTCGCCATCTTGGTCAGTCCGTTATGAAATGAAAGGCTCATATTGTTCTCATCTTTGTGCTAAGGTTACTCAGACCTGGATGAGATGTCGTTGTCTTACTTGGAAAGACCGTCTTCCCCACTACATCGTTCTTCCTCTAGTGCCTTCAAGCACAGCACCTTCCAATACCCTCGTGCCATACTGTCCGTTGACCTCACCGGGGAGAGTAAGTCGTCTCATCAATTTGCAGCCATTTGTAGCTACTTTCCAATAATGGTCTCATTTCAGTTATAGCTTTTGGCTATTACATTTTATGTGTTCTGTAATTAAAATAGATAGTATTCAACATGAGTATGATATCAGTGTTGTGTTGTACTGTGATGTTGAGGCATATTTCCTTTTCCTATCTCAGATCTGTCAGACATCGACTTCCTGGAAGACTCAACCACTGAGAGTTTGCTGTTCAGTGGAGATGAGTATAACCAGGATCTAGACTCGATCACTATGGAGGACTTCCAGGATGAGGATGATGTTGGTGCAGATGAAATTGTTCGCTGCATCTGTGAGATGGATGAAGAAAACGGCTTTATGATTCAGGTAGGGTTACTTTTAGCAATGTCTCTTAAAGAACTTTGAAACAAGGTTTTGTTCTGTCAGTAAAGGCAGTTTCATGCAAGAGACATAAAAGTGTGCTGAAATGTTTGAGCACCTTTTTGTGCTCTTTGTTATGAATCTGTTGTAGTGTAGAATTGCAAATAATAGTTTTTGTTAATGTTTATATCTGTACAGTGTGAGGAGTGTATGTGCTGGCAGCACAGTGTGTGTATGGGGCTTTTGGAAGATAGCATCCCTGATCAATACATCTGTTACATCTGCCGGGACCCACCAGGTAACAACCATGCAACAATACCACACACAAAGGGTCAGCAAGATTTTTATAGTTCTGGTATCTTCCACTGTATTCTGCTTACTACAGATGTCTAATGTCTGTTTCTTGAATGTTATTGTGTATATATATTTTAGGGCTGGGTTAAACATATTGTTTAATCGATTCTCATTTTGATCTCATTTGAACCATTATCGATTCTTAAATCCCAAGCATCGATCTTTTAGTCTATGCTGTTGTTGAATGAACAAAATTTTGTTACTAAAATTGTGTTTCATGTGATCGCTCAATCAGTGTTTGTATTATGCATTTACCTCAAAATAGCCATTTAATGACCACAAACTTATAAAAATTTACTTTAGAGAGGACCATTTTGCTAAATATATGCACTATTACATTCATTATATTTTTTACTTAACCTGTTCTTCAATGTTTATTGTATGTTTGAATAAATCCATCATGAAAACAAGTATGACAACCAGCATTTAAATGTTTATATATAAAAAAAAATACTATATATATATTAAATATAAAAACTTCCTTGTGTGTAATCTAAATGTTTATTGACAAATGAGTTCATTTTACCTTTAATGTTATAGTAATGTGCCAATGACTGGGTTCCCTGTATAGTTTACAGCTTTAGCTTTTAAGCAGATATTAGTGACTTTTTAAATTTTTTTATTTTTTTATTCTTTGAGAAAATTTGCCATGTACTGCAGGCTATCAGATGTTTATCCAAATTAATCGATATAGAAATCAAATTGGATCGAAATCCAAATTGGATTGAATCGAAAGCTTGAGATTCTAAATCAAATCGAATCGTGAAATTTGTGTCAATACCCAGCCCTAGTAAATATAAAACTAAAGTCACTCCAGGGTTGTCACTGAAATGTTTGCTTTTCTCAGGTCAGAGGTGGAGTGCTAAATACCGCCATGATAAAGACTGGCTCCAAAAGGGCCACATGTATGGCCTGTCCTTCCTCACAGAGAACTACTCGCATCAGAATGCCAAGAAAATTGTGTCCACTCACCAGCTGCTGGCTGATGTTTACAGTGTTAAAAACTTGCTTCATGGCCTTCAGCTGAAGATGGATATTTTACAGTAAGAGTCACTTTGCCTTCCCAGATCCTACCAACATCTTTAAATTAGGTGACATTGTGGAAACAATCGATTTTTCACCTAACAATTTGTATTGAATTTGTGGATTTTTATTTATAACAATAGTTGTGCAACTTGTGCTTTGAAATTTTTGCCATGGTTTCACAGACAGGGTTACTTGCAAGTTACTTTCAGTTAACACAGCTCGAACATGCATTTTAGTCTGGGACTATCTTAAGCCTTGTCTATGAAACTGGAAGAGAAAAAGTTTAAATTTTTCAGGCATGTTTTCCAGTGCTTTCGGGCTTAAAGTTGATCTGATATACAACTGTAGAAGAAAAGATGTGGGAACAATAATATGCTTATCACATTTTTTCAGGAACAAGCATAATCCAAGTTTGCACTTGTGGGCTCGGTCTTGGGTGAACTCCGATGAGGACCAGCCTATGGGTGGGGTTCCGGACTGCCTACATTTCAAAGAGCACCTCAACCAGAACTCAAACCCTGAAACCTATATTACCAGCGAGCACAGCTACCAGAAACCTCCTGGTACAGGCCCCGAACACACAAGGGATGAACAGGGGATACAAACAGCCGCTCAGTTTAACATAAAGGAAGAAGAGGTAACCAAAGAACATTTTAAAAACTCAGATCTGGTTCAAGGTCAGTGTGTGAAAGGAGTTTGAATTCAATGCTGTGTTTATGTTTTGTGTAGGTGAGCAGTGCCATTGCTCTGTCTGGCTGTGTGAATGACAGCAGCCTGGGCTCCATGGAACAGGCCAGGAACTGCCTGCAATGGCAGATGAACCTGCTTACTCACATAGAGGACATTCAGAACCAGCTGTCTGGCCGCATGGACCTCATCGAAAAAGAGCTTGATGGTAAGGGGGAGAAATATGGGTAGTGCCATAGAGTCAAAACAATATTTGTCAACACGTGACCAGGGTTGGTTGAATTTGTTTCTGCGGGGACACTGTAGATTGCCACCATGAGCTTATTTAGCTTATTTATTTATGTCAGTAGATCCTCCTAAATATTACACAGTGTTATTATTACACAGACCTTTAAGTTTTGTGCTCATGAGCACAGTAGTGATGGCACCTTTGTAAAGATTTTACCTTTTGGTTACCAACTTTAAGGACTAACCACTAAGCTACTATAAATGAAAATGGCATTACCTCAGAATGCCTGAATGTTTAAAGGGATAATATTGATGCTATTTGTAAAATCATGATTTTGTTTATTGCAGTGCTTTTTTTCATGGCCAGTTCCTTTTTTTTTCCTCAAGCATTTGGCCGATTCCGGTTGAATATATATATATATATATATATATATATATTAGTATTTTTTTTTTAATTGTATTTGCTCTGTAACAGGCAAACTGGACTTAAAGGGGTCACGTTTTACATTCAAAAACATCATAATGAATAAGTAATGGGCTATTTTCTACCCTGGTTTTAAGCCTCTCTCCTGGAACGCTGGTTTTTATGGGTGTGCTGCATTAAAGACTTGGAAGTAAACTCCCACAGCTATGATTGGATAACAGTTTTGCATAATAATGAGTTTCAACTCCCACGTCAGTACATGTGGGGAATTGTTTTGAAAACTTCCAATGTGGACAAACGGCAACCGGAATGATCTGCCCACAGGGCTCGCAAAATGTCTTTATCAAACAAACACAATTATTTATCTCTCTCGCACACACGCGCGCACACACGCGCACACACACGTAATAACACACATTTGTTTTTGTGAATTGTGGGGACATTCCATAGGTGTAATGGTTTTTATACCGTACAAACTGTATTTTCTATCCCCCTACCCCTAAACCTACCCAACACAGGAAATATTCAGCATTTTTACATTTTTAATAAAACATTGTTTAGTATGTTTTTAAAGCTATTTGAAATATGAGGACATATGAAATGTCCTCATATTTCACGTTTACGTTGTAATACCCATGTCATTATACACATTTGTGTCCTCATATATCACAAAAACAAGCGCACACACACACACACACACACACACACAAAAGCCCAAATGATCTCTAACAATGCAATACTATCATATATATATATATATATATATATATATATATATATATATATATATATATATATATATATATATATATATATATATATATATGTGTGTATATATACAAAAAAAATGTTTTACTTACACAAGTGTGTTGCACCATTCCTGTCGGATCCAATATAGAAGGCACAGCATTGTGTTTTAATCTCAATCTCGACCTGTGTCTTGTTTACAAATGATTCCACGGTGAAATGAAGCGAACAAACGTGCAATGTCTTCCCCATGTGAGCTGGAACTTCAAGTTCAACCACACATTTCTAATATTAGAATCCGAAGGAAGCTTATGCAGCGACTGTGTTCTTCCACAACAGCGCAATATCTTCGGCATGTTTATTGCTCGGTAGCGGGATCCGTTTAGCTCCACGAGTCGTGGGCAGGGCTACAGAATCAGGCGTATGTATTCTTATGTTGATAATTGATATTGTCATAATTTACAAATGCTAATATATTCTAAAACATTCAGTTTCAAAAGAGATCAGTGGGGAAATGACTGCCACAGCCAGAAAAATTACCCAAGAAGCACTCTTTGAGACACTCTTTTAAATGTTTTTGATATTTTGTTAAGTTTCATTCTCTTTCTCCCTGTCTCTGTGAAGTGCTGGAGAGTTGGTTGGACTTCACGGGTGAATTGGAGCCCCCCGATCCCCTGGCCAGACTCCCACAGCTCAAGTGCCGCATCAAACAGCTTCTGACGGACCTGGGAAAAGTGCAGCAGATGAGCACCCTCTGCTCTGTGTGATGCACGCATTATAGTGTGTGTTCTGAGCTTCTAACACCATCACTCTACTACTTGAGACGGTGTATTCAACACTGTTCAGTAGATGCACGCTCTGTTAAGGAAAACGTTGGCTGTCAAGTGTGAGATAAGGAAAATTTACACTTAATGTGTGAAACAGGAACATGTCAGTGTGTATTCATTCTGAGTCTAAACCGCATATCTGCTTAAAGAAGATTTTGTTCTCCAATATAGGAAGAGATCAGTTTAGCAGATGAATTCTTTCACATGTTAACAGAAGGGAACATTCTCTTTTTTTTTTTAAAAAAGATTGAAGAGGTTACAACACCACACACAGATTTAAGTTTTAGCCTTTTTTTTTGCATCAGTTAGACCCCAAAAGTAAATTTCAACTCTGTTTCCACTCTGTGAGGTGTGATTTCTTAAGGAAATATGAACTTGACTCAAATGGGTCACTGATAGCAGACTGTTTAAGAGTTCATTAGCGTTTTATGTAAAAATCATAAAGGTTTTCGCCACTTAAAAAGTCACTTTGAAGTGCCAAGAAAACAGACCACCGTGAGCTGGTTGTTCAGACACGCACAGTTCAGAATTTACACATTTTTGAAATGAATGTTGCATTTTAGGCCAGGATTGGGCTTAGCAGTCTGATACACTGGCACTAAAGGTTCACAATGCCAACAAATTCATTAGAGCACACCTAGATAGTTTTCTTACAACAGCTCGTCTAATACTTTAGCATGTTTCTCTGCAGTCTTAATGGATGCTGTAGCGATTCACAAGAAAACAAGCTAATCTATACGTGGACGTCCAGAGATGGGTGACTCTTCTTACTAAGGTCTGTTTATCATGTTGATACTTCGAGAGTATCTACCGCAAAGTAAGCTAATCCTGAGATGGATGTAAATGCATATAATTAAACCCATTTAGTTCATTTTTTGTTTTTGAAAAATGTATATACAGTTTTTATAACTGTAAAGAAAAACAACAAAAAACTAAGGCATAAAAGGATGATACTTGAAAATGCCTGTTTAATCTCAATTTCTATTAATCTGTACAAAGAGTGTTTTAGAATTTAGATTTAAAACTTGAAGTTTCTTTTGATGAAAATACCAGCTGTACATTTAAAGAGTTTATTTAAAGACCTGATGTAATTATCTGTATGTACAACTTCATTAAAAAAATATTCTCAATTTTTTTGTTTATCTTCATTCAAGATAAGTTTACTCTCCCTTATATATTGTCTGTATGTGTGAATTTTTGAAAATGAAGATTTTTATATGTCTTTTGCTAAGTTTTTTTGTACAAGTATAAGGGCAACAACATAAGAGAAGTAACAACGCACAGCTCTTTTAGAAGTGGTTTTCAGAAGACTGATGTTGCTGTTTCTCCTTAAAGAAGCACTCTCAAAGGTTCAAGCTTGGCTGCTCACTTTACAATGTCCAGAATGTTCTTATTCACCACCAGGTACTTTAACCAGTCTGGAGAGGTTAGTGTTTTGATAGACAAATTCGTAAAACAACAGAATGCTGAACAGGTATGACGGTGCATATCTTGGCTGTGGTATAAAAGATGCTGCAGTTTCATAGCATTCACTAGGAGAGTTCTTGCATCCTAGAGAAGATGCAGAACATGGAAGAGATGACGCTCTTTTGTCTAACTGCCACACTGCTTGGCACCTTCTCTCTGACATGTGGAAAAATTTCAGGTGAGCATCTTTGGTCTATTCACAACATTACCTTTGTTTTTACTGTCTCTCTGGGAGGTTATTTAAGCTTGTATGTATAAGAAAATCCATCCACTTTTTTTTTTTTTTTAAACCCCCAGAGTACCAGCTGGAGACAGAGAGTCTGAGTCAATGTGAGCAGCTCAGGTCTGTCAGTGCAGCACAGGAACATGAGCACATCCCCCAGTGCTCTGAGGATGGCCGCTTCAGGTGCACTAACTTGACCGATGCTGAATATAACATCACGTAAATGTACCCTTGTATTACCATGTTGTTTGTGAAAGTCTGAAAAAAAATCTATTCTTGTAGGCATGTTCAGTGTAATCATGGAGGTGGGGAATGTTGGTGCGTGAATGCAGAGGGACTTGAGATACCTGGGAGTCGACAAAATGGATCCACTGTTCATTGTAAGCCCTTCTTCATACTTCAACTTGACATGGGTTTTTTAAAAAAAATAAAAAATTATTCTTTACTTGCTTTTGGGATCCTTGAAAACTGTGATGTAAAACATGAATAAATGTCAGTTTTTAATTTGGTTAACTTTTTATTTTTCTATACATAAAAAAACATTATTTGATTGAATGCCAGTCAGATTTCTTTAAGTTTACGCTACCGTTCAAAAGAAGCAATTGATCAAAAGTAAAGGTTTTTACATTTGTTACAAAACAACTACTTAAAATAAATGCTGTTCTATTGAACTGTCAATTCATCAAAGAAGTCTTGAAAGGAAAACACCATTTCCACAACAAAATTTTCTTTTCAATATTTATGTAAAAAGAAATGTTTCTTAAGCAGAAAATCAGCATATTAGAATGACTTCTGAAGGATCATGTGACACTGAAGACTGGAGTAATGATGCTGAAAATCCAGCTTTGTCATCACAGGAATAAATTACATTAAAAAATATATTTAAAAAGAAAAAAAAAGGTTATTTTTTATCTGTATTAATATTTCACAATATTACTGTTTTTACTGTAGTTTTGATCAAATAAATGCAGCCTTGGTCAGCATAAGAGACTTGGTAGTGTAAATGCTTGGGGTCTCTGGGAACCCACACATAATCTTTGAGCAACCACTTAATGGTCACAAGTCAACAGATGCTGTTAATATTAAGCATGATTAACATATTTAAGATAATGTTTATATAAGGATTTAGTGTAATCATAACTTATATGTGTCCATGGAATTGTTTTAATTGAATTGAATTGACCACACTCTGTCCTCACTAAAGGTTTGACCTCATGCCAGCTCCAGAGACAACGGGCACTGCAGACTGGAGACACAACCCTGGCGCCAGTGTGTTTGGACTCAGGTGAGTACGAGCAGGTGCAGTGTGATGCGTCCCGTGGCCAGTGTTGGTGTGTGGACCAAGAAGGCATGGAGATCTACGGAACCAGGCAGAATGGAAAACTCTTAAAGTGTGAGTTCACTTATTCAGTGTCATATTTATTTGATTCACAGGATGCATTAGTTGAACAGTTTAAATGAGTCTCTTAATTAAAAATTTAAGAGTTTTCATAGCTATTTAAATTGCTGGATGATGCTTAAAAGAATACTCTTTGTGATCAAATGCATCTAAACCCTTGACCCTAGGTCCTGGTGCTTGTAAGGTAAGACAGCGGCGACTCCTTCATGGTATCGGAGATCCCTCTCCCCCACAGTGCTCAGAAGATGGGAGTTTCTTACCTGTGCAGTGCAAGTTTGTCAACACCACTAACAGGATGATCTTTGATCTGTTACACACCTTCAACAGGTGAGACATGCCTTTTCTTCAAACCTTAGATTCCTGTTCAAAAGTTTTTTTACAAAATTATTTTGAAAGAAATAGCTCACCAAGGCTGCATTTATTTGACAAAATAACAGTAAAAAATATTGTGAAATATTATTACAATTTGAATTAAGTGTTTTCTATTTTAATATTTTTTTAAATTGTATTTATCCCTGTGATGGCAAACCTAAATTTTCAACAGTCATTACTCCAGTCCTTAGCGTCTCATGATTCTTCAGAAATCATTCTAATATGCTGATTTGGTGCCCAGGTAACATTTCTTTTTATTATCGATGCTGAAAACAGTTGAGCTGCTTCATATTTTTTGGAAACCTTGATGCATTTTAAGGATTCTTTGCTGAATACAAAGTTCAAACAGCATTTATATGTTTATATGATTTATAATATCAACCTTTTGTTACGTTATAAATGACTTTGTTTTTATCAATTTATTGCGTCCTTGCTGAATAAGTGTATTTCTTTCTTTAAAATAATAAATACAAATCTTACTGACCGCAAACTTTATTTTCTCGTATTAATTTTTTATTTAATTGAATAAAGATTTCCTTCTGAAAGCTCTTTTAGTGAAGGACTATACATTTGTATCTGGGAAACCAGCCCAAGCCATGCATGTTTTACCACTAGACAGCAGTATTGTGTCAGATAGAAGAAGCATTTATAACTGTTTTCCTGTTTTCCCTTTTCCTAATTTTCCAGTTTTCTTAGTTAAACTGTTTGTCTTCTCTAACAGTTTAAAATGCATCTGCTACAAGAGACTTATTTAACTGAAGTTTCTTTTCATTAACAGAGACCCAGAAGCATTCCAGACCTTTAGTGTTTTCAGAAAGGCCTACCCAGAGCTATCTAGTTATTGTTTCTGTGCAGACAGTCGTGGAAGAGAGATGCCAAGCACAGGTGATACACACCTCTTCAGTTACATTTCAGGTTAAAGAACTGGGCCAACATTGTGCCCTCACAAAACACTGAACTCTGTTTGCTCCAGGGCAACTGTCCCTGAAATAAGTGAACTGTAAATCAAATTCTGTTAAAGCATCGCCTAAATGTCAAGTGGCACTATGATTTTGTGTCATTCAAGGAATAGTTTGGCCTGATCAAGTTGGGACATTTTGTGTGCTGTATTATAAAGATGAATTGTTTTGGGTTTGTCTAGGTGTGGAACTGCTTTTGGATGAGGTGTACGACACAGCGTTTTCAGACCAGACTGTAGGAAGTACATTTGCACAGTCAAACATGTATCGAATCCTTCAGCGCCGCTACCTTGCTGTCCAGCTGGCCATGAGCGGAAAATTTAGATGTATGCAACATTTTATTTAAAAAATGAAAGTCGCTATATGTGAATTTAAGATATTAATTTTGTTAAGTACGTTTATTTTTCTTACTGCATTAGCAAATAGTATTTTCATTATTTATAAACTTAATTACATTTTGTCATATTAATGCTTTAAATAAGAACAATTTGCCCCAAAATGAATACAAATAGTTTTGCCATTTATAAAATAAACTTAAATGATTTTTTGCTGTGACTATTAATATTAGTTTCATGTACTTGTAGCATATAATTTGAGGAAAAAATACTGTAAACTTTAAACAAGGTAAAAATATATATATATTCAATTACAAAATGTTTTTATTTTATCCTGCGATTAAAATAAACTTAAATATTCGTTTTTGTGGTGACTAATAAACATTAGTTTCATGAACATGCATAGAATAGAATATGAGAAAAGAAAATACTATACCGGCAGTGCAGGAATAAAAATTTTCCTCTTATCATGTCTAGCACTTGCTACATCTGTATAATGGTACAGGTACCCAACTCTTATTGTTTTCATAAGGTCCCACCCCATGTGAGAGTGAACGGGCCGCAGCTACTCAGGCTGGTAATTCCTTTGTACCCTCCTGTATTGATAATGGAGTGTATGTGCCAACCCAGTGTCAGTCCGGTGGTCAGTGCTGGTGTGTGGATGCTGATGGCAAAGAGATCTTTGGCACACGCCAGTATGGAGTACCAAAATGTAGTAAGTTTGGCCTTACTTGCACTTGTGTGTATTTCACAGAATATTCCATAATTATTTGCCATGATGCCTATTCAGCATCTCTGGTAACAGTTCATCTTAATTTGATCAATCAATAACATTAATAAATAATTTTCAGGTAGTCATATAGTACATTAAAATACATCTGTGAACACATTGTGAACTACTCTAATGAATCCAATCTAGCAGTAGAACTAAATGAAGCAAAAAATAATCTTTGAGTTCTGAGAGTTTTTGGTTTACCGGTCCCTTGGTGAGTGAAACTTTTAAGCAGAATGGAGTTTGTGCACTGACTAATGTTGTGTTTCTTGTTTGTTTAGGCACTGGAGTGAAAGACTGCCTGTCTGAGAGGAGACAAGCTCTCTCCAGGCTTTTTAATGGCCCAGCTGGAGACTTCAGCAAGAGCAACGTGTTCTCCGTTCCCAAAGACATCCTCTCTTTTCTTGGTACTTGCAGTCCTGAATTCCAGGAGCTTTTGGCCAACTCTGGTCTTCTGCAGTCGTTGCCAGATTTGGAGCGTTCAAATGTCAGAGACATCCTGGCTGAGCTCCTTCAAGGGATGTTTCCCTCTGGGGCTCTTGCCCTAAAAGCTCTTGCCCTTGCCCCGAATCCCAAGAGACTCCAGGAGAATCTCTTTGGAGGAAAATTCCTGAAGAACGCTGGCAATTTCAACTTCACCGGCACTGTTGGAAACAGTGGTACATTGAGTTTCAGTCAAGTTTTTAATCAAGTTGGTCTGATGCAGGCCGCAACCGACTTGATGCAGTTGGCCAAGACCTTCGCAGACGACTCTGCCAGTCTTAATATAGACCAGGAGATTTTTGATGTGTTTGGTCGCTCTGTAAACCTGAAAAACAACCGAGATATAATTAAACTTGTTTCAATGGCTCTTGAGAATGAGCAGTTTCTCACTACCCTTCGAGAAGCCATCAAACAGCTGAAGGCAGAAGAAAGCACCCAGTTGGGTCAGCTGTTTCGTGCAATTTTCCAGAAATCAGATGTTTGTAAGTCTGTGACTTCAACCTCGACTTCATACATACCCCAGTGCACTGAGAATGGACTATACCAGGAAGTTCAATGTCAGGGCACAGAGTGTTGGTGTGTGGACTCTCGTGGTCTGGAGATAACAGGTTCTCGCACTTCTGGGTCCACACCGAGATGCTTATCCCAGTGTGAGAGAGAACGTAAGATGGCGATTGCAGTCAAAGCCAGTAGTTCTGCAGGATCTGAGGTCTTCATTCCTAAATGTGAGTCTGATGGTGCTTACGTAGCAAAACAGTGCCTTGGCAAAAGTTGTTTCTGCGTGGACCGATCTGGAACAAAACTCAGCATTCAGAGTTCAGGAAGCTCTCTTCAATGTGAGTCTAAACACTAAACACAGATGATTAATTACAGAGCTATAATCATACATTTAATTAGACACACATTAAATGATCTAGCTCTTATGTAATAAACAACCAGCCAAAATGTATGCATTATAGAGACTTTGAAATTCTTGTTTTTTGGAGTGCTTTCAATTTTGCAAGGCTTCTTCTCAAAGTTTTGCTATTTGATTTTATTTATTTTACTCTCAAAAAATGAAAGAAAATCCTGCACACTGTCAGTACTTGCAAAAGTATCAAAATATTGGTCCCATGACATTCATCAGGCATATACCTTTTATATTTTATATTTTTACTCTCAAAATTTTCAGTGTACATTTTTAGCTGAATGTGGAACACATCCCATCGTCAGTCTTATGTAACTTTCACTGTCAAAAAAGTAGCAAAAAATTTACCCGTAAGGGTACATCAGCTTGTCACTGGGGTACTACCCATAAAGGGACAACTTTGTACCTTATCTACCCCTAAAAGGTGCATATTTGTACCTTAGAGTACAACTTTTAGGGATTCATTTTCTCTGAAAGTGTATGGAAGTGAATTTCTGTTAATAGTGGCATTATGTAGAAATTGTGACTTATTTTCCATAATTGTGACTACTCATTCCAGTAGTTCAGAATGTAGAGCATAAAACCATCTGCCAAATTCATAAATATAAATGTTATATCTTGTAATTCTGATTTAATATCTCATAATTGTAGCTTTAATCTCATAATTGAACCTTTAGTTCTCAGAATTGCGACTTTATCTCTCAGATTTCCATAATGAATGGCTACAGAAACCGGAAATGCACCATAATGAAGTATGCAATGCAGTTCATTGAAAACAAAAGCTCTACACTATACAAAATGGCATCATATTAACACTGATTGTACAAATCTGAAATGTACAACTTGGATTGACATTTTAATATAATTTTTTATGATTTAATATATGTTGTGATTGGATATATTATCCTCTATTGATCTTCCAAAGGTCCAACAAGCTGCCAGGCCACAGCGACTCAGCAATTCCTGTCCACAATACGGTCTGTTCTCTCAGATCCATCTTCTGTAACCAAGCTTTCTGAAGTGTACATCCCTCGTTGTGCATATGACGGCAGCTGGCACCAGATCCAGTGCGATGGACCTCCAGAACAAGTGATTGAGTTCTACCGTGAGTGGGTTCGGATCATAAATTCTGGACAAGACCTGCCCGTCTCGGAACTTCTTGGAATTGTGCGAACCTATGCAACAAACACAGAAGTAATTGCGTCATTCCGAGCTTTAGTATCTGAATTGTTCAAGGCTGGGCACCACAGAGTGTTCCCTTTCCTAGCGAGATTTGAGAAGTTCTCTGATATTCCATCTGACTTGTTAGATGGGAATGTTGAGGCCATTTATGGACCATCAGTTTTTCTGAACCCATTATCTTTCTGGAGACTGATCAGAAGAGAAGATTCTGGTTATCCGGGTCCGCTATCAGACTTCAGTGTTCCTCTTGGGAATTTTCACCTGCGTCAATGCTGGTGCGTTAACCCTCAAGGAGATATGCTAGCAGATAGCAAGGCTCCTGTTGGACAAATCCCCAAATGTGAGTTATACACTATAGTAATTAATGTAGTGACATTATCTGTTCAGATATTGCGTTATAATCTATTTTGCATCATCTACTTAATATCTCATTTGTTTTTCTCTTCAGGTCCAGGCCCATGCTCTATGGTTCAAAGCCAGGTCTCTGAGTTTCTGAAGCAGGCTGAGGAGCTAATCTCTGCTTCAAACAACTCACATGTGCCTGTGGGTTATGGTTTCCTCCTGGCTGAGAGTGTCTATTTGAGCCCTGTGGAGTTGGAGCAGACGCGTTCCTCAAAGATCTCCATCACTCAAACTCTGCTGAGCAACATCAACTCAGCATTGAGACTCGCAGCTCATTCCAGTACAGTCTTTTGTTTTATCTGTATCAAAATGAAAGTTCAAAGAAACTGCAGAAGAATGTACAGTAGGGTTTAAAAGCGTAAGAAAACCTGGAAATGAAGTGTTAGGTTTTTGAAAAAAAGTCTTTAAATTTATAAAATAGAATAACTATAAGATTAAACAACTATAGTTGTGTCCCAAATGACGCACTATACACTACTTATGCACTGTCATGTACTCAACTGTGTAGTGTATGAATTTTATAAAGTTGTTTTGTCATTCAACATCAGCACCTAATTTCTCTGTCACTATTTACTGTCTCTAATTTGTGTCACTTATGTGATGCTTTGTACAGACGGTCAGATATTCTTATTATATTCTTATTATAATAATATTATTTGAAATGGAACTTATTTTAAACATTTAAACCCTACTCTATATACTTCAGATATGCTTTGCCTACTCTGCCTACTCGTTACAGTATTTAATAAAAGCTGTAAGAATGGGAGCAGACATATCTGAGATCTTAATTTGCTGTAAAGCTAAAAATATTAAATATGCTTTCACTTCTCGACAGCCCTACATTTCTACTGGCAGAGCAGACTGATGGCCAGTGACAAAGACAGACAGAGTTTAATGCTGGGGTACCAGCCCTACATCCCACAGTGTGATGCTTTTGGCCAGTGGCTGCCCAATCAGTGCCACCAAAGCACAGGTGAGACCTTCATATAAAAAGCCTGGCACATACACTACAGTTCAAAAGTTTGGGGTCGGTAAGATGTTTTAATGTTTTTGCAAGTCTATTATGCTCACCAAAGCTGCATTTATTTGATCAAAAATACATTTAAAAACAGTAACATTGTGAAGTATTATTACAATTTAAAATAACTATTTTATTTATGTTAAAATGTAATTTATTCATGTGAAGGCAAAGCTGAATTTTCAGCATCATTACTCCAGTCTTTAGTGTCACATGATCCTTCAGAAATATTTATGATGATTTGGTGCTCAAGAAGCATTTCTTATCGTAATTTATGAAAATTGTTTTGCTTAATATTTTATTATATTGTTGATTAATATTTTTGTGATATATTTTATTTCAGGATTCTTTAACTAGAAAGTTCCAAAGAAAAGCATTTGATTTGAAATAGATTTTTTTGTAAAAATGTAGAAATCTTTTCTGTCATTTTCGATACATTTATTGCATCCTTGCTGAATAAAAATATGAATTTCCTAAAACATTTCTTAAAAGATTTTTACTGATGTCAAACTTTTGAACGGTAGTGTACTTCTGCCAACAGAAAACATTGCCATATTTATTTGTGGATAATATATATATATTTTTTTTGCCCTGTCTGATATCATAGGTCACTGTTGGTGTGTTGATGAGGAAGGTAGATACATCACAGACTCTCTGATGTCTCGTTCTGCGGCCCCTCGGCAGTGTAAGAGTCCAATCTCATGTTTTTCTTGAATCTTTTCAATAACAGTCAAGGTTGTTAGGGGAAGTGCTAGTTTTACATCTGAGGTTTATCATGTAACTTGTAAGCTGATTTGTAATCATTTGTCTCCCAGGCCAAACTACATGCCAAAGGCTCCAAAGTCACTTCCTGCTTTCTGATTGGACACAAACAAGCTCTAATATCACTTACACATACAGCCCTTCATGTGAGGAGGTGAGGCCTTCTTTTTGAATTATTTGGTTTGTACTGTACATAAAAAGTACATTTTAGTATTAACCACTGAAGGTTTGCATTTCATGTGTATCTGTCTCATGGTTTGTGTGCACATATCTGTAGGGTGGTGAGTTTTCAGTACTCCAGAAAACCAGTTCAGGCCTTTCGCAGGGGTTGTGCGTAAGTCCAATAACCGGACAAGTCATCCAACCTGCCATCGCCGATCCCTCTGGAGAACTGCAATGTAATTCTTTCATCCATCTGTACAATCGGATTTAGTAAGACAATAGGGAAATAATAGGGTGATATTTATTTAGTTTCAATGTATGAGCAGCATATTTTTCAAGTTCAAAAACTTGCACCATGCCATTGTACTCCATCTAGCCGTTTTGCATGCAAGAACACATCCTGTTTCAACAGCCCCTCAGCATTGTAGTGTAGTTATAAAAAAACTTCATATTTTATATAAATCTAACCTAAAAAAGTATGGTCAAAATGAATGTATAGTTCATAGAAATGCTACCCTGTACATCTAAACATATTGGGGTCGTGACCACAAGGTTAATAATTTTCGCCTAACATCTGATTGGTTGATAAGAATGTTGTTCCAGCACTAACATTCAGTACCATGTCTGGTAGCAAGGGGTTGAGAAATGTACCATGTAAGACCCTTCTTATTTTGTGTGTTATAGGTCCAGGTTGGTGTTCTCTACAGAAGACTCTGGCACTGCAGAGAGAGGTCGGTGTAGGGTATGAGCCTGAATGTGTGCAGGACGGGCAGCAGTTCTTGCCACTGCAGTGTGACCTGTCCGACTGTTGGTGTGTTTCTCAAAGCGGAAAGGAGCTACCAACAACACGGACCTCTCGTAGCACAGGACAAACCCCAGCCTGTGACAGTAGGTGAATTAGGTCACACTGCATTTCTTTAAAGTCGGCATGAAACAGAAGTTGGGATAGTCTCTTCTTTTCTATTGTGATGTATATACGAGTAAAACAGCATCTCGAACAAGAAAAAATTATGTGCATGGATACAGTATCTGTCAAAAGCTTGAAAAGATAACAATTTTGTTATGTCTTTGAAAGAAGTCTCTTATGCTCACCAAAGTTGCATTTATTTAATCCATTTAATTAATTTATTAAAAATACAGTAAAAACAGTAATATTAGGGGGGGAAAATTCAAAAAAAATTATTTTCTATCACATTAATAAATTAATTTCTTTTTCTATTTTAAAATAGAAAGCAGTTATTTTAAATTGTAATATTTCACAGTATTACTGTTTTTACTATATTCTTAATTAAATAAATGCAGCCTTAGTGAGCACTTTTGTATTGTAATGTAAATCGTAATGTTTCCCAACTTTTGTCAGGTACTGTAAATCATTTATAATAAAACATTTGTTCTATTAATAAAAAAAAAAAAAATTGGCCCTTTTGATTTTATGGTGACACATGTTTTGGCATATGTCTGTGGCAACATGATTTTCCTTTATTTGTTTCCATTTTCAGTTCCTGGGTGCTCCCTTCCATTTGGAGACATTTCCCATGGTGCCATTCTATGTAGCACTGCTAATGTTGCGGGTCAGCAGACGCAGCGCTGTGAGCTGTTCTGTGACCAAGGTTATGTCAACACCCTTCCTGTCGCTAGCTTCCTGTGTGATCCCCAGGCGAAAAACTGGCTTGATGAAGCTCCACTGTCTTACGCTTGCCAAAGTAAAGGCCACACACACATTGTTCTATTTACCTGTTAAAATGCTTACAGGTTGTTGCAGTATGTCCTTTTGGGATTTGTCTTTCTATGAAGTCTTGTAGCTCTAATTACTGAGCGTCTGTGTTTGTGATGTCAATCAGAGCCTCAGGTATTGCAGACAGTGCAGGTGTCCTTAGAGCTGCAGATGTCCCTTGCTGAGGGTCAAAAGAGTTGCAGCACCCAGAGTGTTGAGCTACAGGCTGCTTTGCTGCGAGACATGAGAGCTACAGGTCTCTGCAGCCTACAGGTACCATACACAGTGTTCTTTGAGATATATCATTCATATTAGTGTAAAAAAACATTTTTTATGTGTGAAGAAAAATAATAAGCATAATAAAGACAACATGGGTTACACTTTAAGCTGTCCTTGTTACAGTGTAACAATACATTTAAGTTCTGAGTAATATTAATAAACAACATGTACTTATTATACAATTAGGGTTAATGTTTGGTTTAGGGTTAGTTGTGTGTAATTATGCATAATTTACTGTTTTTACTACAGTAAGTATATGTAACAAGGACACTGAAATAGTGTTACGACAACATGCTTTAAAAGCAAATAATTGGCATTTATTTTGTGATTCTCCTAAATCCAACACAAAATGTTAAAAATTATTTGGAAAATATTTATATTGTTTTAAGTTTGCAGTGTATCTTTTTATCTACCCACTTTTAATGTATAATATTTTATTTATGTATGCATTATTTTTTTCCTCATGCATATGTTGATTATTTATATATATTTTATATTTATTATATATTTCCTTTTCTGTGTAAAGCCCTTTGAATTACCATTGTGTATGAAATGTGCTATATAAATAAACTTGCCTTGCCTAATATTAAATGTTTAAACCTTTTAAAATAATTAAACACATTTGATTTTTATTTCTTATAGTTAAAACTATGGCTGTCAATAGAATAAAATGACCATGATTATTAGTAAATATGGTAAAATGGTTGTAATATCAAATACCAAAAAATCTAATAAAATATATTTGTTTAAAAATATTTATTTGATATATTAATTGAACTTAGACAAAAATGTGTTCTTTTTTTGAAAACCCAGACCACTGGGTTTTACAGAACCCCTAAGGGGGACATGGTCATTGAAAAAATATGAGATAATAAATATATTTTAGTGTTTGCGTTGGCTTGCAAAAGCTTTGCTCTCTCCTGAGAAACTTTGGATTTGCTCACCAAACTTTTGCATTCTTTGCCAGTGAATGCAACATTTTGTGGGAACACAACTTTTGGAGCGAACGCAAACTGTCTTGAGGGAACAAAGGACTTGAACAAATGTACGCAAAACAATTGAAATATAATTTTTCCTCCCATCTCATATTTTTATCATCACCATTTTCCTTTAGAGAATCCGTAGAGATAACCAAACAGTAATTTTCCCACTAATGCTATTTTAGATTGACAAGTAAATTGTTACCTAGCCTAGAATATTAGACTAATTGCAAATGTCATATTCAATATGTAGGTATCTTTGGCATACAGTAGAACAACAACATACTGTGCAAGTCTCTAAAATCTACAAATACAACCATGCATGTTTGTTTCTTTTGAATACTTATTTATATGTCTTAGCTGATCTCATCCGGCCAGACCAGCTCTGTTGCAGTCTGTGACGAGTCGTCTGTGTCTCTTGAGTGTTTGACTGACAAGGAGGTCACTGTGCACATCACCTTTAGGGCCCGCCTCTCTGACCTGCCAATAACATCTCTCCCTGATCTTCATGATATTGGTGAGAGCAGCCTTTCCTATCTAATATCAAATGTTTTATTTCATACTGACATTACTCTGAATCATTGATGTGTTTTATTATTCCATCTACTTTTCTTTCTAAATAAATGCATGTTTATTTTTTCCAGATATAGCACTTAGTGAAGAGAGACTGTTAAACAGTGTGAAAGAATTAATCCGAAGTGGGTCATACCAGTCCATCTTCCTCTCTGACGGTTCTCTCGCTTTCTCTAGTCCTCCCTCATTTAGCTGCATGGCTGGCTATAAGCAGCTCCCACAATCCACTGGGTGTGGTAGGTTGGCTTATGTACCATTTGGTCATCTTAATGACAGACTGGCCTGTGTACCATAAAAGAAAATGGCTTTACTTGTGTTTCTGAATATGCACCTATAAAGTTCTCTAACTGATGCACATTTTAGCTTACTGGCAATGTACAAAAATAGAAATGTGGTGTGCAAAAATGTGTAAATGTATTTGTGAAGGTTTATGTAATATTTCAAACTGCATACAACTTCTCCTTCTCCTCTATTATTAATCTTCCTTTCTGTATCTGTCAGACTTTCTCTTCTTTTTCCACTCTACACCATTACCCATGCTTAATCACTCCGCTTATTGTGTGTTTGTTTTTATCCTCTCTCACACACAGTGTTGTGTCCAGCTGGTTCTTTTTCCAGCGGTGGTGTGTGTACTCTGTGTCCGCGTGATACATTTCAAGAGGAAGAAGGGCAGGTCTTCTGCTCTCCCTGCCCTTCCGGAACATCCACTGTGGCCCAGGGAGCCTTCAGTGCTTCTCATTGTGAGTAAAGGCCAAAAAATCAGCCCAGCCCAACTGTCACACAAATTCAGCAGGTGTAGATGGTTACAGCTATACATGGCAGCTCTGTCAAAATGTTGATCATATGTTTCAGAGGGAATATTGTTTTTCTTTTTTCACTTGTTTTTTAATGGTTTACATTTGTGATTCTCTTAAGGTCTTACTGAGTGCGAGCAGAGTAAACTGAGTTGTACAAAGAAAGGGGACTTCCTGTCAGCCCAGAAGCATCCCATGTCTGGCAGATGGTTGTGTGTCTCCCCACAGGGGGAGGAACTTTCTTGGACGTCTTCTGATGGTCCAATGACAGTTGAAGAGTGCAAAGGTATGTGCTACAGTCAGTGTTAAGGTGTAGAAATCACTAAAAAGAGTAGTGCTTCTACATATTTATACAGTGTGACAGTAGTTTAGGTGTTTTTAAAGTAGTGTAGCCAAATTATAATAGTCAAAAGTCGGCACAGAATGAAAATTCACTATTTCTGCTTTCTAAATGCATGTTATTGATCTGATTGTGAACAATTGATCCATGCATTTGTTTAATTTTTTTAAGCCTTTTTGATTTAATTTAAAGTGTCATAACTAAATTTTCCGGTGAAACGAAAGACTTTTCTCCGGTGACGTATGCTGGACATCTCCAATCATTTAGTCCCCGTGAACCCGCCTCTTTCATACATTCAGATCTGCCTGCATCCTATCAACAACTGAAGGATAGAACCACAGCTATGTCCGAAATCTTTTACTATGTGAGTATAGACTGGGTGAACCCAGCCTGATCTGCCGGCGATTTGATTTCGCCCTGCAACTCTGTCTGGAAACCTGTACATTCATTTCTACTGCTTCTGTTACACTTTTGCGGGAACCAGTCACAGACTGGCTTATCCACTGGCACGCTATTGGCGGGTTTAACACGATGACGATAGAGAAGCGATGGTGTTGAATCACGCCTCTTGTGGTCTGATTGATTGAAGGACTATCCAATTGCGTACAGAGTCATTTGAATTATGCTCGTTTATCACGCCTCTTGTGCAGTAGAAAATACATAGCAGACTCCCCAGACCAATGTTCAATCTTAAATTGAGCTTGGTCTGGTGATAGCCAGAAAAATGTGAGTAGGTACTACATTTGAATTTGAACTAACTTCGCCACCGTTAAAAAAGCACATTCTATATAGTATGAGTGTGTGTAGTATGAACATAATCCGGACATACTTAATCCGCCATGCATCCCTTCACCTCCATTCATAAATCCTCTCTCGTAGCATCATGGTATAGTGAATAGTAAAGTGTCCATTGTATGCGCACTTCAGAATCTCGCCGGAAGTAGTATGTCATCCGGGGACTTTTCGCCTACTGTTTTTCGAATACTATGAATTCGGACATACGTACTTTTTTTGCATACTATATAGTAGGGAAGTATTCGATTTCGGACGCAGCACAAGTCTCTAACCTACTTGTTTTTTTTTCTTTATTGATTATTTGTTTTACTCCGAACAATACGGAAGAAAAGATCCTTGAATAGTTCCGTTTCACTGCGACTTTAAATTCTGCTGTTAGTCATTATATATTTGATTTAGTTTAATAGTTTAATTTGTTTCTAGTTGTATTAGTTATTTGGTGTAAATTTACCCTACCCAAAGATCTTAATTGTTTTGTGCCAGATCTGCTCTGATTGTAAAAGTAAATCATATGACAGTAGCAGTTTTATATTCAAAAAGATATTACCTTCTTAAATAACTTGTTAGTAACTTGTAGTGTACCTAAGTACTAGTGTAGCTTTCCACAAGTCTGGCTTCAGTATTGCTTCAATAGTGCTTAAGTAGATAATTAAATCTTTATCAGTATGAAAGCACAAACAATATATAAATGTATTTGTGTGTTTAGAATATCACTCTTTGTGTGTTTGCAGTAATGGAAAAGTTTGAGTTGGTTGCTCCTTCCTCCCTGCTGCTGAAATCAGAGAGTGCTGACATACTGAGCTCTGATTCCTCAACCCAGCCAAATGAAACACAGCTCAGGAAGTGTGTGCTTGGTGAGATACGCTTAAATATTGCAGCTGTGCACCTGTACTTGAATTAGTCGTATACTATAGACATATACTCACTCTTCATGACTAAGTTGATCACATCCCTGATCTCTGATAGATTGTGCCCTGGAAGATTCATGCCAACATGTGGCTGTTTTCAGTGATGAAGTGAGAACTTACTGTGAGCTGTACAGCACCAGTACAGATAATGTTGAATGCAGGACCTCTGAACAAGTATGACCATAATGCAGGCACACTTTACCCCATGTGAATTGTTGATGATGCATTTGTATCTTAAATTACAATGTATATTAAAACCCAGTAAGCTAATTTCAATATACACTATAGTTTAAAAGTTTGGATTACAGATTTTTTTATGTTTTTGAAAAAAGTCTTACCAAAAGACCCCAGACTTTTGAACGGTATTCTAACGGTTACATGCTTTCTACATAAAATTTATCTTCACTATTTAGTTTCTGACTTTTTAATTTCAGCATTAATTTGTCCAAAAATTGTCCGAGTGCATGTGTAAGGTTATATGTTTTAACAACCTTTTTGACATAAATCCTCATTTGTCTTTACACAAGCTAATAAACATAAAGTATAGCACATTTTCATTTGAGAAGACAGACATTCATCATATTTAAGAGTTATTTCCAGTGTTATATCTGGCGTTGGGTCTTTTTTTTGTCTTGGTGGCACTCATATCTCCTTTCCCAAGAGTGACATGATTATTACAAAATAGGGAAAAAAAGTCTTGCGGTTTGTTTGCATTTCAGAGCAAAGGGTTTCTGGGAAATGATGCTGCTGAGACGTTCCAGACTCTCAACTGTGTTCTGAAAATAAAAAGAGATGAACCCAATCTGACAGTGCTGAGAAAGAAAGGTAAGATCATCAGCTATTAGTTATATCCCATATGTTCTCAGTTTGGTTAGTTGTTGTGAGTCAACTGGACCGTTTGTTGGTTACACATTGCAGTAAAATGTGGTGATGCATCAAATGTGTGGAGAAGCTGAGTTTGTCTAAATAAACAATTAACTATCCTAGGAAACAAAGAGCCTATTACAATGAAATATAATCAACATACAATATCATAATTGAGCTGTAGTCACAAAGATTAAGTTGTGGTGTGTGAGTAATGATTTTAACAAAGTGGTCTAGTCATCCATGGACACAAGAATAAAGAAAATTTAATAACATTCCTCAGGCTTGTTCTGTTAAGAGATAAATATTTTTCCATGTGAAATAAGTGACTTGATACTTTGAGACGGAGCTCACAGTTTCTGATTATTTTTGGCGACCCAAAAGCATTTAGATGCACTTGTGTTTCTTGGCCATGACTTAAAGAATATCTGTTGTTCTTTCTTTCTCTTTTACTCTCCACCCTTCGTCTTCTGACAAAAGGTCATGAATTCAGCACAGCAGGCCTGAAGAGTTTTGAGAGGCTGAGTTTCCGTAAGACCGGTTCTGGAGTGTATCGGACGCTTGTGTTTGATGCACGTGGAACCACTCTGGCTGACGTCCATCGCTTCTGCGTCAACTCCTGCAGCCGTGAGAACTGCTGTGATGGATTCATCCTGAACCAGAATGTCCTCGACGGAGGTCAGAGACGCTCTCACTCATTAGGAGCAGATGTAGCACATTTCCACTATTCTAAAACCCAAATCACTAGGAGACAAAACCAAAAGTGTCACGGGTGAGGACCCGTGGCGACACATATCTTAAACTTTTTAATACTTCCAGAAAACTTTTTGACAATTATTATATATTTTAATATTTTATACATATTATAAAATGTATTATGTATATATATATGTATGTATATATTATATATAAAATATTTATATAAAAAAAAGTGTGTATATATATATATATATATATATATATATATATATGAGATATGAGATATGAGATATATAGAGATCTTCTGCTCACAAAAACGGTAATATTTTTACAATTTAAAATGTTTTTTTTTTTATAGTTTTTAAAAAAATATATTTTAAAATTCGATTTATTCCTGTGTTGGCAAAGCTGAATATTCAGCTTCATTACTCCAGTCTTCAACATCACATGATCCTTTAGAAATCATTCTAATATGCTGATTTGCTGCTCAAGAAACATTTCTTGTTATTATCAATGTTGAAAACAGTTCTGTACAATTTCAGGATTCTTTGATGAATAGATTTATCTGAAATATCATCAGTTTGGGACACTAAATATTCAACAATATTACTAATCTGCCTGCGTTGACATCATTGAATGAGAATTGAACTGAGCTGGACGATGACATCAGTTTTCTCCAGAGCGGCTGTACAGCCGAAACAAACTTTGTTGCATTATTTGCACTGCTTTGAAACAATCTGCACTGTAAAAAGCGCTATATAAATGAAGGTGACTTGACTTGACCTTTGATCAATTTAATGCATCCTTGCTAAATAATTGATTAATTTCTTTCCAAAAAACAAATTCGTACTGATCTGAAACTTACACACACACATATATATATATATATATATATATATATATAATATAACAAATCCAAAACAATCTGAATCATAAAAAGTGACTGAGGGTTTACATCTGCTGTTATGTTAAATGATTTGTGTCCTATGTTGCAGGCTCTATCATGTGTGGGCTCCTGAGCGCTCCTTCAGTGCTGCAGTGCAGCGAGACAGACTGGGACATGAGGGGCGTGGCCTCCTCCAACCGCATCTGTGGTGCTGGTGTCCAATACAGCAAACAACTGCAACGTTTCACTTTTAACTTTGGCGGACAGAGCTTCACCATCAGTATGAGTCCAGAGTCCACATACACACTCCAGATTTCATAACAACAAATGTACACAGATGTTTAGTTGTTGTTTAAAAATTGCACGGCATGGTTCGTTCAGCTGTCATTTGACCTTTATCAGTTGCTTAGTTTTTCCAGTGCTTACTCTTTATTGCGTCATTCTGGGCTTGATGATTTTATGGCTTGATGGGCATTGTAAAGAAAATGAACATTTCTTGCAGCTGATGCAGCCTTACCGGCATCTAGCAAAAATAAAACTGGTTACCAGGAAACTCTCATCAGCTTCCAACATGTCTACATCTGGAAAGGTTTGGACATACTCTGCATACATGAGCATTACACTAATAAAGCATTTTAAATGCCTGTCATTATTGGTTATAATTTACGTTCTCAGAGTCTGATATGAACACACGTCCAAAAACTCCCTCTGCTTGCAGTGGATCAGCTGTTGTAGAGGATTCCAGAATCATACTTTCTGGTATGAATGAGTGAAATTAGGCCAAACTTGTATATATACCTGAGCATTTTTGTCGTCTTGTGTTTAAAAGTACCCTTATAACTTATAAGAAGTTGTACTTTTTTAATGGTATTAATAACATTTATTTTATTGGTATTTAAAGAAGTCTTAGTTCTGTTTGTACTGTATTGTCCACTTAGACTCAGTAAAGGAGACTTTTGGTGTTCTGGAGAGTGGTGATATAAAAGTCGACCCAGAGAGAAAACTGCCTAGTCAGATTTACTGGATCTTTAAACACCAGTACACTTTCCAGGAGGCTCAGCTGTGGTGTCTAAAACGTAAGATGCAAAACGTCTGCTTACAATTATATAGTTAGTGAATGTCTATGTAGTGCAGCATGTTTCACTTTCTGTTCTTTGAATATTGGTGATGGATTTCAGGTTGTGAAGAAGAAGAACTGTGTCACGTGTCTGACATTCGTGATGAAGGCCCTCTGTATTTTGCATGTGTATTGTATCCTGACACACGTGTGTGTGGGGCGTATGACAAACCTCTCAGACAGGCATGCAGTTTTGTGATGGCACAGAATCTTCAGACTGCATACCAGAAAAAAGGTGAGTCATTTATACACAAAAATTCCATGTCTCACTGCAATTAAATGACAAGATTTCATTTATTATACAAAAATATTTTTATTATGTAGTTCCGTAACACTATGGGCCCTGTTTTAACTATCTGAGCGCATGGCGCAGGTGCACTTAAGGCGTGTCCGAATCCACTTTTGCTAGTTTAGACGGAAAAAAACGGTCAGCACACCAGGCGCATGGTCCAAAAGGGTTGTACCTAGTCTCATAATGAGTCATGGGTGTGTTTTAGGCGCATCATGCAATAAACCAATCAGAGTGTCATCTCATTCCAGGATCCCATTCCCTTTAAAAGCCAGTTGTGCTTGCACCATGGCGGATTCGCTATTTACATGGCGGAATTTGCGAGCGGAAAGACTGAACACTTCTCCAGAGAGGAATCCTTTTTATTTTTAATATTTAAAATGTTTGTGTGCTGCTGCTCGTCCCTGTTTGTGTAATAATCAGAGTGTATGTGCGTTGTGCACGCGCCTATAGGTGCATATTACTAACACGCCCTTTAAATAACACAAACAATACTGCGTCAATGGCGCAGTCGATATTCAGTTGCCTCAAAATAGCAACGCGTCAACAATGCGCCTGAACACACCTCGTTTTCAGACCAGCACGCCCATGGGCGAACAGATGGGTGCGAGTGCATTTGCTATTTAAACGCTGGACATGAAAATGATTACTGCGTCAGACTGAAACTAGCAAAAAAACACTTGCGTCGTGCGGGGCCCCAGAACTCAATACACCAAGTATGTTAGACTTTGTTTTCTAATTTGATTTTGTTTTCATAACCCATTCCTCTGATAATCACATATGCACTATATATGATGTATATAATGTTTCCATATTTCTCAGCATTTCTTTTGGTTTTTAGAAACTCTTCTATGTGATTGGACAGATGGGTTTTTCATTACCTTATGCAAGTCTGATGACTGTGGTTTACTGTAAAGTCTGATGTCAGACTCTTACCACTTTCTTTGTGACTGAGTCTTTCTGTCGTTTATTTGTTTTCAGATATGATCCTAGCAACTGAACATAGAATGCAGATGATTTAGATGTTAGTATAGCTGAAGACTGATAGAGACAGAGGGTGAAAGGGCAAAATGAGGCAATGATGATGGATAAATAACAGCTAGTTTGATATAGCTAGTTTTTTTTTCTTCTTCTGACCCATGTATATATGCAGTTTTAGTTCTGCTGTTTAGTTTTAGTAATGCATCCTGATTGGTCACAATAGTGTCGGAAGTTCTACATCTATGGGACACGAAGCAAATTATCCCACTGATTATACTGCTACTTATCCAAATAAGTAAATAAATTGACATGAAATTTATTTGATTTAGTTAATAATGATAATAATCATAATAATAATAATATAATATAAATATTTTATGTGAGAAGAAATGTACACTTAATACATTACTGTTGATGGTATAGACCTGCAACTGCAAACTGGAGCGTTATCTTAATTTTGCCTTTATATGCAGTGCGTTGTTTATTAGCCATAAAAATTAGCCATGCCTAGTTTTTATTATGCTTTTTTTTTTTTGATCTAGTGGAATCTAGACTAGAGAAATGACTAAATGACTAGAGAACATTTCAATGAGGTGAAGTGGCAAAATTCCACTTCACCCATGTGGCGTGCAGACAGCAGTGAGCTCATGCTGTCTGCGGTACATGGAAGCAAACACTAACACGATCTAATATGACTTTTTTCAACACCTAGCCTATACTGAACCAACAGAGCTGTAAAATCTACATACTTGACAGCTCGTGCAGCTTGTACATTTTGACATTTGACATCTGCCAAAAAAAGTGTAAACCTTGTCTGTACACTACATCTCAGAAAATGTAACTTAATGTTTCATGACCTTTTAAGTGTAAACTCTAATGGAAATTTCACTGGCTAAAATTCTGAGTATTCTCACTTGTCATGCTGTCATGCTACGTTCTTGCAAAACTTGCCTAAAGTTAGTTTATTTTAACATACACTCACCTAAAGGATTATTAGGAACACCACACTAATACTGCGTTTGAACCCCTTTCGCCTTCAGAACTGCCTTAATTCTACGTGGCATTGATTCAACAAGGTGCTGAAAGCATTCTTTAGAAATGTTGGCCCATATTGATAGGATAGCATCTTGCAGTTGATGGAGATTTGTGGGATGCACATCCAGGGCACGAAGCTCCCGTTCCACCACATCCCAAAGATGCTCTATTGGGTTGAGATCTGGTGACTGTGGGGGCCATTTTAGTACAGTGAACTCATTGTCATGTTCAAGAAACCAATTTGAAATGATTCGAGCTTTGTGACATGGTGCATTATCCTGCTGGAAGTAGCCATCAGAGGATGGGTACATGGTGGTCATAAAGGGATGGACATGGTCAGAAACAATGCTCAGGTAGGCCGTGGCATTTAAACGATGCCCAGTTGGCACTAAGGGGCCTAAAGTGTGCCAAGAAAACATCCCCCACACCATTACACCACCACCACCAGCCTGCACAGTGGTAACAAGGCATGATGGATCCATGTTCTCATTCTGTTTACGCCAAATTCTGACTCTACCATCTGAATGTCTCAACAGAAATCGAGACTCATCAGACCAGGCAACATTTTTCCAGTCTTCAACTGTCCAATTTTGGTGAGCCCGTGCAAATTGTAGCCTCTTTTTCCTATTTGTAGTGGAGATGAGTGGTACCCGGTGGGATCTTCTGCTGTTGTAGCCCATCCGCCTCAAGGTTGTGCGTGTTGTGGCTTTACAAATGCTTTGCTGCATACCTCGGTTGTAACGAGTGGTTATTTCAGTCAAAGTTGCTCTTCTATCAGCTTGAATCAGTCGGCCCATTCTCCTCTGACCTCTAGCATCAACAAGGCATTTTCGCCCACAGGACTGCCGCATACTGGATGTTTTTCCCTTTTCACACCATTCTTTGTAAACTCTAGAAATGGTTGTGCGTGAAAATCCCAGTAACTGAGCAGATTGTGAAATACGCAGACCGGCCCGTCTGGCACCAACAACCATGCCACGCTCAAAATTGCTTAAATCACCTTTCTTTCCCATTCTGACATTCAGTTTGGAGTTCAGGAGATTGTCTTGACCAGGACCACACCCCTAAATGCATTGAAGCAACTGCCATGTGATTGGTTGATTAGATAATTGCATTAATGAGAAATTGAACAGGTGTTCCTAATAATCCTTTAGGTGAGTGTAAATGTCTCATGATATCATGTTTTGTTGCAATTTAGTCCATTTATTTATGCTAGTGTGCTCATAAACATTGACTTTTATTCAAAAAGAGTTCTGATTTAGCAGATATAATAATTTTAAATTTACATGAATACTGAGCTTGTAATATGTCATAGGGACCTAAAATGTGTGCTAGTCTAACCATGGTTTATGATTTTATCATTATGTAATTATTATGTACATAATACAAATACATTTGAATAATTCCTCTTTATTTCAACATCTGCTCCATTCTACGTTTCCCGTTTGTACTGTTCATCTAGGTGTTAGAATTAGTTTCCTTTGAAAGAAAAGCACATGGAAGAGACTGTCTGTATAACTGTGGTTTATGCATGATGTTCATTGTTAGCCTTTTGATTAGAAATGGAAAAGAAGTGTTACGTAAAATTAGGTGAAGTGAGTGAGTGACCACACATAATGTGGTTATTCTGGATGTCTGTCTAAACTGCAGAACAGCTCTAGGATTTGAACCATGTGGAATCACAAGTCATTTATTTTTACAAAAGTGGACAGATGGAGTGTCTCACAGATTACCTTAGTCATTCATTCCTCTGCATAGCAAAGACTTTGACCGCTCTTTAGCATTTTACCTTTCTGTTAAAAAGGACTATTTATTGTGGACTATTTAGGAAATTACGTAAACAATTTGGTCTTTTTTTTTTTTTTTTTTTTTTTAGAACAAGCCTTTGTCTGTGTTTGGAATAATAATAAAAAGAAAAATGACGTTATACAGTTATAAAACCTTATATAGAACCAACAAATGATCAGATTCTTTAGTGAATAGAACGTTTTTAAAAAAGTATTCAGTTGCACTTTATTTTCCAGTCCTGTTCCCAATGTACATACTATGTACTTTTATTATAGTAATCACAATATCTGGGTAATAACTAGGTACTAACCCTGAATCCACCCCTAAACCTAACCTTAACCGATGTAGCTACCTTATATTATCCAGTACTTTCTTAGGTAAATGCACTAAGTACACTGTAAGTACTCGTGCTGTAAAATAAAGTGCAGCCCAGTATTCATTTGAAATATAAATCTCGGTAACACTTTATTTTAAGGTGACGTAGTTACACGTGACTGCATGTACTTACTATAGTAATAACAGTAAATTATGCATAATTACAACTAACTAACCCTAACCGTAACTCTATAGTAAGTGCATGTAGTTAATTTAAATTACGCAGTACTTATTTGAGTAATTACAATGTAACTACGTCACCTTAAAGTAAAGTGTAACTGAAATCTTTTGTAACATTGTAAATGTCTTTAGGCCATGTGTCCACCAAAACTTTTTTTCCTGCAGCTAGTGTACTTTTCCAATAGTTTTTAATGGGCTCTGCGTTTTTTACCGGTCGCTGAGAGTTGAAGAACGTTCAACTTTGGGTAAAACCCAGCGCTGGGTACAACCACTGTCACTTTTTACCCAGTGGTCCAATCACAGTGGTTGTACAATGTCAACAGATGACGACAACAACAAGCATAATAATGAGACAAAATAATTTAAAACAAAAAAACGCTTTCGACAACACAGCCTTACTGTCACTTTTGATCAATTTAATAAGTCCTTGCTGAATAAAAATATGAATTTCTTTCAAAAGCAAACAAACAAAAAAATCTTACTGACAATCAACTTTGAATGGGTATGTGTTAAGTATCTTTAAAATGGCAACACAGGATTTGATAGTCCTATTATGCGTTCCTGGAACACAAGTGCCATGATTTTCAGTCATAATAGGGGATCACAGGGGATTGAATGTTTCATGGCCTATAAAGTCATCCACAACAAAAAGGTGTGATCATAAACTCTTAACATGTGGTCCATCTGCTGATGATGTTTAAGAGTGGAAAATAATGCTGCCTAGGTGGAAATCTGCCGTAAAGGGTTTTCTCAATGCTGTAAAAGAGAGTTTCCAGTTTTTTGAGCCAGTGTTATATCTTAGCTTGTACTGAGGGAATCAAAGAACCTCTCAAAATTAGCAAACTGTTTGTTTTTTGCCCCAAAAGCACTACATACATTTTTCTATTTGTGTAAATGGTTCACTGTTTGGATCATTAGGTCAAAAAATACTCTTTTTACTAACTGATTCACCAAAGTGTTTTTGTTCAAGATAGATAATGTGCTCATCACTTTCTTTTTCTTGTGCAGTTTCTCTGACTGGAAGTGTGAATAGCTTCTACAGCCGTGTTCCTTTTAAGAAGATGGTGTCTTACTCTGTACGCAGTCGAGTCAGTCTGTCCAGTAAATCGATCACAGAAGGGTGAGAAGAAAGCCAACAAATTTGTGTTTCCATCTCAGTATATTTGTTTCCCTCATGAATAATGCTGTTTGAATTCCTTGAGCAGGTTCTTTGAGTGTGAGAGGCGGTGTGATAAAGATCCATGCTGTCGTGGCATAGGATATGTCCAAGATTCAGGTGTACCTGGTACGAAAGAAACTTTACATTCAGATGAATTATTTTATCTTGCTCGTTCACTTAAAACAGATGTGATTTATGTCTAATCTGAAGAATGAAACCACTCACAGTTAGTCTTTGTTTTTTCTTTGTACAGGATCCGATGTGTTGTGTCTAACTTTAAATAGTCTGGGTATCCAGACGTGTGGTGAGAATGACAGCACTAACTGGAGAATTCAAGACTGCTCCCCATCCAAAGTCCAAACTGAAGTTTATCCCTTTGGCTGGTATGAAAAGCCAGGTATATCTGAAATCCAAATGCCTTTTTAAACTGAGAGACTTAAACTGAGATATTTTCAATCAATTGAGAATTCCCAGCATACGAGTTGTGAAAGTAAATGACTTGATGAAAAGATTTTAAACATCACCTTTGTATGTCTCTGTAGTGAACCAATGGATAAAAAATCCCAGTGTGTGTCCACCATTTAGTCTCCGCTCTCCCATAAATAATGGTAAGCGTAATAATAATTAATTGTTGTTTCCTATTAATTTAATATAATTTATTATTCATTTATTTAATTTCCACACATGACATTGTGGATCTTATATTGCTCATTTTCAAGCAGTTGATTTGAAGAACTGGAAGCAGTTGGATGGCACCTCTGTGCAGGTGGATTCGTCTGTTTCTGCTTTTGACATTGTCCACATAAGCAAAGACATTGCCAACGACCTGGATAAAGTCAGAGACTGGTGTCTTTCTGGTAACATCTCTCTATATCTGTCCCTTTTTTTGTTTTTCTCAGAATTTTTACAGGAATCTAATGTGATAGGGACACATATTGCATGCTGAACACATGTAGAAGTTTAAATGATCTCCAGGGTTGCATTAATGTAATCAAAAAAAGCAGTGATATTATGATTTATGATTATAATTTAAAATGAATGTCATCTATTTATTTTATTTTTTTAAATGTAATTTATTCCTGTGATGCAAAGCTGAATTTTCAACAGCCATTACTCCAGTCATCAGTAACGCATGATCCTTCAGAAAATCATATCATGTGAATATGCTGAATTTTTGCTCAAGAATCATGATTATTATCAATGTTTAAAACAATTGCTCTGCTTAATATTTTTGTGGACATCATACTTTTTCAGGGTTATTTGATAAATAGAAATTTCAAAAGAACAGCATTTATTTGAAATGGAAATCTTTTGTAATCTTATCAATGTTTTTACTCGCATATTTGACTTATTTATTGCATCCTTGCTGAATATAAGTAATTATTTCTTTATAAAAAAAACTTACTGACCCCAAACTTTTGAACAGTAGGTTAAATATAGTATGTTTTAATATTAATAAAACTCACAATAAATTAAAAATGTATTCTTTTAATAAATTTTAATTTAATTATTAATAATAATCACAATTATATAATAATTGATGGTTGTTGTTTTTTTTGATCATACATTAGATTAGGGTCCAATTCTCACTATTAATTAACTATTAACTCTAACTTTTGCCTCAATAAACTCCAAATCACTGCTTATTAATAGTTACTAAGGTAGTTGTTAAGTTTAGGTATTGGGAAATATGGCATTAATATGCGCTTTATATAAGTACTAATAAACAGCCAATATCCTAGTAATATGCATGCTTAATAAGCAACTAGTTCATAGTGAGAATTGGACCCTAAACTAAAATGTTACTGTTTTTTTTTTTTTATTTACAATACGGATGCATGTGGATATGCTTGTATTCTTATAACTTTCTTGTCTTTTGTAGCCTGTGAGGAAAGCGAGTCCTGTTCAGCTGTGTCTATCGATAGCAGAGAGTCAGCCATGAGATGTGTGATGTATCCAGACACACACACCTGCCTTCCTACGACCAGCGGCCAGCGCTGCTTACTAGTTACAAAAGAGCCTTCTCAATCTGTTTACATCAGGACAGGTGATAGCATTAAAAAAATATTCTTCAATTCACTCAAGTCTCAACCAGTTCAGGGTGTTTCTGATGTCTTTCATCCAAACAACAGAGTTGTTTCAACATTTCTTTATAGGTTTACAGCCAGAATTGACTTCTGTTTTCATCCCTGATCACGGCACACTACTCGGAGAGAGTGAGGTGAAACCAATAACTGGCTCAGATAGCAAGCGCGTGACCTACTTCCTGGGTGTTCCTTATGCTCGTCCACCAATCGGAGAGCTCCGTTTTAGCCCTCCAAAGCCAGCTGACTGGACCGGTACCTGGAATGCCACGTTTTCCCGGTGCGTGGACAACTTTGATTGCAGATTGTGAGAGTATAAATGTATGTTCTCAAAAATGAGCATACATTTATACCCTCAAATTGACCAGTTGCAGAATTAATAAAGTCACTTTTCTGGAGTGAGATCTGATTTGTTTGATAAACTGTTTTAGATCCAGTTGTCTTCAGCCTGGTGACCTCACTGATTCCAGCTCCAGTGAAGACTGTCTGTATCTCAATGTGTTTGTTGCTAGTAGTGTGGTAAGACCCCCATGACTTACTCAAGACCTCAAACATGCATAAGTACATACATGTGATCACTAAGGTTTGAGGTTGGTAAGATTTTTAAAAATGTTAAAAAAAAGTCATGCATGCATTATGCATTTATTTGATACAAAATAAAACAAAACTATTGTGAAATATTATTACAATTTAATGGTTGTATATTAATACATTTTAAAATGTAATGTATTACTGATGACAAAGATGTATTTTAAGCAACCATTACTCCAGTCTCCACACATGATCCTTCAGCAATCATTCTAAACTATTTAAACGAGTCTGTATGACATTTAGTGTCTCTTTGGACCTTACGGTAACACTTTATTTTGATTGTCCCCTTTAGAAATTCTGTTGACTATAAGTAACATTGCAGCTACAAGTCAACTAACTCTCATTAGAGAATTAGTAGAGTATTAGTAGAATGCTTAATATCTGTATTGTGATACACCCCCAACAGACATTCTACTACTGACTATAAGTAATTTTGCAAGTGCGTCAACTTATTCTACTAACCCTAACCCCTTATTCTACTAACCTTTCACACCGATCAGGCCAATTCACACCGCACCGACAGACGGCAACAGACACTTGGTCGAGTTTTGTCAGATCAGTGTGTAACCCTACCCATAAAACTATTAATACTCAACTAATACTCTAATGAGAGTTAGTTGACATGTAGGTGCATCGTTGCTTATAGTCAAAAGAATGTCTAAAGGGGACCATCAAAATAAAGTGTAACTAACCTCACTGTATGTCATGAACTTTTACATACTGTATGTTAATACTGCTTTCATAAACCGCACCATCTGCTGACTGTGGTACTGTATGAATGCAGTTATTGGCAATTAATAGTACAAATTTTCTGTTTTGTCACAGGGAAAGAATGCGCCGGTTCTGGTCTTCTTCCACAACTCTGGATCGGGTTTCTTAGATGGTTCTTACCTCGCTGCTGTTGGCAACATAATTGTAGTGACAGCCAATTTCAGAGTGGCCGCTTTCGGATTCCTCAGTGCAGGTACACAAATGAACACGCATATACACATCTTATTCCAAGACTATAGCCAGCCCCGCAAATGTTTACCATTTTAATATATTTTAAAAATGTAATTTATCCCTGTGGTGGCAAAGCTGAATATTCAGCATCATTACTCCAGTCTTCAGTGTCATATGATCCTTCAGAAATCATTCTAATATGCTGATTTGGTGCCCAGGTAACATTTCTTTTTATTATCGATGCTGAAAACAGTTGAGCTGCTTCATATTTTTTGGAAACCTTGATGCATTTTTTCAGGATTCTTTGATTATTAGAAAGTTTAAAAATAACAGAATTTATTTTTTATCAATTTAATGGTTCCTTGTTGAAAAGTATACACTTACTGACAACAAACTTTTCAATGGCTGTGTTCATTTACTGAAAGCTAAACTGTTTTTTTCTGGGTTGAAAACCCTTTGTGTTGAGTAACATATAGTATAGAATTTGGCAAATTACACAGTCCTCACCATTATGAACCCTGAATACAATACTTTTTAGAAAAAATATTTGTATTCGCCTTTATTATTGATGTGTTTGTCATGCAACAAAAAATAGAATGGCTTCCTGGGCACTTTATGCTGAAAAGTCCTAAAAATGTTTTAAGGAATGAATGTCAATATTATGGAGACTTTTAGTATGGAGTTTTATAATATATCCTACACTGGAATTGGAAGCTCTGTTTACTTAGAACAAAATGACGTATTGCGAAAATGGGATCATTTATTCCATTTAATGGAATTCCAAAAAAATCAATGGAATATGGTTATGAAATATAGTTACATAAGGTCCATGTGAGAAGTTCAGTTCCACACAGTGGTTGTGAAAATATTCAGATTCCTTCCCCGTTTGCCAACGTTGGTTGAGTAAGTTTGAAAAGGGGGACTAACTGGTGCCTTTTGAGTAGTCTGCCAGGATGAGCTTTTCACTGTCCAGCCAAAAACAACACACAGTGAAAGCTGTGCAGAAGCCTGATTGGCTTCCTTGAGTTTCCTAGCTAAACCATTGAGGAGCTTTGAAGATTTGATTTAAACATTAAAAATGTTGTCTCTATAATGGAAGGACTCTCACATGCTGATTATAGTGCAAAGGTAATTTCTCAGTAATCTACTGCATATCTTCTGGAGTGATAGATTTGATCTGTGTGTGGAAAATACATTTTGAGAATGTGCCTCATGAATTGAAGTCTGTTCACTCTGTATAGGTTCCAGTGCTCTGCCGGGGAATTATGGGTTGCAAGACCAGGCAGCTGCTCTGGGTTGGGTTCAGAAGAACATTGCTCTGTTTGGAGGAGACCCCACAAAAGTCACAATAGGGGCAGAGAGAAAAGGAGCTGACATTGCAAGCCTTCATCTCACCTCGCCGTCAGCTTCATCACCCATCCGCCGAGCTTTACTAATGGTAAGAACAGAACTCTGAGGTCCCACTGCTGGTTATATAACACCACTATTTTGTGTAACAAGACTAATGTCTGAAGTCACATTTACAGTAAAATCAATCTTCTCCAGTCCAAAAATAATGAATCATGGTTGCACAAGCATCTCAAAACACTCATTCATAAGCCTAAATTTGGATAAAAAACTGTGCTTAAGGAACTATTTGAAGTATTCCAAAAGTTTCCCTGACACAAATTCAGTCTCTTTCAGATTCACACACAACAGTGCCTTTAGATATCAACTTTTAAGCTCCTCGAATGAATCAGCTGTCATCTATCAAAGCACCTCCTCATAGTTGTCTTCCACCGTGGCCAAACTTTCAAGCTGGTGGTTCGGTAGCGTGTAGACAGACCTCCACCTCTTCTTCTTCTTCAAACTAAATTTCTTTCTCTCTGGCTTTTCCTGCTCTCCCAGCAAAGACAGGTAGGAAGAGACACTGTTCTGAACCCCATAGCTGACCGCCGAAGGGCTTGTACTCTGGTGGATGAGCTCAGAGCTGAGGGAAAGTGAGAGACATAAGAGACATTTAAAAAAGCCAACCCCAAACATTTGAACGATACTGTGTGGGATACAGAATAAAGGGATAGTTCACCCTAAAATGTAAATTTTCTCATCATTCACTCATTCTCATGCTTTCCCCGATTTATACGAGTACTAAAAAAAAACAAAAAAACTATACTTTATTTTATTTTATTTTTTGTACTGTAAATCATTGCTTCAGGTTGCTTCAGGTCATTCAACATTCATAAGAGTGACATTGGGAAAGAGTCGGTTGTGAAGCTAGCTTCATCCACTGGAATTATATGGATTACTATCACGGTCATGTGTGGTTTTTCAATTGTCAACCAAGCGGCACTAATTCAGTGGCATTAAATGGACTCCCAGAAATGGATTGTTTTACTAAAAAATTTTGTTTGTTTACTGGAAGAATGTCATGTACATCAGGGATGGCATGAGAGTAAGTAAATGATGATAGAATTTTAATTTTTAAGAGAACTGTCCCTTTAAGGAACAACATTTGAGCAATTTTAACATCCTATTACCTGTTCACTGCTCTCCAGTCAAAGGGTAATTTTCTCCCATCAGTCGATTTTATGCGCTCACTCAGTGGTGTTTCACAGACGGCCAAGCATGGGCCAGTAAGAACACAGCACAGGCCGTCTGCTATATCTAAACAAGAGCAAGAGGGGAAAATCTGCATCAAACAGATAAACTGAATATCTTTAACACTACAACAGCATAAATGACTATTGGTTGTTTGGTGTATTACATGATTTACCAGAGTAGTGGTTGACCAGATCTTCCAGACACTGAAATGTGAGGCGTGGAGAGATGAAGTACCAGTTGTTTGGCATTCGAACTATCCGATAATGTCTAATAGCTCTGTGACGCACAGATAAGCTGTACATGCCTACAAAAATACAAGCATTGTGATTGTAACATCAACCATATAAGCCAAAACATTATTTAGTAGATAATTTGGATTAATGTATTTATAAAACTCTTTCTCTCAGACAGTTTCTTCCTGTTTAGTTGGCTGGTCTCGTCCAGAATAAGCTGCAATATGGACCAGACCTCATGTTGTCTGACTGTGTGAGACTAGACTAGAGTTTAAGGTTAGTTTTAAAGGTGTATTCTGACCTTTTGTGCTCTCTCTAATCAGGAATGAC
This sequence comes from Rhinogobio ventralis, assembly GCA_039654625.1. Taxonomy (NCBI): domain Eukaryota; kingdom Metazoa; phylum Chordata; class Actinopteri; order Cypriniformes; family Gobionidae; genus Rhinogobio; species Rhinogobio ventralis. The sequence goes on from CM077201.1 coordinate 16,089,145, forward strand.
CCCACTCGGTTTCCTGGGAGTTGCAGCAGTTCCTCAGCTTTTGGTCTGGTCACATTTTCAAACAGCCAGCTGAGACAATCAAGAATGTTTCCATTAGAACTTAAACAGCTAGCGGAGGCTAACTGACAATTAGCTAGTTCAGTTTGCGATTCAGAACCTACCCATGGTAGACTTTTGTGGCATGACAGTTCGGTATATAGTTCACTTCCTTAGTGTTGACTGAGTAGACCTTCCACCAATACCCTTCTCTGAAAGAAAGTGAGGTGGACAGTTATGCTGCTTGTGTCATTTACAAGTTTATAATTATACTTCAATCAAAGCACTCACCACGCTCTCCCAGCTAATTAGGTGCTTAGACCTATATGTGACCCTGGACCACAAAACCAGTCATAAGTCGCACAGGTATATTTGTGGCAATAGCCAACAATACATTGTATGGGTCAAAATTATTGATTTTTCTTTTATGCCAAAAATCATTAGGATATTAACTAAAGATCATATTCCATGAAGATATTTTGTAAATTTCCTATCATAAATATATAAAAAATGTATTACTAGTAGTAATATGCATTGCTAAGGACTTCATTTGGACAACTTTAAAGGCGATTTTCTCAATATATATTTTTTTCAAATAGTTTTATCTCCAAATATTGCCCGATCCTAACGAACCATACATCAACGGAAAGCATATTTATTCAGCTTTCAGGTGATGTATAAATCTCAATTTCCAAAAAATTGACCCTTATGACTGGTTTGCACTCTAAAATATTTTATTAACAGGAAATAAAAAAAGTACAAACTTTTGAGATCTTTGCCTTCGTCACTTTTTTTTTATCTCCTGTTAATAAGATATTTCTAGAGTGCAGAGCCATGTGTTACATTCACACATTGAGTCTATAGCAAATGTCAGACATTGCTGTGAAATATAGTTGAATACTAACTCTTCAAAACTTACGCACATAGAAAAAGTTTACGCACATTGTCTATGAAAATATTCCCAGAAACACTACTATTAAAGTTTGCTGTCAGTAATACTTTTATTCAGCAAGGAAGCATTAAATTGATCAAAACTGACGGTAAAGTCAATTTGCTTCCATTTCAAATAAATGCTGATTTTTTTTAAACTTTCTAATAATCAAAGAATCTGTTTGTATGAACTGTTTTCAACATGGATAATACGAAGAAATGGTAACACTTTACAATACGGTTCATTAGTTAACATGAACTAATAATGAACTGCCCTTATAAAGCATTTATTTATCTTTGTTAATGTTCATTTCAAATCTTGTTAACATTAGTTAATGCACCGTGAACTAACATGAACAAACCATGAACAGCTGTCTTTTTATTAACTAACATTAACAAAGATTAACAAATACAGTAACAAATGTACTGCTTATAGTTAGTTCATGTTAGTTAATACATTAATTAACCTTATTGTAAAGTGTTACCGAAGTTATGAAGAAATGTTTCTTGAGCACCAAAACAGCATATGTGAATGATTTCTAGAATAGCAGCTGAAAAGTTAGCTTTGCCATCACAGGAATAAATTACATAGAAAACAGCTATTTTAAATTGTAATAATATTTCATAATATTACTGTTTTAACTGTATTTTTAATCTAATAAATAGAGCCTTGGTCAGCATATTTCAAAAACATTTAAAGAATCTTACCAAACTCAAACTTTAAATGGCAGTATATGTGTTTGCGTGTTTAATAATCTTGTAAAATATGTTAAAAGACAGATTTTACTGTTAGCATACACGCTAAAGCTCTTTTAGAAACATGAAATGCTAATGCTTACTCGGATACTATTTTCAGCCAATCTCCAATGCGAAATATGGGCTCGCAGATATCAGGAGGAGGGTAGTTATCCAACACTACTGCTGTGTCATTCTCGTGCACTGTAAAATAGAAAATATTGCATTTATAACCAAAAAAAATTATTTTAATAATGTTTATGTATTTGCTTGATGTTTTTTTATTTCAAGGAAACATCAAGTAGCTCTGTGATTCTTGCTAATGAAGCAAACCTGTATTTTTAACATTTGTGTTAGGTTTATTATTATTATTTAGTATTAGTATTTAGTATTGGCCTAATGGTTAGAGAGTCAAACTGGTAACCTGAAGGTTGCAGGTTTGATTCTCAATACCGGCAGGAAATGACTGAGATGCCCTTTAGCAAGGCACCTAACTCCAAATCACTCCCAGTGCGCCACAGCAAAAATGGCCTCCCACTGCTCCTGATGTGCGTGTCTGTCCACGGTTTGCAGTGTATGTGTGTTCACTCCTAATGTGTGTGCACTAACTTGGATGGTTACCATACTTAGACTTCACATGTCACTTATTAGTCATTTATATGTATGGCCTCGATTAGCGTTTAAGCTAACTTTTTAGCGTGATCATTTAAAGACTGATGACTAAACAGAAAAACAAACATCTATCTATGTTTTTATCACCATTCTGTTATGGTGTGTACCATTTGTGTCTAATCTAAATGTCACGCATCATGTTTAGCTCATACACATCTGTTTTGAAACTTTTTTTTTTTTGACCAAAAAGAGAAGTTCAGTTTAGTCTTTTGAATATTACTTTAGTTCAAGGACAGACCACAGCTTATGCTTCACATTCTGCCTAGACAGAGAACCAATATCTGTAAGTTTTAATACAGTTCGTGTCTCTTCACAACATCTGTAAATGATCGAAACGATGTGGCATCTGCCTACAATAACTAAAAACGTCACTTGAAACCACTCATACGTTCAGTCACTCAAACAGTGCTCAGCTTTTTCGTACCTCTCAGTGGAAGGTCTTCATTAGTACTAGTTCGTCTGAAATCCTCTGGGGTTCTTTGGCTTGCCTGAGCGCCTCCCATTGTCAATCTCCCACCGCTAATTCTACAGGTTTATCACATCCAATCAGCCATCAGATGTCTGTCCCAACTGAGGCAATCTCCTCTTCTGTGCAAAGTGTCATTAGATTCTGCTATTGTTCTGATGTGCAACTTTCCACTGATAAGAATTTAAGGGCATGGCTCGAGTAAACAGGGAAGCTCTATCTCACCACACTTTCCACTTCACATATAAGCAAAAATAGGAAGTGATGAAATGAAAAGGCTTAATAATTGCATGTAAATTCATTCAGATGTGCACTATGTATGCAGCTTCTGGTAAATATGTGTATAAATAGCAGTGGTATGCAAAGAAGCTACTCATGGTTTCATGATTTTTTTTGGTCTGAACCATAATGCATTAATATAAAATGTGCGTTTATGTGGTCAATTCTCTCCCAGTTCTCAAACTGAGTTACAAGTGACTTAAAAAGTATAACAAAAAACCCATAATAAATGAAGTCTCAATGAAAATAGATCATCATGGCTGATGACTAAGCATCAAGATACCTTTTTAGTGGTCACATGCAATGCTAAACAATGGTGATGTATGCTTGTAGGGTGGATCTATGTTTTCGCCTGCTGTTGTAATGAGTACATCTAAAGCCCAGGCACAAACTGCATCTCTGGCTAGAGAACTTGGCTGCTCAGCCACTGATACTACACAGATGCTGACCTGTTTGAGGAGCAAACCGGCTCAGAGCATCAATGCTGCCCAGACCAAGGTACAATTGGTCACCTTTGTGAAGAAAAAGCACAAAATAGTCAAAAAGCGATCATTGATTTTATTTGTTTAACATTCTCTTGGTGTGTTTGTGTGTAGTTGTTAGCTGTGAGTGGTCCCCTGCAGGCCTGGTCACCAGTGGTTGATGGAACTGTAGTTCGGGAAAAGCCTTCTGTGGTCCTTCGGTCCGGACGCTTCCACAGAGTTGAATTACTTCTTGGCTCATCATTTGAAGACGGCCTCATCAGCAGAGCCAAGAACATCAAGGTCAGGACACGGATATATCAGAATGAAAAATAAGCGTCTGAGAAATAAAGCTGTGTGTGGTTAGATACATGTAATTAGTTATTCAGAATGTTCATTAATAGGTTGCATTAATAAAATGCTGTGACATTTTCTTACTGACACTTTCGGTTTCATTTATTTGAGAAGAATTTTGAGCAGCTTCAGGGAAGGGCTGACAGTAAGACGGCCTTTTATGCTGCCCTGTCTAACTCTCTGGGTGGAGATGATGCTAATGCTTTTGTGAAGGAGGCAGCGACCTGGTTCTACTCTTTGCAGCACTCCCCCACACCCTCAGGATACAATGTGTTCTCTCGCGCTCTGGAAAACGCTACGAGGTGAGAGGTCACAGGTCTTACAGAACACAAGTATATTTTCTTGTCATTAAAAGAATGTTGCAGAGAAAGCATGTGCCTTCCGGCTACCAAAGTTACCGTTCAAACTATTAAGCAGCACAATGGTTTTCAATTGGTATAGTGTTAAAAAATGTTTCTTGAGCAGCAAGTCAGTACATTAGAATGATTTCTGAAAGATCATGTGACATTGAAGACGAGAGTAATGATGCTGAAAATTCAGCTTTGCCATCACAAGTATAAATTACAGTTTAAAATTTTATTATTTTAATTTGTAATCATTTTTCACAATATTACTGTTTTACTGTATTTGTGACTAAATAAATGCAGCCTTTGTGAGACTTTCACAAACAATAAAATATCATACCGACCAAACTTTTGATATGGTCAAGAAGTAGACAAAATTGATCACGCCATGTGAATGCACTGGTAAAAAGAATGGTTTATTATCACTGGTTAATTGAATTTAAAAGCCCATGATCAGCTTTTTGTTTGTAAAGCTTAGAACGCTAGTTGCAAACTAGCCAAAATGTTTAGTTGGATAGCAAATCTCAATGTGTTCACAGCTGCCCTTCTAGTGAACGAATGTTTGTTCAGATCCTCAAAAAAAAATGTTAAGTGGTCTGGAATGCAGAGGAATCCAGAGCCAAAATAATTTTGAGCCTTAGGTTAGGACTCTGCGCTTAAACCGTTCTTGTCTTACATTCGCTGTGGGTGGGGAGGCTGAAGTGTTTGTGACAAAGAGGAAGGAAATGGTATATCTGGGTTTCTGACTGATAAATACTTGTGAGAGTTTAGAACAGTCCTAGCAGAAGGGAAATTTCATAATGTGGAGACATACTGGATGAAGACAGATAATTTTAGAACAAAAAGACCATGCGGATACCTAAAAAAAAAATTTTTCTACTTAATATACACTCACCTAAAGGATTATTAGGAACACCATACTAATACTGTGTTTGACCCCCTTTCGCCTTCAGAACTGCCTTAATTCTACGTGGCATTGATTCAACAAGGTGCTGAAAGCATTCTTTAGAAATGTTGGCCCATATTGATAGGATAGCATCTTGCAGTTGATGGAGATTTGTGGGATGCACATCCAGGGCACGAAGCTCCCGTTCCACCACATCCCAAAGATGCTCTATTGGGTTGAGATCTGGTGACTGTGGGGGCCATTTTAGTACAGTGAACTCATTGTCATGTTCAAGAAACCAATTTGAAATGATTCGAGCTTTGTGACATGGTGCATTATCCTGCTGGAAGTAGCCATCAGAGGATGGGTACATGGTGGTCATAAAGGGATGGACATGGTCAGAATACAATGCTCAGGTAGGCCGTGGCATTTAAACGATGCCCAATTGGCACTAAGGGGCCTAAAGTGTGCCAAGAAAACATCCCCCACACCATTACACCACCACCACCAGCCTGCACAGTGGTAACAAGGCATGATGGATCCATGTTCTCATTCTGTTTACGCCAAATTCTGACTCTACCATCTGAATGTCTCAACAGAAATCCAGACTCATCAGACCAGGCAACATTTTTCCAGTCTTCAACTGTCCAATTTTGGTGAGCTCGTGCAAATTGTAGCCTCTTTTTCCTATTTGTAGTGGAGATGAGTGGTACCCGGTGGGGTCTTCTGCTGTTGTAGCCCATCCGCCTCAAGGTTGTGCGTGTTGTGGCTTCACAAATGCTTTGCTGCATACCTCGGTTGTAACGAGTGGTTATTTCAGTCAAAGTTGCTCTTCTATCAGCTTGATCAGTTGGCCCATTCTCCTCTGATCTCTAGCATCAACAAGGCATTTTCACCCACAGGACTGCCGCATATTGGATGTTTTTCCCTTTTCACACCATTCTTTGTAAACTCTAGAAATGGTTGTGTGTGAAAATCCCAGTAACTGAGCAGATTGTGAAATACTCAGACCGGCCCGTCTGGCACCAACAACCATGCCACGCTCAAAATTGCTTAAATCACCTTTCTTTCCCATTCTGACATTCAGTTTGGAGTTCAGGAGATTGTCTTGACCAGGACCACACCCCTAAATGCATTGAAGCAACTGCCATGTGATTGGTTGATTAGATAATTGCATTAATGAGAAATTGAACAGGTGTTCCTAATAATCCTTTAGGTGAGTGTAGGTTATGGCAGAAATGACCCAGCTCTGAAGGATGCATGGTGGGTACAACCATCTTGAGCTTAGTTTCTGTCAAACATTATATTATTTTGAGGAGAGATTGTACTCAAATGTATCTGGAAAATATGAGTTCAGCGGACTAGCATACAGAATCTTGTCTCTGTCTTTTTCTTCTGATTTATTGCTGTTTGTGATTTACTAGATCATATCTCCAAACACTGCATTGTTCACCGTTGGAACAGCAAAACATATTTTATGTAGAAAGAAATGTGGAGTAAAATTAAATGTCTACTAGAATAAAGTGAAAATAATAAAATAAAATAAAAAATGAGCTAATTTCTGAAGGGCAATTTCACATTTTTCTTTGAACTTCTGTGTCCTGAAATTCCTGCTTCTTTCTCTGAATTGTCAGTAGCTCAGTAGTTCAGAAAGAGGATAAGCTGGCTGCCCACATAATCACTAGTGTCAGATATAGTACAGACCAAACCTGACCAACACATGTGACACACCCCTCTGACCTGCTGCACACAAAGGCACAGCAGCTTGGCAACACAAACAGGAAAGAGACTTTTTAAAACTTGAGCAGAACATATAGAACCTGATAAAAACCAAGTTTACGTCCAGCATCATTTCCTCATCCTCTTTTCGCCATAATTTCCTGTTGTTGCAATACTGTCCGATCTGTAAAACTGTTAAAAAGGTCTGACACATACATGACTTGTTCCACCAATTTAATTTAACATTTCATCTTATACTGGATCTGAACCTCTGACTACTGAAGTGAATAACACTAATTATCTCTTCATCACAGCACTTAGCATTAGTAGGTGGGATATATAGGCAAGTGAACATTTTGTCCTCAAAGTTGATGTGTTAGAAGCAGGAAAAATGAGCAGGCGTAAGGATTTGAGCGAGTTTGACAAGGGCCAAATTGAGATGGCTAGACGACTGGGTCAGAGCATCTCCAAAACTGCAGCTCTTGTGGGGTGTTCCCGGTCTGCAGTGGTCAGTATCTATCAAAAGTGGTCCAAGGAAGGAACAGTGGTTGAACCCGTGACAGGGTCATGGGCAGCCAAGGCTCATTTGAATGCACGTGGGGAGCGAAGGCTGGCCTGTGTGGTCCAATCTAACAGACGAGCTACTGTAGCTCAAATTGCTTAAGAAGTTAATGCTGGTTCTGATAGAAAGGTGTCAGAATACAGTGCATCACAGTTTGTTGCGTATGGGGCTGCATAGCCGCAGACCAGTCAGGGTGCCCATGCTGACCCCTGTCCACCACCGAAAGCACCAATGGAAGAAGGTGGCCTGGTCTGATAAATCACGTTTTCTTTTACATCACGTAGCTGGCCGGGTGCGTGTACGTTGCTTACCAAGGGAACACATGGCACCAGGATGCACTATGGGATGAAGGCAAGCCAGTGGAGGCAGTGTGATGCTATGGCCAATGTTCTGCTGGGAAACCTTGGGTCCTGCCATCCATGTGGATGTTACTTTGACACGTACCACCTACCTAAGCATTGTTACAGCACAACAACGAGTTTGAGGTGTTGACTTGGCCTCTAAATTCCCCAGATCTAAATCCAATCGAGCATCTGTGGGATGTGCTGAACAAACAAGTCCGATCCATGGAGGCCCCATCTCGCAACTTCCAGGACTTAAAGGATCTGCTGTTAACATCTTGGTGCCAGATACCACAGCACACCTTCAGTCCATACCTCGACGGGTCAGGGCTGTTTTGGCAGCCAAAGGGGGACCAACACAATATTAGGAAGGAGGTCATAATGTTATGCCTGATCGGTGTATATTTACACGTGTACACACACATATATTATATAAACACACATACATGATATAACTCCTGTGTTATCAAAATCCTAAGATGCAGATATAGCCGCCTGTACCTTGCCATGCATGTATTAATATCATGGCCCTTTATTTCTACAGAGACCTCTTCATCATCTGTCCAGCTGTGGACATGGCTGAATTCTGGGCAGCAAACACACGGTCCAGTGTTCACATGTACCACCTACCTGAGGACACTGCCTACAACAGGTGCCTCTCATTCCACACACATAATATCATACTTACTTGATTGCACATAACTTGAACATATGGTTCCATTAAAAATGACATCTATCAGATCCTAGAAGAATCTCTGTGTATCCTTAATATATTTTTGTCACAGTGTTGATCTGTCAGCTCCAATGGATGTGCAGTTCCTCTTTGGAGTTCCTCTTGCCACAGAAAAACGTGACCTCTTCAATTCAAAAGAGAGAACGCTTACCCTGCAGATCATGAACTACATGGCAAACTTCATAAAGTCTGGGTATTTATCATCAGCCATTTTTATGTATATTTTTTAAAGTTGCGATGTAACAAAAGTAGCGACAGATCGTTTCTTCAGATCTGAGTGAAACGGATTATCGAAAAACTTGATTGGTTGTTGATTGGATGGAGGCAGATCTGATAAAATTAAACCTGCATGAATGAATTGTTCACAATAACGTGTATTTAGAAAATAGGGTACATTTTCATTTCATACCGACTGTAATGACTTTACACCGCTCTGTTAATCTCTCCTCTGCTCTTCACAGCAACCCCAACCTGCCTATTGCAACATCTAGGACGTCCTTCAGTAAGCTCTTGCCCCCATGGCCTCAGTTCATGCCTCTCCCGGGTGGACGAGGCTATAAGGAGCTGTCATTTACGCTCAGTAATCGCAAGAACCTCCAGAGCCCTCAGTGTTCCTTCTGGTCTCAATATGTGCGGGTTCTGATCACCTCTACCGGTTAGTACTGCTCTACACATCCATATAAACTCCTGGTGGTCTTTAAATTTAGAGATTTGAAGATTACAGTGGGGTTTTTTATTATTTTTATTTTTTTACTAGTTATGAATTCTTATATACCTTGCACTTGGTAATACTTGTAAACCTGACTTTGACCTCACAGCCAAATTATCCTGTGGGACTTCAGTGGGAGATACCGGAGGAATTCAAATTCCAACCCAAGAGCCCAAGCCACTCCCAGATGCCAGCTTCTCTCTGACTCCAAGCAAACCTAAATCTGAAAAAGATGCTTACAATTAGTCTCACATTTGTACACACTTACTTGGAATTGCTTGTTCCAGAACCAATTCAGGCTTAGCATTCTGCCATTTTGGTATTACTATTGGCGTAAATCATTGTGATTATAAATCAATGAACATTCATTGTAGAACTTGAGCAATAAACTGCATTGAAAACACTTTTGGTTTATTCTTCACTGTACAACAACACAATACAATAGAATTTTGTCCAGCAAGGCTGAAATTTCAAAGAGAAACCTTATTATTTTGATTAATATATTAAATACAGAGCATTAAATGATCTTCATTAATAATTGAGGTGATTTAACATTAAAATGAAGACATCATACAGTCACATGGAATAAGGTCTGACCAAAGTGGCAGGAGAACATGAGTAATCCTGACCGTTTCACTTTCTGCAAGTTTCCAGATGCTTGTGTGCCACTGACTGAGGGCTATTCTGAGATACTAATTATCACTTTATTCCTGGAGATTATAAGAAGCCTTTCCTCTTTGTCTAGACTATTCTGCTCTGGCTGTCTGGACACTTTTGATTACATTCACTCATATGAACAAAGTTAAGGTTAGGGCATTTTCTCAGAATGTGGTTTATTTTTTTAATTGCTTCCACATGAACTATGAAACAAAGTTGTACATTAAGGGCTGAAATATTAAGGTTTTTTTTAGTCTGTGGTGTAGGAGATTAGTTCAGAATTTTTACTGTTCTTCTGTTTAGTGCATCAGTGGCAGGCTGCCCAGCTGTCGGTTTTAATTTGTAAACTGTGGAAACCTCAGCTGTAGTGTATACTTCAAGGTTTTGGCAAAATATGAGCACATCACACAAACCTTGCTAAATGCGGTGCACGTGCCTCTCAAAAATGTCAAGTATGTACCAAATTTGTTTGGTTTCTTTTTGCATTATTTTAGTTTTCGTTAAGAGCCCAATCTTCACCACATGTGAGCTTTAAAATTCAGTTATGTGTTTTTCCCAGCAATCAACCCACTTAAAACAATATTTATTTCTTTGAATGAACTGCAGTTCCTTACTGTTTTAAATTTCATGAAATATTACTAAAGGAAAAAGGCCAAATCACGTAGGGACTTCGGGGAATGCCCTTTTACTATTCTTCGCCATAAATTATATTGCAATAATGGGATGTTAAACCATATACAATTTTTCACTGTATAAGGTTACAGTTAACCAGTTACAGTTAACCAATTTCTGTACCAAACATTTTTACAGTGCATATTTGATCAATAAAATGTACATAGAATTTAAAATTAGTATTGTAGCGTTTGGAGTCTAGCGTCTCCTGGACAGGATCAAAGATGAGTCGATTCCACTATAAACGTCAGAAAGCTTTTAGCCGTATATACATTAGGTTCCGGTACCGAGGAGTCTGAGGAAGATGGCATCGTGGACAGTTTTGTGGCTTGGCCGAGGTAGAACAGACAGCACCATTAGAATCCTGTGAGAACTTCAATCAGGACACAATCTCTCCCCCTATCACCCCCCCTCACTCAAAAAGATAGGGGGCCCTAGACACACAGACTCCTTCCAATACACAGACACAAACATTTTCTTTATGTAACTTTAATTAAACTATCCCAGAATGTATGATGATCCCTGTGTGTACGCATGCTCCCTATGTCATTGCCAACATAGTCATGATGTACGAACAATGTAAAGTCATTTAAAATGCTTGTATTCATGTGTAAGAATGTATCTCTGCTCTAATATCTCCCAGCCATACTGTGTTTGATAAATATTCCTCTCTCTTTCTCTTAACCAACGGTGCACAGTAGATGATTATGAAATGCATCACATTATGTTACCCCCCCCTTTGGAGTAGAAATGTACCAAGTATGACACCATCATAAATTAGGCAAATTAAGTCATAAACCGAGACAAAGAAAGTGGTCTCCCGCCTAAAACTCCCCCATTTGATTGGTCATTTCAGAAAAGATGGGCGGATGTTAATGTTTCTTTGAAGGACAGTAACACCAGCATATCTTTGCTCAGTCGGTGCAGTCGATACACAACCCTCTTGTCATCTCGGCTCGTCCCCTGGCCAGGCGGCTTCGGCCCTGGCTTGGCGGCTCAGTCACGTGGGTTGGTTCCTTTGAAGTCGGCGCGCTCCGCAGCCAGGCTCCATCTCAGCGCTCAGTCGTCTTCTAAAAAAACTCAGACGAGACAATCTTCTTTTCTTCCCCTTTTCGGCATTCGCTCCAACCACCTTCAAACCACCCGCGGATCGAGAACGCTCCGGAAGGACCAAAAGAGAACACACTCCAGCTCAAAGAACGCTCTGAGAAGACTCACGCGCATTCTTTATACTCAGCACAAAACAACCCATGCAAGTATAAATTCCATCGAAATTTAGATGCGTTTTAAGATGTGTACCCCTGTTTAAGGTGATATTATTCGTTGCTGGCTCTCGGTGGTTATGTTTGTGAAATTGCCATTCCTGAACCTTTCCTTCCTCTCTTTCGTTCTCTTCTTCTCATTCTCTTTCATTACTATTCGTTGTTCTGTATATACATGTATTCTTTGTTTAGTCGTATTTATTCGTAGTATCAATTATTAAAACCATCGTATCCACGTTCGATTGTCATTGTTGCCGCTCACAAGGCATGGTCACTTTAATGTTCAGATCTAGCTATGAGCTCTCAAGTATCTTTGAATACTTTATTTAATATCCTAATAATTCGGAAAGTTTATTCTTCGTGATCAGAAGGATAACCTTCCCGAAGATTTGATAAGAAAGAATAAAACTTTGTGAGAATTGATAAAAGATTGTAGTACTGTTTGTTCGTTAAATGAACGAATCAGATGAATTTTTAATTAATTCTAATTCAAAGGTTATTCTGTAATGATTTAATATATATTCGGAGTTAATTGCAACCCATTGTTGTTAACCATATATATATATATATTGCATAAATACCTAGGTTAGGTATTTCCCTTTTTGGGTGATTTGGAGATTTATAATTTAATCATAACACGTGGCGATTAGTTATAAATAATTGAATAACCATAGGCTAATTCCCTATTGAGCTAATTTAATTTATTATTGTTATATGTAGCCGAGTCGCTACATTGTATGGTGGAGAATGCGGGCACATTTTAAACTTTGTTTTGTGAGCAACAGTGTCAGTTTTATGTGTATATTACTGGTATTAATTTTTGTTTTTGTATGCGCGCTTCAGAAAGTGAGAGAAGTATTAACGCGACGCAAACTCACATATCTGATAACTGGCCCAAAATGGCCCAAAGTTGATTTAATTGCGTCGGTGTATTATTCAACTAAGCGATCTCACTCCTTTAGGTTAAACTTTGGCGTAGCTAACCAAATGCTTATACCTTATACAAATCAATCAGAAAAACTGCTGGCCAGTGTCCGATTGATGTGTAAATGGGAGTATTTATTTTTAAACCTTGATCAAGTTTAAAATTTGTAACAGAAAAAAATATTCTGTTCCATACATATGCGTGTGCGTGCGGAAAAAGAATTCCGGCCACATATTCTTTGTGCTTACAAATTGGCACAAAAAGGAGATTTGAAAACAAATTCTCTTCTCACTCGTGATTGTAAATCGCCACGTTTAGGAAGAAAAAAAAAAAACATCCTCTTTTCGGACGCTTAAATCACTTTTTTTACATTTTTTTTACATTTTATTGTTGTAATACCTCTGACTAACACAAGAGGGCAGCCTGTCAGGTGTTCAGCACCTCTCAAATTACGCACACCCCCACCCCCTCCTTGGTGTGGACTCAACTACGCCATCTTGTGGGCATCTGCGGATGTTTCTTTCCTTCCCTCTATCTCGTTTGTCAAAGTGAACTATCTTTGCCGCTATTTTATTTGTTTACTATTATAATCATTTTCATTTCTTTCCTGTTATTACTATTATTTTAAATTGTTCAATCCTCCTGTTTTGCTGACTTCTTACACTTATTTAAATCTGGTTTAAACTAAGTTTAAACATGAATTTAAATTAAGTTCTCGGTTCAGCCATTAATGTTACTTGGTGGGAGCAATTAGAAGAATCTTTGTTAGAATCTCAATTAGAAGAATCTCAATTAGAAGAATCTCGTCCCCTTGCCACCGTGGTAGCAAGGGGACGAGGATCCGGGGACACCGCAGTCGAGTGTCCAGGGACCACCGGTGAGATTGACTTCACCGCCGATTCTCCCGAGTGACCCCAATTCACCCCAGGCATAGTAAATCAGGTAAAGCCCATTCACTTATTGAAAGCCATAGAATATACATATTCCCTGGTCATTTAAGTGTTTGGCCCAACCTTCCTGTCTTAAGCCATACCATCCCCCTAGGTTTTATAGCTCAACAGCGCCTCCTGTCAAAATTGTTATTTAGATCCGACACTTACCCACATAAATCGGCCCCACCTGGCCACTCACGGCCAAGACAATAGGTGCCGGCCTAGATTTCACTAACTGTCTGAACCAGTTGGCAAAATTACACACACAAATTAAATAGTCACATATTGCTATAGCTCGCTAAAACCCTATACGGACTTGCATTGGCCTCTTTGTGTTGTCTTTCTCTTGCCTACAGCCCAGTATGTCCCGTTCATCCAGCCCCACTGACCACTGGGATCACGTTGAGACCTGGTTGACCGCCATGACGACTGCGTTCCTGCCTAAAGCCGCCGGTGACCTGCAGCACCTGAGCCAAGAGCAGCTGGACGACGACTTAAACCGACTGATGGCCCACGATCCAACCCAGAGCCACAGCCACAAGGAATGGGCCAAGATCGTCGGGGGCCTCGCTTACAACCTTATCGTCCAGGCAAGACTCAGCGAAAAGAGCAACATCCACCTGGAGCAAGAAGCAGCAGCGTTGAAGCTCCAGGCTGAGGAGGTCCGGAGGAACCAGGCCTACATGCAGAGTCATCTAGATCAACTACTCCTCGAAGGCCCAGGACCGGCGCGAGAGAGAGGATGAAACGGACCCACAGCTTCAGGAGGAAGTGGAGAGACTTCAAAATGCCCTGGCAGACCTTCGTGTAGATACAGAGCACAGAGAGCAGTTGGAGAGAGAATCCAAAGAGGAACTAAGGGAAAAACTCCAACAAGGTGAAGCTCTCCTAGCAAGAGCAGAAATTGAACTGAAAGAAAGGGATGGCAAGGCCAAAGCCTGTGAAAACCACTTGCAAGCGGCCCGTGCCCAGATCCATGATTTGGTTCAACAAAAAGACTATTTAAAAGAAGAACTTGAAGCTGTTCACAGAGAACTTAAGTATGCTTACAGACTGCAGAGTGACCAGCAAGGGGAAACACACACCACAGAGTTTCCCCTGACAAGTGGGCCTATGCCTCCCCGTCAAGAGTTCCGAGCTCAAAAGGGGGGTGAAAGCCCACTGCTCAAGATGTCACCAGCCAGTTTCCAAGAGCAGCAAAGGGGTGGGAGCCCGTCCAGAAAATCCGTGCCCCCAGTCACGCCATGGCTCCCCAAGAACTCTACAAGCTGGCCAGAAACATCCCAACTTTCACCCCAAACCCTGCAGGAGGCCACGACGTGCACGCCTACCTGCAGGACATAGACTTTCACCTGCAAACTATGGCTAACGTGACCACATGGGACAGACTTTATCTCCTTCGAGGTACGTCCAGCCGTGAGGTGCGGAGTTTCCTCGATCGGCAACCCGAGACTGTCAAATCAGACTACCAGCAGCTGCGTCAGGCCCTGATTAGAGAGTTTTCAGACCAAGGTATCATCAGCGCCATGGATTTGGGAAGCTTATGCCAAGCAATAGACTGCTTCTGAAAAGACTGTGAGAAATCCAACCATTTGCCCCGTCTCTGACCACCGTTCAGAGCTGGCTCTAGAGGGCGCCCAGCAACACCACAGTGACAGACTTTTTAACAGAGATTCAAGACTGTTCCAAGCCAGCAGAGAGCAGCACTCTGAAAGATTCTGGGACAAGCCACGTCCATCTAACCACCCAAAGAGTGGAGCCACATGGGATGCCAACCGACGGCCCAGAAATGGACGACCTTCATCAGCCAGAGCATCCAGCCCAGATGGCCAGCAGCGGAATGGCTCGCAACACGCCCCGAGCAAACTCAAGTCTGAGCACCCACCAGAGCAAAACAGTGCAGCTTCGTCTGAGTCAGCAGAGATCCTGAGGATTCTGAAAGAACTCATTCAGAAGAAACCTCGCGAGGGAGACAAGAAGGACAGGCCAGACTCCTTATGACTAAGTGTAAGGCCTGCACCCAACATCCTTCCTGACTGCCCTCCGACTAAACCAAGCACCCAAAGCACTGTGCACCAGTCACAGTCCACAGAACCAGACACCTCATCACCAAGTGACAGCGTCGCCCAATCACCTCAGCTGACAGCTGCACTTCCTGATCAACACAACGCAAGTCATCACGCCAACAACCAAAATCCCAAGGTACCAGAGAGTGCTGTTTTGGTTGTCTGCCTCCCTAACAAGCCACATGATACCATCCCTAACTGCTTACCAATCACCACACAAACCCCAGAACCAAGACTCCTGGGAAACCTGATCGAAAAGGGAGTGGCCAGAAAACTATATCTAGCCATCACATTGGAGAATGAGGTGAGACTTGAAGCCCTGGTCGACACAGGAGCTGATCTCACTTTAATGTCATCTCAACTCTTTGACAGACTCCAAATTGAAGCTAAGAGACAAAATCGAACTTTGAAATCCCAAAAATGTGAGCTAAATGTCATACAGCCAAAATGAGATCCAACTTGAACGGATCGCTCCCATCCATCTAACGATTGGTCCAATGAGTCTGGTACACCCTGTGTACATCTCACCAATGGACACATACCCCCTTCTCGTCGGCAAAGATCTGCTAGACCGCTTTGAGCCCCTATTGGACTTCAGACAGCTGAAAATTTGGGCTGAAGTGCGAGAACCTCTGCCTTTCCAGCCGCCCAGATCACCTGAGCCAGACTGTCAGGCCACAGAGGTCACGAGAAACCTTGCAGCCAGCCATGAGAACACTGTCTCAGCACCAGAGCAAAGTTCAAGTTCGCTACTCTGCACTTTTCAACTCACCATAGACTCTGACTGTCACTGCCCCAAGGTCATGACTGACCTCCAGCTGAATGATGTAACAACTACAGACATCATGCTCACACTATGGGCAGACAACTCAGCCATCAGCCTAGCACTGTTCAAAGCCCTCATGGAAGACACACCAGACCTTCCGTCTGCCAGCAAGCGCACCCGCTTCCCTTTGGACTCTTGCCTATCAACCATGGTAACTGCCAAGGGCATCTGTGCTTTGAACTTGAAATGGAATGACCGGTGCCTCACTCACTACTTCCTGGTCCTTCCAGACATGCCGCATAATGTCTACATAGGAGCAGACATCTTGATTCGCCTCAAGGCTCATGTGGATTTTATCAATGAGGTGGTGTGGGCCCCACCGACATCACAGCCCCCTGTGGTTCCTGTCAACCCCGAAAAAACCTCCTGTCAGGCCAGACCATTCCAGAAGTCTGCACCTTAATCAATGAACAGGAAACCACAGTTCCAGCTTACACCAAAGGGGTCACTGTTTGGCTCAACATGCGATGTGGCCAAACACTAAACCACACGCTGGGCTTCTTCCAACCTTCACCTGAATGTGTGGGACTTGGACTCAGTCTGGAAGCCACACCACTCACTGAACCGTCATCCCGTGTAGTCTACATCCTGTTCAACAACTGCACGGCAATGGACATCAGGATTCCCAAGGCCTACCGTCTGGGATGGCTAGTGAGTCACGACTTCCATGACTTTGAACTCACCTTACCAGTCATTGGTCCAATCCCATCTTCAATGATCCCAGAAGGGAGCACATACAACACAGTGTTCACAGCACCCTTCAAAATCATCTTCATTGCTTCTGTCATGCCGATGGCCAAAGATCAAGTGTGCAGGACAGAGCTGACAGAGGACCAACATCTTGCAGTATACACAGTCACTAGCCAGCCTGCCGGCGAGACTAATGACAGTGCTGCACCTCTGACTGCCAACACGACAGGCGACACAACAGAGGAGCAGTATCCAGGATTTGAGACACAAGTCCAGCAAATCCTGAAAGAAGCAGACGCCATAAAGGACGATGCAGAACGCAAAGAACTCAGACAAGTCCTTTACAAATACAAAGCGTTATTTGCCAAAGACTCTTTAGACTGTGGCCTCACTAACCTCCACACAGTGCGCATCCCAACGCACCCTAATGCTCCTCCCACTTTCGTCAAGCAGTACAAGATTCCCATCGCCTCACACGAACCGGTGCAGGAGATCGTTGACTCTATGCTTGAGAAAGGTGTCATCCGTCCATGCAACAGCACCTACTCTGCTCCTATCTCCTATCAAACCAAACGGCAAGTGGCGACCCACCATTGACTACAGGAAACTGAACCAACAGGTGCCACTATCATGATGGCCCATGACCCAGCTGGAGCAGGAAATACCCAGAATCAAAGGAGCCACAATCTTCTCTACACTCGATGTGGCCTCAGGATTCTGGACCATTCCAGTGCATCCAGAAGATCAACACAAGCTTGCGTTCACCTTCGGCAACCGACAGTATACCTTCACAAGGTGCCTGTTCGGCTATGCCAACTCACCAGCAGAGTTCAACATCTTCCTGAACAAAGCATGCCCAGACGCAAGAATGAGAGGCAACCTCATCTACGTAGATGATGTTCTCATGAAGAGCACAACAGTGGCTGATCACCTGAAAGAAATAGACCATGTTCTGAACCAAAATTGCCCAAAATTGCCCTCCACAAAGGACAGTGGTGCCGAACCAAGGTCAATTACGTGGGCCTACTCATTGGATCACGGGGCATCGACCACTAACTGCTCTTCTGCAGAAGGATTGCCCATTCGTCTGGACAGAAGCTCAAGCAAATGCCATGAATGAACTGAAACAACATCTGTGCATAGCTCCTTGTCTTGCTTACCCTGACCAACAAAAGGAGTTCCACTTGGAAGCTGGATTCTCCAAACACTGCCTTAGTGCTGGTCTATACCAAAGGCATGACCAAGACAAAAGAGTGGTCGCATATGCCAGCAAGACACTTCTTCCACCAGAGAGCAAATATTCTGACTGTGAAAAGGCTCTACTCTGCACTGTATGGGCCATCCAGCGATTCTCCAACTACATCGGAGCACAGAAGGTTATTATAGAGACATGCCACCAGCCTGTAATGTTCCTCAACAGCCAACGCATCCGAGATGGCGTTGTCACCAACTCACGCATTGCCACATCGTTGATGGCCCTCCAGGGGCGCAACGTTGAGGCACAATATGCTCAGAATCACAAGTCTGCGCTTGGCAATGGCTTGGCTGCCTGCCAAAACTGTTCTGATGACACACCAGCGGCGATGCTGGACACAGAAGAACCCCAACAACAACAACAGACCTGTCACAGGTACTTTGAAGAGAATACGTGTCAGGGAATGCCCACCGCCTACATTGATGGATGCTCTTACAACCAAGAGGGCATCCTAAAAGCAGGTGCGGGCGTACTATGGCTGAATGACCAGCCTTGCCCTCCACAGCACTTCAACTTGGGGCCTCAGTCATCGCAATATGCTGAGGTAGCAGCCATCCTAATAACCCTCCAAACAAAATAACCCTGCATCGACCCATAACATCAGAGAACTCCTTATTTGCACAGACTCCAACTATGCCAGACTCAGTTTCACATGCCATCTTCCAGGTTGGAAACAAAATGGGTTCAAAACGGCAAACAACAAGTCAGTCAAACACCAACACCTGTTCCAAGCATGCGACGACATCACAAGCTTACATGACATGATCGTCTATTGGAAAAAGGTGAAAGGTCACTCAAAACAACCAGGCCTTGACAAAGACTTGAATAACCAAACTGATGCCCTGGCCAAAACTGGCGCACTTCATTGCAATTCATGGTCACCTCCAACCCACCCTTAATGTTGCAGCGATAACCCGCAGCAAACAACCTATTCCTGCGATGGTTCCAACATCACAGCCGCTTGCGCTGGCTCCACAAATTTTCAACAACGACATAGCTGACAGGCAAGCCTCTGATTCTGCCATACAAACTATGCTAAACCACCTCTCAGACCCCTCCAACCACCCTATTACTACGTCTGAATTCACTGCTGCCTCAGGCCTCAGATGACTGCATGACGTCAAACACATGCTGCGTGTGAAAGACAACATTCTGTGGTATGCCCCTGATGACCTCACAGCGCAAAGGCTTGTGGTGCCACATTGCCAAAGGGGGGTCATGCTAATGTATGCCCACGACGCACCATGTGCCGGACATCACGGTACCAGAGCCACTTACGAGACACGGAAATAAGTGGCATACTGGCCAGGCATGCAGCAAGACGTGGCAGAATATGTCAGAGAGTGCCTGGTTTGCTGCCAATTCCAACCAGCAAACCCAAACCATAGAGCCCCACTGCAACGCAGAGGAGTCACATTCCCATGGTCAGACCCCCAAATAGACTGGGTAGGACCCCTGCCCAGATCGACGAATAATACGAATAACACTGCCGCTGCACCTGCTGTATCAAACGGGAGACTCCAGCCTTGTCACAGCCTACACCACTCACCAGTATCTGGATGAACTACACCGGCACCTGAGAGCAACCTTTGCTTTCACCCAGCAACAACTTCAAAAGAGTGCTGAAGGCCGGAAAGCATATTATGACCGGAAACCGTCACACCAGAAACTGGACGTAGGCAACAGGGTCTGGTATTATAGCTTTGTCCAGCTGCCCAGGACAGCCTCCCATCGGCTGTCAAAGAAATCCCTGCCTCACTGGATAGGTGCTTATGAGATTGTGGACAAACTCTCCCCGGTTGCGTATCGAATCAAACTGAGCCGGGGACAGAAAGAGCCAATTTTCAAATGGGTCCACCGCAATCAAGCCAAAAGACATTGAGAAAGACGGGGAGGGGCCAATGTAAGCTAAACTCAGTTGCAGACCTCGCAGCAAAAAGACTGTCCTGACCAACCAAGGACATCCCTCGCTGATCGACCACTTCTCCCCATCTCTCTTTTTCTCTCTCTCTCTTTTCTATACCAGGATGCTGCTGTGGCTCACTGTCCTGTGCCTCCAGCTCATGCTGCCGTCGGAACCCTGTTTAACATTGGCATGTCTAGCGGCAAAACAGTGAGCCTAGCCACTGTAGGGCGGCATGTAGCTGAAATCCAGACTGAAATCCCACAGCTGAGAGAACAGCTCGCAACACAGAGTGCAACCCTGCAGACCATCAGCAAATCATTGAAAGGCGCTGTGGTGGTTCTCAATACTCACAGTGCCCTGCTGAACCAAACTGTGAACTTAATGAGACAACTGTTTTCAGTTTTTCAAAATGATTTTGGCCAAACTCAGCTGGTCACAGCCCATGCTGCGGGAAGTGAGCTCCTCAATTGACAGCTTAGCCATGGGCAGAATTCCTCCGTATCTGGTACCCCTGAGCCTTGTGCAAACAGTGCTGGTCTCCGTCACTACCAGCCCAGCAGATCCTCTTCAAGCTCACCTGGCCTATTCTTTGGGTAGTGCCATCCCCTTACACGGCGACCCTGAGCAAAGGGAGGTGGCTTTTCTCCTGAATCTACCCATCATCGAATCAAACAACATCTACAGACTCAAGGACATGGTCAATGTCGGGTTTTGGCAAGGCAACACTCATATCAAGATACACACCCCCGATGTGGTGGCCTACTACGACAGTAACACACAGCTGTACCTGGCCCCCAACCTGCGTATGTGTACTTTGACAAAGGACATTCACTACCTCTGCCCTAGCAAGCCATTCCTCAGAGACAACACTGAAGGAATCTGCGGGTTGCAGCCCATGAGAAGTGACACCCGTTGCCCTGCCGAGGCCACGTCTCGCACCCAAGTCACTGAAACTCGAGCTGAGATTGTGGGTGACCGGTGGCTCGTCAACACTCCCACTCGTACGGCCACCCTGACTTACGATCAGCATGACACGGCCACCCGCATCAGCCTGCCCAACCTGTGGATTCAAGTACCAAAGGGTGCCATCCTCCACCTCGATGATCTGGCGTTGTACCATCTCCCAAGTGAAGAGTACTGGTCAGAGCTGGAAATCCCATCCTTTCTCAAGAATCACAACTTCACTCTAGATCTGGAACTGGAACTGAAGATTAAGGAAAGGGGTTCCCAGCTAATTGACATTACTCCCATCGACATGGCCCTCCAAACACTGTCCCGGCTGCCCATCCTGACCAACTCCCCTGTGGTCCAAGCTTGGACAGCCGCCGACACAGCTCTTTGCCTCTCTACGGCATTAGGCTACACCCTGACACTGGGCCTGACCTTCATCCTGTTCAAAGAGGGTCCACGAGATGCGAGAGTCTTGTTGTTCTGTATATACATGTATTCTTTGTTTAGTCGTATTTATTCGTAGTATCAATTATTAAAACCATCGTATCCACGTTCGATTGTCATTGTTGCCGCTCACAAGGCATGGTCACTTTAATGTTCAGATCTAGCTACGAGCTCTCATAAGTATCTTTGAATACTTTAATTAATATCCTAATAATTCGGAAAGTTTATTCTTCGTGACCAGAAGGATAACCTTCCCGAAGATTTGATAAGAAAGAATAAAACTTTGTGAGAATTGATAAAAGATTGTAGTACTGTTCGTTCGTTAAATGAACGAATCAGATGAATTTTGAATTTATTCTAATTCAAAAGTTATTCTGTAATGATTTAATATATATTCGGAGTTAATTGCAACTCATTGTTGTTAACCATATATATATATTGCATAAATACCTAGGTTAGGTATTTCCCTTTTTGGGTGATTTGGAGATTTATAATTTAATCATAACCCGTGGCGATTAGTTATAAATAATTGAATAACCATAGGCTAATTCCCTATTGAGCTAATTTAATTTATTATTGTTATATGTAGCCGAGTCGCTACAGTATTACCAATATCTGGTTTCTTGCATATACATCCTCACCTCCTGGCAGTTGTGCAGGAGGAAATGTTTTTTGGGGACACAACGTTCTCTGTCCTGGTCCAACTGCTCTTATCTTAAATTCTTGCTGCTCTCTGGAATTATTTCTGTCCAAATGTCAAGCAGTTAGGGCAATATGACTAATGAATTAACTATGATTATCATATCTTTTTCTCCTTAACTGATTCTTTGACTTAATTGGTTCAAACAGATTACTCTGTAAACCATTGCACATACACTATGAATTTAAGTTTGGTTCGTGTGCTTGTGTGTAAATGTCATGTAGTCTGTCGCTCTGGACAGATTCAGCTTGTATTAAAAGGCTATATGTTATGTTATTGCACATATTTCTTCAATCATGTTTTGTATTCTTTGTGTATAATTGTTTTTATTTTAATGCCGCTAAATCAATCCAAAAGCAAAACAAAACAACATTTTAGGTCTAAATGAACACTTCTAGGTGTATAAAAAATATACATATGGCTTTTATCTTTTGAAGGGTAAGTGAGGTTTCAGAATGAATGGCTTGCTTAGATTTCATGTCATGCCATAATTATGCCATTGCCAACAAAGACATAATTATGACGAGTCTAAACATTAACATGAAATCTAAACATTTGTCTTCTATGTTGGTCATTTTATATTAAGCTATAACTGTTGGAAAAGTTCACTTTCTAAATAATTCGGATGTTTTATTTTGATTCCATCCCCCTTAACGATTGAACTGGAGTGAACTGAAGGAAAACTTCCAGCAAACTCCCACTAAATCTGACAGACTGACGTAAAGTGAGACTCCAGTAACTCTGGCCGACATATCTGCGCGTGTCACTGTGGATGCCACGAGGGTACGCTTGTGGATTGTACCTGTAGCAAACAACATTTCTTGTTTCAATGTATTTCTCTCAGGAATATAGTAATGTGGAGACTCCTGTTGTGGATACTTTTGACAGCCATTGTGCACCAGGTGAGTCTTACCATTCTGTTGAGTTAATGCAGTATTTAATATGTAGACTTCAGATGCAAAAGCTTCTAAGTCCGTCTGATGTTTTTCTTTAAAATTAGCATTTTCTTGTCAGGCTCCTATGTATAGGTTTCTAAGTACCGGTACTTCTGAATGGGCTGAGGCTGGGATTTAGCGGGTTTGAAGTGAAAGTATTTGATGAACGTATACTATGTGCAGAGAGCATCCACTCAGTATTATCTCATTTTTGACCCAGGTGGCTTTTAGAGGCTTTTGCATTATATATATATATCGCAAAGTCGCACAACTAAAGGCGTTTTCTTAACAATTAAAGAAAGCAAGAATATTTGTTATAAGCTGGCTTTTCTCTCAGTAAAGTAGTGACGTTGCCTATCAAAGCGCGAGACACCTTTGCTGGTTCTTGGAAAGCGCGATTTATTTTTCAAATTAATACAAATTGCCGTATTGCAAAATCATTACAATCCTCAAATGCATAAAGAAAAGTATAAATAATTATGTTTTCCAGAACTGAAAGTGACCGTTTCATAGGTCATCATGATGACTAGCCTATAGAGCAAATAATATACTGTGTGTGTATATTCTCACTTATGTGCTCGATATTCAGTAGCAGCCTACAACATTTTGATAGAGATTGTGATATTGCTTATGCAGCAGTTAGGCTATATAAACAAGTAGGATATTGATATTAAATCGGCATGTTAGGCTATTTCTTCTCCGCCAAAGAAATTAAAGGGTTGCTTGTCACAGACTGAAGCAATTCACAGACTGAAAACCGGTCTGGAACAGATTTGCCATTTTTGTATCGAAAAACAGTAGGCCTAATTCTGCTTAAAAGTGATTGTGCTAGATTATTGTTCATATTAGAAACCCAATGCATCCTCTGCTGTGAAGTTTTGGGAGCCAATTTAAATGGCCCAATTTCAACGTAATTTCAAAGCAAACTCTCTGTTGCCCCAAAGTGGCTAAATGTGGCATATCTTCTTCATGTTGCTCTCTTCTCTCCCACACAGGCCAGTTCCCACAACTCTACAGACTCTCCTCTTATGACCACAGATTTGGACCCTTATAACCGAAATCGATACTGCAAATGGCCCTGTAAGTGCCCCAAGAGTGCCCCTGTTTGCCCATATGGGGTTAGCCTGTTGACAGATGGATGTGACTGCTGCAAAACCTGTGCCAAGCAGGTGGGGGAAACCTGCAATGAGAGAGATACCTGTGACTATCATAAAGGACTTTACTGTGACTACAGCTCTGACAAGCCGAGGTACGAAAAAGGAGTATGTGCATGTAAGTGACCTCACATATTTTTTAACTGGCTTGGCTTTATTTAATATGCAATGATTCAACATGCATTAGATGAAGTATACAATGAAATAGAACACAATTTCAAGAAATGTTTATTTTGTGTAAATGTGAAGAATTTGATAATACATTTAACATTTTAATAAATGTATTAAATCTAATAATAAAATAAAAATAAAATGACATAACACTTACTCACTTAGTGTTTGGTTTGTCCCCCATTTGACTTAACTAGACCAAGAAGCAGATGTAGAAGCTTATATTTATTCAATTAAAAAAATTATTTGCTTTGAAATTGTACAAATATTTAATCTTTCTGTTTTTGTCCAGGTTTGAATAATGTTGTCTTATATTTTTGGACCCCATATTGGAAAATTATGTAAATATTAATATACTCAAATGACAGATTAAATACAATATATACTTATTTTCTTATTCTATGTCAAATTGGTACACAGGCACAAAACTGTCACAGAACCTTTTTAGTTCTGTCAAGTCCTTGATTCAAGGAAATAAATGATCCAGTCTCTTGTGTGTTTCAGATGTTATGGGAACAGGCTGTGAGTATAACGGTGTGATTTACCGCAATGGCCAAAGTTTCCAGCCCAATTGTAAGTACCGCTGTCTGTGTGTGAATGGGGCAATTGGATGTGTATCTCTCTGCACCGAGTCCCTGCCACCCCGGGTCTGGTGTCAGTCGCCCAAGCGAGTGAAGATCCCAGGCCAATGTTGTGAGAAATGGATCTGTGAAGAGTCCCGTAAACCACGCAAGACCAACCCCAGACACGCCCCTGAGGAGGGTGAGCAGTGCGTTATTGTTTTGTGTGGTGATAAATGTCCATAAGAAGACAATATAGCATCTGGTGCACTAACATTTTTAGCTCATCATTGAAACATCTTACACCTTTTCTTTACATCTTTTTCAGAGTCCCTCATCACTAATGATATTTGGCATAGAAATTGCATTACCCAGACCACCCCATGGAGTCCCTGCTCAAAGACCTGTGGGCGGGGCATATCATTGCGCATTTCTAATGACAACACTGGCTGTGTGATGGAGAAAGAGACTCGACTGTGTAACCTCCGACCTTGTGAGGTTGACATCACCAAGCACTTTAGAGTAAGAATTCATTTATATTGCTCACCCATCTCTACTTTTCATCACTTATTTTAATGATAGAATATGAATAATATAAATCAGGGATGGGCAACTTCGGTCCTGGAGGGCCACTGTCCTGCAGAGTTTAGCTTCAACTCTACTTACTTACACACCTGATCCAGCTAATCAATGTTTTCAGGATTTTTTGATTAGGGTTGGAGCTTAACTCTGCAGGACAGTGGCCCTCCAGGACCGAAGTTGCCCATCCCTGATCTATATGATTAGATTGATTGATTGAGAGATTGATTGATTGATTGTCTGTCATATCTGTGACTCAGCCGGGTAAAAAGTGCCTGAACATCTACCGTGAGCCAGAGTTTCAGAACTTCACCATCTCAGGGTGCATCAGTAAGAAGGCGTATTGGCCCAAGTACTGTGGAGTGTGTACTGATGAGCGCTGCTGCATCCCCTACAAGTCTAAGACCATTGAGGTGGAGTTTGATTGTCCAAATGGATCAGTTCTTACTTGGAAATACATGTGGATCAATGCCTGCTTTTGCAACCTCTCCTGCAGGAATCCAAACGATATCTTCGCAGATCTGGAGCAATACTATGAGTTCAATGAGATTGTTAACTAATTAACCAAGAGCCAGATGCAATCTCTTTTTATACTGTCACATGCTCACAGTGTGACAGTAACAGGGATGCTGTTTGAAAGTAATCGTTTACTGTTGATGAGAAGTCATATCGGATGGTTTATGAATGAAAATTAGTACAGTTACTCATATTGAGATGGCTTGTGAGGGGGAACGTTAGTTCAGACTGAAGGACTTTATGGTACAAGAAGATTTCTAATGGATTTATGAGGGACAAAACATTTTGAATTTAAAATGTTCTGTTCACTTCCTTCTACAAATCTGTGCAAAGTTAGTAAGAAAAAACACTTTATATTTTACAAAAAATGTTCAAAAAAAAAATTGCCTTCAACGATAAAAGGAATTCTCCTTAGAGGAATACACATCATCAGTTTTTGAAAATATATATGTTAGTTAAAATGGTGTTAAAAGACGGGTTTGTGTCATATTCTGAAATATACAAGAGAAGTGATCTTTTTGTTATTCAGACATTTATTTTGCCAAGTTGTTGCTGTTCATATTTAATATTCTGGAAATATGCCAGAAATGTATCCTTTTTTTAATAAAAAAGACATGCTATCTTTATGCATTTGCTTGTATTTCTATTGTCACTCGGTAGAGTAATTTACATAATTTAATGGTGCTGTTTAAAATTCATGATGCATATTGTATGTAATTATACTTTTCAGAGTGTTAGACATTATAGCAGTGACAGTGACTAAATTTACTAAATTTATATTTTATTAATACAGCTGAATACAAAGTCATCTTACCAACATTCAAAGATTTTACAGTAGTCTTGCTTAGTGATATAATGTCAGTGACACTGTAAGAAGCACAACCACCAGAAATGATTCAGAATCAGAACTATATCAAATGTTTCGTAGACTACCTGTCATTCTTTCTCAATACTGTCGTGTATATATCAATTACAAGTATAGGTATGTAATAATATATTATAATGTAGCCTATAAAACAATTCCCTAAACATTCCCAGTCAGACAACCCTCCAACACAAACACGCACACATTTTTAATATACACTAGGGGTGTAACGGTACACGTATTTGTACCGAACCGCAGGGCTTTCGAACGGAGCACGTGTGTAGGCCTACCGAACGGTTCCGAATGCAATCTTTAACAGTTAACAGTAGGCTTGTTTTAAGCGCGGAGCATACTTCAATCCGATTTCCCACACAGGCACGTCAGTTCAAGCGGAGGCGCGGCGCGCGTGTGTGAACGCGATCATCTCTTCCTAAAGAATAAACTTGAATTAATATCGTAAGGTATGTTGAAGATACATTACAACTTACTGAAACGTATCATATGTCGTGTAATCGCTCAATCAGTGTTTTAACCGCGGAGACACGTCAATAAAACAGCTTGTAAACAATGTCACATAGCATTACATTTACCTCAGGCAGTCATTCAGTGTCCACAGCTGTTACTAGAGAAATAAACTCTTTCGCTAAATATATGCACTATATTAGCCTATATATTCATTATATTCTACTTAACCTGTTAGTGATGTCTTGATTATTTAATGTTTAAATAAATCTGTCATGAAAATGACAGACACTGTGTATAAATGATTATATTTCAACAACGAATTGGAGAACGTACTCGGTTACTTACGTAACCTCGGTTCCCTGAGATAAGGGAACCAGTACTGCATCTTCTGGACGCAATGGGAAATAATCTATTTCTCGAATTACTGAAGCATTTTTGTAAAATTACTCAGTGCTACTGCCCAGTCAAAACAGT
Organism: Rhinogobio ventralis; assembly: GCA_039654625.1. Lineage (NCBI taxonomy): Eukaryota > Metazoa > Chordata > Actinopteri > Cypriniformes > Gobionidae > Rhinogobio > Rhinogobio ventralis. The sequence goes on from CM077201.1 coordinate 16,117,377, forward strand.
GTCGAGACATCTCGCACGCTATTGGCTGGCCAGTGGGAACTGCATGAACCAATGGCAGAACAGCGTAACTGAGCGAACCAATGGGCACAATTCTAGACATGATGCATTCACAGAGAGCGATTGAATGTCACCAACACGCTTAACTGATGCCAGTGCTGATAGCAGGGCAGTTTTCAGTGAAAGCGGTTTTAATTCGGCCGTCTGCAACGGTTCGAAGGGAGGTTCTTTTAGTGCTCGCAGGACCAGTGAAAGGTCCCAGGCTGGCACTGTAGGAGGGCGAGGGGGGTTAAGCCTCCTGGCTCCTTTTAAGAATTTTACGACCATGTCGTGTCTACCTACTGATTGGCCAGCTATTGGTGCATAAGAAGCGGCGATAGCTGCCATGTAGACTTTGAGTGTGGATGGAGTGCGTCCTGCATCCAACATCTCTTGTAGAAAAATGAGTATCTGATATCTCGCATAACACTGGGTTATGGTTCCTGGCTGAACACTAGTCAGAGAACACTGACCATTTAAGGGCATAGAGACGTCTAGTAGACAGAGCTCTAGCTTCACTGATAGTGTTAAGAACACTCACTGGGAGGTACTCAAGCTCCCTTTGAGTGGCCAGACATGTACTGCCCACAGTTTGGGACGGGGGTGCCAGATTGTCCCGTTTGCCTGAGAAAGGATATGTTTTTCTCAGTGGAACTGGCCATGGGGCTGCTGAATAGTAGCTGAATTAACTCGGGAAACCAGTGGTGGGTTCGACAAAGTGGAGCCACTAGCAGGACTGTGTGTCCGCATTCCCTGATTCTTTTTAAGACCTGAGGGAGGAGCGGGACTGGAGGAAAAGCATAAAGCAGACTGCTGGGCCATTCGTGGGTCAGCGCATCCTTGCTCTTTGAAAAATAAATCGGGCAGTGACAGTTGTCTTCGGAGGCGAAGAGGTCGACCTCTGCCCTCCCGAAAACATTCCATATCATTTGAAACATTTGGGGATGGAGAGTCCACACCCCTGGGGACACGAGGCCCCTGGAGAGCATGTCTGCTCCCTGGTTCAGTCTGCCTGGAACATGCACTGATTTTAGTGAGTGTAATTTGCCTTTTGCCCATAGGAGGAGATGCCTGACCTGTTGGTTGAGCCATCTCGACCTGAGCCCGCCTTGGCCGTTTATGTAGGAGACCACTATCGTGTTGTCCGTGCGAGCTAGAACATGGTGACCTGAGAGACGTGGTAGTAAAGTCTCGAGGGCTAGCACTACTGCCAGCATTTCTAGGCAGTTTATGTGCAACCGTGCTCGACCATGAGCCGAAGGCCGGTTCGCCCTCGCACAGAGCTCCCCAACCCATGTTGGAGGCATCCGTGGTGACCACCATCCGTCTGGAAACTGTCCCCAAGCTCACCGCCGACTCGTAGAGGCGGGGATTCGACCACAGGGCCAGGGTTTTGACACAGCCGCGGCCCACTTTGATTCAAAGCTGGCCTGAATGCCACGCTTGGGGAGGAACCTGTGATTTCAGCCAGTACTGCAGGGGGCGCATGCGCATCATGCCCAGCGGAAGTACTGGAGAAGCTGATGCCATTAGGCCTAGCATTCTCTGAAAAATATTTAGGGGTCTGTTGGTTTTTTTTTCTTCCTCTGACTGGGCCAGGATGAGCCAGTCGTCGAGGTAGTTCAGAATGCGCATTTCCGCTTGTCTTAAGGGGAAGAGAGCTGCATCCATGCACTTCGTGAAAGTGCGGGGGAGCATCTTTCAGATCCACTGTAAAAAAACAGTCCATTGGGCGGATTTGCGCGATGATCTGTTTTAATGTCAGCATTCTGAAAGGCCATTTGATAAAAGCCTTGTTCAGATGTCTGAGGTCTAAGATGGCCTGAGGAAATAGCGGTTGTAAAACCCTGACTCGCTCTGTGCTGGAGGCACCACCTCTATAGCTTTTTTCATCAATAGGCTCTCCACTTCGGTTTTGAGGACGTGAGTCACGTGGCTCTCCACCGAAGTGTGTGTTATGCCCGTGAAACGGGGTGGTTTGCGAGCGAATTGGAGCGAGTAACCTTATTTAAATGTTTTTATAACCCACTGTGATACACCGGGGATGGCTTTCCAAGCCTCTGCCTGGTTGTACAGGGGTTTTATAGTGTTGGGCCGACTTCCATGTGGTGTGGAAGAGACAGAAAACAAATTTTTTGAACATTCATGTTTTTTATTGAACTCGCCATTATAGCGTCAGAATGCAAGGGAGCGCGCATCAGAGCGGGCTCGCAGTTTACATTCACAACATTCAAAATAACATTTTTCTCCCTGGCCAGAACTAAAACGGGCCTTTTGGGGGGGCGGACCAGTCTGGGCGGGACTGCTTCCTGTGTTTTGAGTGATTTTGTAGCGCTGAATTAACAGTGCTTATATGCAGGGGTGCACACTATAGCCCCGTTTCCACCGAAATTACCTGGAACAATTTGTCCCGGGAACTCTTTTTTCCCCCAGACCTGCTGCTGTCTGCGTTTCCATTGCGGTCTAAAGTACCGTGAAGATTAGTCCGGTGACGTAGGACTGCGCGTGTCGGCTTTACAGTTCCCACTGGATTTCGTCCTTTGCAAATAATTTGAATAAAACCTGAACCTTGTCATCGGCCCATTGGTCGTATTTTTTAAACTCCATTGTTGATATGAATAGCAATCAACTCTTACTGCAGCGCACCGTGTCTGCAACAGACTTTTAAAAATAGTGGTTGAAATAAAATGCTGCGTCGAGTCGACCAATCAAAATGCTGCATGAACTCAACCAATCAGCATGTTCAGCACCTAAGTCCTGCCCCCGAAAGTTCCTGAACTTTGAAAAAGTACTACCTCGCGAGCAGGGCCGTTTTGAGGGGGAAATTTTTACCCGGAACTTTATTTAGACCCCAGTTCCTGCGGTCGAAACACACCGAGTACCACCCCAAAGTCCCTAGTTCCTGGGGAAAATTCCTGCGGTGGAAACGCGGCTTACTCCGGCATGAGTTTGATGTCCACTCTGGCATTATCTGTCCGTGGCGCTTCTTCAGCGTGGCCCGAGAGGGGGAGCGAGAGAGAGAGAGAGGCGCGGGATGCATTGAGGCTGGCGAGCCGAACCCGCGGGCTCAGCCGAGACACACGCGATACCCGCCGAGGAATGACAAGGAATTTGCATTGCTGTGATGCTGAGGGAATGGGGTCGTCGATGGAGCCCAACCATTCCTCAGCGTCAGAAGCGGCGAGAGACAAGTCGCTTATAGTAAAAAACAAGGATACACCGTAGTGTTTCACCAGAGAGTGACAGCTTGAGGGACCGCTGGCAATTGAGCGCCGCTGAAAACAGGCCGCTGACTCGTTGCAGGATGTCCAGGCTGGCTAGCTCGCAATTCCGCTGCAGGCTCATCTTTTGAAGGTGGTGTAGCTTCGAGAGTTTATCAGCAAGGACCGAGATCATCGCTGAAGGAGATGAATCTGACATTTTAGGGCATTACAGCGTACCTTTAAGGCAGATGCCACGCCCATTTTGGCGGGCTTTGTGCTCAGCTTCGCAGGCATTGTGCCCATTGGTTCGCTCAGTTGCGCTGTTCTGCCATTGGTTCATGCAGTTCCCACTGGCCAGCCAATAGCGTGCAAGATGTCTCGACACTGTTTTGACTGGGCAGTAGCACTACGTGATTTTACAAAAATGCTTCAGTAATTCGAGAAATAGATTATTTCCCATTGCGTCTAGAAGATGCAGTACGACTGACCGTTCGAAAGGAAACAAACATAATTTTATAATTAGATTAAGAGGTTAATGCAAAAACTGCCTTATGTGAAGTTTACATTGCATACAATGTGTTATTTGAGTGTTGATTATTATATCTAAAAATAAATAGCAACTGAATTTAGGCTAATAGTTTGGGCTCTGTTGTCGAACCTTTAATATCAGAGTAATGTGCAAGTAAGGGCTCCCTAATTTACAGCATTATCTTTAAGAAACTTTCAGTTATAATTTAATTCATTTAAGGACAGACAGAATTTTCAGTAAACCACTGTTTAATAAAAATAAATAAGAGCAATTTTGTAAAACTGCTGTACTGAACCCTTACCGAACCATGACTTCAAAAACGAGGTACGAACTGTCAGTTTTGTGTACCGTTACACCCCTAATATACACACATACATAGTATACACTCACCTAAAGGATTATTAGGAACACCATACTAATACTGTGTTTGCCCCCCTTTGCCTATAGAACTGCCTTAATTCTACGTGGCATTGATTCAACAAGGTACTGAAAGCATTCTTTGGAAATGTTGGCCCATATTGATAGGACAGCATCTTGCAGTTGATGGAGATTTGTGGGATGCACATCCAGGGCACGAAGCTCCCGTTCCACCACATCCCAAAGATGCTCTATTGGGTTGAGATCTGGTGACTGTGGGGGCCATTTTAGTACAGTGAACTCATTGTCATGTTCAAGAAACCAATTTGAAATGATTCGAGCTTTGTGACATGGTGCATTATCCTGCTGGAAGTAGCCATCAGAGGATGGGTACATGGTGGTCATAAAGGGATGGACATGGTCAGAAACAATGCTCAGGTAGGCCGTGGCATTTAAACGATGCCCAATTGGCACTAAGGGGCCTAAAGTGTGCCAAGAAAACATCCCCCACACCATTACACCACCAGCATCAGCCTGCACAGTGGTAACAAGGCATGATGGATCCATGTTCTCATTCTGTTTACGCCAAATTCTGACTCTACCATCTGAATGTCTCAACAGAAATCGAGACTCATCAGACCAGGCAACATTTTTCCAGTCTTCAACTGTCCAATTTTGGTGAGCTCGTGCAAATTGTAGCCTCTTTTTCCTATTTGTAGTGGAGATGAGTGGTACCCGGTGGGGTCTTCTGCTGTTGTAGCCCATCCGCCTCAAGGTTGTGCGTGTTGTGGCTTCACAAATGCTTTGCTGCATACCTCGGTTGTAACGAGTGGTTATTTCAGTCAAAGTTGCTCTTCTATCAGCTTGAATCAGTCGGCCCATTCTCCTCTGACCTCTAGCATCAACAAAGCATTTTCGCCCACAGGACTGCCGCATACTGGATGTTTTTCCCTTTTCACACCATTCTTTGTAAACTCTAGAAATGGTTGTGCGTGAAAATCCCAGTAACTGAGCAGATTGTGAAATACTCAGACCGGCCCGTCTGGCACCAACAACCATGCCACGCTCAAAATTGCTTAAATCACCTTTCTTTCCCATTCTGACATTCAGTTTGGAGTTCAGGAGATTGTCTTGACCAGGACCACACCCCTAAATGCATTGAAGCAACTGCCATGTGATTGGTTGATTAGATAATTGCATTAATGAGAAATTGAACAGGTGTTCCTAATAATCCTTTAGGTGAGTGTACATTTTAACAACCAAGCTACACATCATCTTCTTAACACATTTATATTAGCCTATATAATCATTATAAAATATTACGTATTGTACATTACAAGTAATAAAATGGTGAAAAGAAATTGCCTAGTTTTAAGTAAGTGCAATATTTGTTTGCTGTGAGATAAACATTATGATAGGTTGCATTAAACATTATATAAATCACAGGAGCATCAGCTTTCAGGTACAAAACCTGTAATTTCAGGTCCAATTTTAAACCGCCTGCTGTGTTCCATTCTGATTTGCACGGTGGTGTAATTTCATGAGGCATTCAGCAGGACAGCTGAAGGAACTGAGGAACTGTGCTGCTCTACGCTGGCGTTGGAGGCGCTCTCCATGGAGACGTCAGTGTGGGAACGTCCACGCTGCTCATCTGCTGTGTTTGTACTACTGCGGTTGCGGATGAGGGATGAGTTACTGGCCGTACGAGAACGAGACAGACGGGTCATATTGGCAGAGGGCACTGTGGAGAAGAAAGTGATAAAAGTCAGTGAGACCATGATTTTCTTACATATAAAATGCCATATGAATATTATTATTATTATTTTGATAATAGTTCAGTATTGTTGTTAAAATAACGTGTGCTTACTGTAGCCCATGCCCTGGATAAAATATTTGAAAGCTTCTATTAGTTTGCCAGGCTGTGAGAGAACATAAACATAGTGTAAGTTCACTTATAATCACTTTAATATCAGTAAGAATGCAGATTTTAATGTGTGTGTGTGTGTGTGTGTGTCGATGTATAAATTCTCTATATGCAAATTATATATACCTGATCAATCTGAGGCAGGCCGCCACAGTCAGCCATCTAGAAAAAATAGTCAAATATTAAAAATGACAGTTTAACCATTGAAAACTAATGATGCTCAAAATATTTGTACCATATGTCATATTTTATCCATACTAGATTTACAGGTTTGAGTGATTGCAATTGAAATTGTAAGGTCACTGACCTTGAGAAAAGTGGTCGTTGTTGGATTCATTCTGGAGTTGCTGTCGACCTGTGAGGTAAAATATTTAGATAACCATTGTATAATGTTTTCTCTCCACTTTATTTGCAGTACGTAGTCAATAATAGCGAAATTGTTGCAACCAATTGCCTTGGCATCTCTAAAACTTTTAAGGCAGTAAAGAAATAACTTCTCACCACAGCATCCACAGCTGGAGAATTATCACCCACTATCAGCAAAACTGGACACCTGTCATAAAGACAAACCATGTGCTTGAAACATAATTTTAAGGTCTAATGCACTAGTCAAAATCAGTATGTATACTGATGTATATATGTCATCAGGTGGGACTTACTGGAGGGTTTGTGCATTAACGTTTCCTCCTTGTACCGGTCTCTCGATCTCCAGATCTCGACGGCTGAGAATTTAAGGAAAGATGATGAGGCTTTAAGTAACTTTAAACTTTTTTTCTCTGTTGTATTAAAAATCCAATCCAATCCAGAAACTCAGTGACTGCAGACACAAATTGCATTAGTGATACCTTTTGTAGGACTTGACAAACTGCTGCAGGTTGGACTGGTTAACATTGTTTGTAATGAGATGACGGAAGGTTGCGATTAGTTCATGATTGTTATGTATCTCCTCCTACATCAAAACAATCAATACATGACAATTAAATTAAAAAAATGTGCATGTTACATATCATTTCGATGAGTATTTTTATAGTATATATTCAACAGTTCTCCCCTTTCCAAACAGGTGTGAAATTATAGTATCAGGGAGAGCGTGAGTCCAGCTTGTAATCTGTTGAAAATGTCACGTTTTGGTGAGGATTTGTGCATTGTAACAAATATATGAGCTCCTTCAAATTAGTTTAATAATGCAAACATTTCAAATCTCATAAGAATGCAAATCTAGCAGAAAGAACCAGCTTCTGTACTTTTTGTGCTGCCCAGTCCATAAAACCCTCTGCCTGAGCGCTCATATTAATCAGAACAAGACCTTCAACCATGTCTGGGTGTTTTAGCTTTAAGAGAAAAAGAAATACTTATGAAAAATGAATTATTGAATATGCACTACTAGAATGTTGTTTGTACTAAGAAAACATTCCTGTGTATTAAGCAAGCTGGCGATAATAATTAGCAGGATTACAGTGCAAGTATCAACATTGCTTTTGTACCAAGAATTGCAGAACTGTAATCCATGTTATTCAAGGCCATTCAAAATGAGGGGAAAAGTGTATAAAATTCACTGCAAAACGGGCAAGGATGTTGGCTCCAGCACCGACCGCCATTCCAATCACACTCTACAGACTATAAGGGAAAAAGAGCAAGCATTCAAGTTGGTCTGGATCAAGTGCACTCATAAGAGCCTTAAAAAATAAGAGTTAGATGGGTTTTATACCATTAATGAGCATTGAAGACTTACCCAAAATGCCTAAGGACCATAGGGACAGTCTCTGAGAGCTGATCCATTGAAGGGTAGGTATACCTACAACAACAGACAGTGGTTTATTTGTTAGCCTCGCACATGTGGAACAATATGGAGGTTAAATACTGAAGGTCCAATTAAACAGCACAACAGGTTAATTAGTACTGGCTGATGGCCTTCCAGGCATTAGTGAGGTCATAATCTGTCTGGATGCTGTTCTGGAAGGTTGGATTATGGGCAATGGCTGTCAGTTACATTGTTGTAGCAGATGGCAGATCATAAATGTTCTCTGCTCCGCTCAGACGCTATAAGTGACATGCTGACCTACATTCTACCAGTCTGGTGCCATAGGGTGCTGATAAAGCGGTCTGCATTATATTTCCTAGGAGAAACCCTCTCCGATTGAGCAGATTTGAAACAGATTTCCTGTTTTAGAAGCCTGTCTTTGTTGACAGAATGAGAGAGAGTAACTTTTTATTTTGAATGTTGCTGAGACAGAAATCTTAAGGTTTTAGTTAATTGTATCCCTTCGGATGCTCTGGTAGACCTGAGACACTAATCAGGTGGCATAATGGACTCCCACTTACTCTGTGGAGAGTGTGCAGGCACCCTCCTGCTGTCCTGGGGCGTCAACATGGCACACAGCAAAGTGTTGCATGATCTCATGCATGTCTTTGTGATTAAAGAGTGACTCAAAACAGCTGTTATCTGCAGAACAAAGAACACAGCTGTGTTACTAAGAAGCCTTTGGTATACACAAGTTTTTTAGTCCATTAAAGCAAAATACAAATGATATATTATATAGGGTATAGGACTACTTTTAAGAGCACTGGAACTTGCATCGATACTGTTGCTTTAAAAACACACACTGAGCACACTCTCTTGAATCTAAAATTCTGATAGACACAGCTCCATAAGGTAGTAAGAAGGTTTAGAGGAGATTCTTACAGTTCAGTCCAATGTCATGGAAGGTCAGGATGGTAGGCCGGTTCCCCTTCGGAACACCCTTCATGGTGCAGTGCACCTTACCAAAGGAAGTCTCCACATCATCCTCCTACAAGAGCAAAGTTATGGTAAGGTTTGTAACATCTCACCTGCATTCATATTCTTATAAAATCAAAACTTATCAAATCAGATGAAAAACAAAGAATTAGTTGGAGAATAAACTTATTTTGCAATGCTTTAGAGCCTTTATTATGGAGAGAAAATTCTAATACTTATTAATCTCATTCACTCTCAATGGCTGCAATCAGAACATGCCAGAATATATAGTTCAAGGTTTTTTAATTCAAGTTTTATCTGACTACTGTAATTAAGATGAACATATTTATTGCAACATTTCCCTCAGTTCATCAAACAAAAAAATGCTGCACACCAAAAATCCACCCTAAAGTGCACAAAAACAACAAAGACCCCTTGACCGGACACAGTAAAGCTGCTGGACAGTAAACACCACATAAATGCCATCAACAGACAACAAATATCACCATCAAAAGTCCCTTTAAACGAAACACTTAAAAACTCATGCAAACATGCAACATCCTTTGTATCCACTGATCTAACACAGCATATACAAAAACAGCAGAAGATCAATAAAATCATATCAGAACTCACAGTGATGTCAAGTTCAAAGACGCTGCCCTCAGAGTCCTCCAGCACCATGGTTACAGCTGTTGTAGAAGGCCGGTGTACAAATAAAAAAGTGTATTTGAATAGACAAGGTCTTGTTTTGCTGCAGCCTAAATCTCCAAATTGCACAGAATGCACTGAGCTCTGGGTTTTATATCCCCTTGTTTACAGTGTGGCGTAAACATCCCACTCCCAGCATGCCTTGCATATTGGCCAGAAGGAACCTAATTCTTAAAGGATGGAAAGCTCAACAAATTGGATCAGTAAATTAAGCTGGACACTGGCATTGCTGTACACCTCTTTGGTGTTCCCAAGGTACGTAAACATTTTATGAATAATAAGATAGATGGAATCTTGAGTCATGAAGATGCATGCAATATATGAATTATACATTTTTCATTGATTTATTAAACTCTTTTGATGAACTGCACAAAACACTTAAATAGATATTTCACCCAAAAATGAAAATTCTGTCATCATTTACTCACCCCGTCGTTCTAATCCTGATAACCAGAAAATATTTTAAACATCAACTTGCTTTCATTGAATAAACAAAACAAATATTAGAAATATATATATTTTTAATAATCGAATTAAATATATAATATAAAAAATTTTTATTTAATAAAATAAACAATAAAAGCATTTTTCAAAATATTTTCTTTATGTTCCACAAACCAAAGTCAGTCATACAGGTTTGAATGACATGAGGTGAGTAAATGATGACAGAATATAAATTTTTTACTTAACTGTTTCTTTAATCGTACGCTCACGTACACGTACAAAAAACGGTTGTTACAACTCATGTTTTGGGTCAAATAGGGTTTGTGAAATGACTTTGTCCATATTTTACCCAAACATGGGTTGAAACGTTTATAAATGTGGCATATGCATATGATATAGGATTCTAACTAATTTTTCACTCCTGTTTCACTTATGTCGCCTTTGTTCTGTTGACATTGCTATTTTGCCCCAAAAGCCATGAAAATCTATTGAAAATGCCATTGCCTTAAAAAAAGAAAAGAAAGACAGTCAGAGGTCACATCAGGCTTGTAGCACTGTCTGTAGCCACGCACTTAAGAATCTTGACCTCAGTAATTGATCTAAAGAACTCTGTTTACAGTGTCTATCATCAGAGTAACGGCGCTAGGCAGGCGTGAGGCAGTTTGGGGCAGATGGCATTTCTGTGGTCCAGACGTCATTGCTGCTGAGAGCCCCTACGAGTGTCCCTGTCAAGCACACGACGGTGGCCTGGATAGCAGGACTGAAATCGCCTTGGAGGATCAGTGTGACAAAGCAAGCTGTTTCTTTAGTCCTCATTGTCCATAGAGAACTGATGGCTACTGTTAATTATTCAGCAAATCTATATGTATCTGTACATAGAAATTAATTCTTTTATTTAGCAAGGATGCATTAAAATGACAGTAAAGACATTAAAATAACAGTTTTAAACTTTCAATTCATCAAAGAATCCTGAAAAAAAGTATTAAGCAGCACAACTGTTTTCAACATTGATAATAACAAGAAATGTTTCTAAATCAGCATATTAAAATGATTTCTGAAGGATCGTGTGACACTGAAGACTGGAGTAATGATGATGAAATTAAGAAATAAATGCAGCCTTGTTGAGAATAAGATAACAAAAATCTGTATGTGTTAAAATGAAGGTATAATTTAACTGTTAGTATTTTTGTTAACTGTTATATGCCAGTCATTTAAAGAAGGTGATGTAGCCTACTTATATTTGCTGGAGTGATCTTAGTGCTGCTATAGAGAAAGGTACTGCATGTCTATAGTAAAGGGTTAAGATGTTCAAACACGTTCAAATATCATAAAAAAAAAAAAAAAAACGTACAAACAATAAATAAATAAATGTAACAACTTGATCTGTTCGGTGTGCCATCGTCATCATTCATATTGCATGATGGAGAAGGATTCGGTCACCTGCATAACATTTCTTTATGTAATTGCAGACTGCATTTGATGAACAATTGTTTTATGTCCCACTTATATGTTATTGTTTGCCGATGTTCGCTCAAATACAAAATTCTGTCATGAAATTCTAGATGACACAGGCTGATCACATTATTCTAGCTTATTGGTTCCTGCTGTATCAGTAGCCAATGAGCTCACTGATCAACTTTCACTGGTCAGCATTTGCTGTAGCAGTTGCTGCATGCTTTTAGAAACCCTCCACCTTCCCCAGCTCCACCTGTATAGATCTGCTACGGGTAATTTGTGTATGCTATATTGTACAGCAGCAGCATGTCTTACTTGCTCACAGCAGCGAGTTGTGTATGTATTGGCACAATTTGTAGCAAGTCCCATATTTGCTCTGCAGAAGCAGCGTAGCAGATCTATTCTGCCAAGACATATCAACATTGTCATATCCATTACAATGCCAAACACTCAGAGAGTTGTCATGTCAGAACTCTCATTAATTCAAACATTCGGGATACTGGAGAGCCAGTGTAAAAAGTGAGTTTTATTCAAAACATGTCAAAACATGTTTAGCCTACTAATAGTTCAACTCAAACAATAGTACTATTTCCTCCTAGTACTAAGTAACAACTGACATGGACTATCCATCTGTTGCTTGACATATGTGAGCCTCATCTTTTATTAGGCAATGACCTGCATAAATGCTAAACCAGACAGAGTACTTAAAGGGCGATGTAAAAATAAATCTAATGACCTCATTACAGATATGTAATGATGATGGATACAATAATAAAGAAGTATGAAATAAATACTTTTGTACGTTATTATGCAAGTAACTTGAGTATTTTTTTTGGTGTAATTTGATATGTATTTTTATACGAAAATATATGCAGATGACATGATTACAGTGAGCTAAATTCAATAAATTAGATAATTTATAAGCTAAGTTCAATGAGCTATGGGCAATAAATGAGAGAAATTCCACATTTTATGACCTACTGACACCTTTTCATGATGCTGCACGCTAGATGGCGCAATATTAGCAGTATTTAATTATTTAGTGATTAGTTCGGCATTAGATTAGGACCAGTGTATTGTTGTGAATGTGAATACTTAATTAGTACATTTTAACTTATTTTAATCCATATATTATAATTACAATAATTGTAACCAAAATTTCCATGAACTCATTCTCTTTACGTGATCAGTTTATTGTTTGTGTTATTTTGAACGAATCGTGTTGTTTGTATTAGTACAAATACTGAAATTATATTCTGTCATTTTTAGACAATATTTTTTCCCTCTCAGTTGCTCTGGGTGACGCTGCGTCTCCATGGTTGCAGCAGGGGAATCTCCGCGCTTGCGTGCGCACACGCACCCATACACACACGGATACACACTGAATCACATGGAGCGAGTCTGACAAATCTGTGAGTATAAAAAGAAATATGAAAATGACTAGAAAGTCGTCTACTAAGGCAAAAAATATGTGTTTAACAGCTTTGTGAAATCAGGTATGCGCTTGTATTCCGCGCGACTCGTATTTATGACGGCGGAGAGCGCGCACTGAGCGAATATTGGTATAGTTTTGGTGTTGTTATAGTCAACAACTTCTCAATATTTTCATATGTCATACATGTTAGTTAATGCCCGACATATTGTGTTGTAAATTAAGTTTTTACGCAATGTGGAAAGTTCGTTTGTCAAGAAAAGTGGTCGTCTGCTACCGGCGTTTTCAGAACAAAAGCGACGAGGGGGCTGTTAGCGTTAGCGCGCTGCTAACGGTGTGTGTGGAGGTATTTCTTTCACACAACACCCGTTATATTAAGCTTGTGTGTTCATATTGACATTAATAATTAAGTACCACCCGGATAATAAATGGGTCTTTATTGTTCTGCGTTTGAAAGTCAACTCGCTTTGTGTATGGAAAGAGACACAGCTGGACGCCTATCAGCATCCACCCTTCGCATAACGATGGAGAAAGTAAAAGGAAACCTCTAACTTTGGACGTACATGAATATTATTTAGCTAAACTTGAAATGTTGATTTTGGTTTTAACTCAGTAACACAATAAAAGCAACAAGTTGTGATCAAGCGCGGGTTGTGCATGTGTGTGGTCTCTTTGTCTGGTATCGTATCTGTCCCTGTGCGCTGAAGTCTGTAAACCTTTACTAATGTTCACTTATTATTTGCATAGACGCTGTTATGGTCATGTCACTTGAACTGCCTGAGGATTCTGTTCTAGATAGTTGCGATTTGTGTTCGCAGATTAAATAGCTCTCTTGTACTAGGTTATATCAAGTTCATGTTTCAGTATTTCTTCACAGCTGTAGCGGACTCTGTTAAACGCTGCTAGAAGAGGGTATAAAGCTGTCGTTGCCGAGATGTGATCTGTGTGGACCATTAGCTCAAGTATTTAAGATTTCTATTGTGGCTTTTGGGTGATTTAACGTTAGCTTTTTTTATTTATGTATTTTTTTAATCTATAGCTTAATTGGCTGTAAAAGATTTTTGAGTGCATCAGTTGGCATTCTTTCAGTGTAGCTGGGTAATGAAATATCCATGTGGTGTGTCATCCCAAACTCCATCTAAAACTTATTTTAATTAACAATTATTTTATTATAGCTATTATAGATGCAGTATTTAGGATTTCATACTAATTATTAGACTGCTTGATATGTATTTCTACAGCACAATTGTTTCACATCGCATGACTTTTTAAAGTCAAGGATAGTTTCTCTCCGTCATGCCGTTCCAAACCTGTATGATTGACTGATTTTTTGCGGAACACAAAAGGAGATATTTTGAAAAACAGTTTTGGAGACCACTGACTTCCATTGCATGGATAAAAACACGGAGATGCTTCTCAAGATATCTTGAATGTTCCACAGAAGGATGTCATACAGATTTGGAGCAGCATGAGGGTGAGTAAATGATGACAGGATGTCATTTTTTGCTAAACTATCCCTTTAAAATGAGAGTGAAGATCCTGTCATCATTTACTCACCCTCATGCTGTTCTAAATCTGTATGACATTCTTCTATCCCTAAATGATTAAAAATGGCCAGTTACAGGACAAGATATACGTTTTCCCCTTTGTACATATGTTAACCTGAAATCTTGTTGTTAAAATAATTATGCATCAGCTATTCATTTAACAGTTTAAGCAACTTACAAATGTGGAAAAATAATACCAACACACATTAAAACTGTAAAATTGTACTTGTGTGAGAAAGAGATAGTCCTGATAAAGACGTTCCTGTCACTTCTAGTGAAGTGAGAAATTCTCAGAAAAGGTCAACTCATGGTTCTGGTATTTCGCTGCAGGTGATGCATAAATGCTGTCTGTGAGTTCTCCTTTGAGTCTAGTTTTAGTGTCAAATAACTTTACGGTATGATCCTTTGATCTTGCAAGTAAGTGTGTTATTCCTACAGAGTTCATTTGATTTGCTGCCATTACCTCTAACTGTTCATCTAAGCAAGCAAACTTTGTGCCGTCTTTGCAACCAAAGACCCTGACGTAACCTCTGCTGCAGTGGAAAGGCTCTATAGGTGCAAGCAAGAAGGGTAAGCCCACCTCTAATCATTCAGGCAGGAAGAGTTTAGCCTGGGATGGGTTTCCTCCTACCTGCCGTGCACTCCAAGCAGCAGGTCACTAACGCGCCCTGTTAGTAATGGAATGTTGGAAACGTTTTTACTTGGCTCTGTACACTGAAGTTTAACCGATGACGTAAACTGCCACCATGGGGCAAGGGGTGGCTTCCTCCACGGCGTGTGAGTTACTCCCCTTTTATTAGGAAAAAGTGAGCGAAGTTGGAAGCTTTGTAAGAAATGGAGAGATTATAAAGGGGTGGGGGTGTTAATGTTTTCTTTGATTTAACTTCTTTTTTTTTTCTCTGTTTATGTTTCCCATTATTTTAGCACCACCTCTGCCTCCCTGTCTGTATTCCATTTCAACACAGATGCTATAGTTTGTGTTTTTTATTAGAGGGTTACTTCTGTTATTCAACCCCAAACGCAGTGGGTCTAATCAAAGCAAGCTCCTTCATTCGAGGAAAGTCGGCCCCCAAGGGTATGTGACATTTACCCAGCATGCATTTACTGAAGCCTGCTGCTGGGAATTCCTCCCTGAGAACAAAGTCGTGCGGGACCGGAGTCTTAGAAACCTGTTACTCACTGCTGCATAATACTAGTAGTTTCATAGAAGAAATAAGCCGCAGGACTCTCCAACTGCAATTCTGCCTGTCAATCAGAGTGGCTTCATCTGACTTTACTGGAGCCTGGTAGTTTCTGGCTGTCTGACAGCCACATAAAGAGGCGAAAAAAGGGGAGAAAGTAGTGGAGGTTTAAGAAGTGCACTGTTGCCAAATAAAGGGTTATGCTGCGATTCCCAGAGGAACAGTTGTCCTCGTTCTCTTAAACTGGCATTTAAGGTCACTCTTTGGGTTCAATATGCACAATACAGTCATGGCTGGTGGTGTATACATATATACACACACACACACACACACACATATTGAGCACATCATTGTAATAGGAACCTTTTACTGTGGTGTGAATAAGGCGTTTTCAGTGATCGTATCACAATCGGATTGCACTTGACCACCTTAAATGCTGGTGTAAGAGCATCCATTGTGACCAAATCACTGTGTGTTCAAATCACTGAAACCACATTCGGTGGGGGTCAAGGATGCATTCTGACTACATTGAAATCATTATCCATCAGTAATTTAATAACTGTCTTTTATTTTTATAATGTAAGTGGCCATTTTTTGTAGTTTTTCAGATCCGGTGTGAAGTGTAAATGCCGTCCAGCTAAAGAATATCCTGATGCAAATGCTTTATCATCTGGTGTAAAGGACCCTTAGATGCAGGTCTTTTTGATCTCATTTCAGAACAAAATTTGAGAAGTGGGTCACACTGGCAACTTCATGGGAAACGAGTTTATCTACTGTATCTGTTGTAAGGTGGAGAGAACAGGTGCGAGCTTTGGGCATTTGGTTTCCTTTGGATGTTTGCTGAGAAATATGTTGTACCTCATTGGCTTCAGAGTATCTTTTATGTACACTACCATTTAGTAAGATTTTTTTTTAAAGAAAATGAATACTTTTATAAACCAAGGATGCATTAAATTGATCAAAAGTGCACTGTAAAAAAATGTAAGGTTGTACCAAAAAAAACATTTTAGTACTAATTTCCCCACTAATTTCTTTTTCTTGTTGACTCAACTTTTGTAAATAACAGTTATACGAACTGAAAATAAGTTGTCTGTGACACAAAAAAAAGCGTTTAGTTGAATCAACTTGACATTATTTGTTTTCTGGAGAGGTGCAACTATTCTGTAACAAATCTTTTGTAGTTGAGCCAATTAAAAAAAAATTGTCTATTGGAAACAGAAGTTCTTAAGAATTTACAGGTTTAGATGTTGATTTTATTATTGAAAATCATTTGGTCATCAATTTTGGTATATAATATATTAAAAACAAAGAATCACTTTTTATCAGGAATAAGAGTAGTGAACTAATCCCCTTTATAATGCTGTTATCTAGATCACCTGATCATTTTTGTTTATGGCTTTCTTTGCAACAAATTATGTGTTTTGCTAAACACTGTTACAAAGACCACAAACTCACATAAAAAGCCAAGAGTCAAACTGGCCAACTCAAGGAAACGCTCATCACCAAAATGGTGACATTTTCATTTTCAATAAAAAATTAACATCTGAACCTGTTTATTCTTAATAAGAACTTCTATTTCCAATAGACACAAAATGTTGAATTGGCTCAACTACAAAATATTTGTTACATAATAGTTGCATCTCTCCAGAAAACAAATAATGTCAAGTTGACTCAACTAAACGTTTTTTTTTTTTGTGTCACAGACAACTTATTTTCAGTTATTTAACAAAAGTTGAATTTTTGCTGAACCAACACAACAAAATCAGTAATTTCAACTTTTTTCAAGTTGTGTTTTTTACAGTGTGAGA
The DNA here is from genome assembly GCA_039654625.1 of Rhinogobio ventralis. Lineage (NCBI taxonomy): Eukaryota > Metazoa > Chordata > Actinopteri > Cypriniformes > Gobionidae > Rhinogobio > Rhinogobio ventralis. The sequence continues at coordinate 16,134,717 of CM077201.1, forward strand.
GTGAAATATATTTATAATGTCACAAAAGATTTCTATTTCAAATAAATGCTGTTCTTTTAAACTTTCTATTCATCAAATAATGTATTATGTTTCCCACAAAAAAACAGGAACTGTTTTCAACATTTGATAAGACATTTTTCTTGAGCACCAAATCAGCATATTAGAATGATTTCTGAAGGATCATGTGACACTGAAGACTACAGTAATGATGCTGAAAATCACAGGAATAAACAGTTATTTTAAATTGTAATATTTAACAATATAAGTGTCTTTTTACTATATTTTTGATCAAATAAATTAAGCCTTCAAATTCTGAATTTTTACAAAATATAAAAAAATCTTACCTACCTACCCAAACTTTTAGTGTATATTTTTTTTATGAATGACTTTGTAGCTGCCTGTGTGTATTTATGCCATGCTCAATTTTTTGCTTTTTCATAAGATACCTCTGAGAGTACATGTCATGAAATATTACTTGGACACAGTGACCTTTGATAACAGATCACTCTAAATTGTAATATAGACATGCATTTTCTGTAAAATTGCTTTAAAACAGTGTATTGTGAGAAGTGTTATACAAATAAATGTGAATTGAATGCAAAAAAACTCAAGGCGGATGTGCGAGCTAAGCCTAAACTGTACATGCTTGGAATGCTCCTGTTTTTTAAGATGTGTGATCTAGGTAAGCCTTAGCTGACCCTATTCATCACCAGAATGTGTTTTCTCTGTCCCACACATGGAAAGGTTAATTTTCTTAAGGCTGAATGCTTTCTTAATGAGATTTCTCCATAACTATCCCGCTGTTCCTCAGATAATGTGATGGAGATCTGGACACTGTGTGTGCCTGCATGTGTTAGGGGTTGTTGAGGGGAAAAGGGCGGTGAGTGCCTCACAGGGAGATGGTGGTGAAGTCAAAAAGAGAGAGCAGAACAAACTTGATAGAGAGAGAGAGATAGAGCACAAGCTGGTGTCTGAGCAGTCCTGGGGGGTTCCTTGTGGCCAGTGTACAGAGACACAATGAAGGGAAATGCTTCCTGTGGGGATCCCATAGAGTTCTGCTACAACCGTATCTTTCTTTTGTGGGAATAGATCTCTGCAAGCATCATTTGCATTCATACTTATGCAGGGCTTGCAACCCCATCACAAAAACAAACAAACAGTGGTCCATTGGCAACAGGGAAGCCCATGAGCTCCAGTATAAACTATAGTTATCATGTCTTTGGGGATTTTGATGTGATGCGATATCATGAGAGATATCCCAGGGGACTGAAAATCCTCTCCACAGTTTTACTTTTCATGCAGTTTTCATGAGAACATGCATGTCATGCATGTTGGACAGTTGATTGCAGTAAACACAAAGTGCTTTAACGTCATCCTGTGCTCATATTCAAACTGTTTAGATATGAATCAATCTGAAATCCAAACAAGTATCTGATTATGCACCAGCAGCTGTGGCCAAAAACGACTGTCCTGGAACCATGGTGACCCCTGAGAGAGCCAGTGTTTATACTGCTCCATCCAGAGTGTATGGATGCACGTAGACCTGTCATGTGAATTAGTGTGATTCTTTAGAGTGTGAGCTAATGATATTTTTTCATGAACAGGTAAACACACTTTTTGAAAAGTAGTTTGAAACAGTTCCTTTTTAGCGAATCAAAAATGTACAGCACTACTTATGTAGTCTGATCCCTAAACGCGTGACTCTTAGGAACCAGTTCTTTTTATATCATGTATCTAAACATATCTTTGTCTTTATCTTTATAAACACAAATCTGATTCCTGGCATTTAAGTGCAGCAAGTCCTGATAGCACTGTTAGGACATCAACTACTTCCTGACCTTTTGGTGTGCGATCTTGATCTTTCTCCTTTGGCCACAGATGCGAGACTAGTAGGGTGGGTCTGGTGTCTTTCATGCAGGTCTGGAGTAGATGGTGTGAAATGTTTCAGTACAGGCTGAGTGGCAGTAGACAGATGGGGCTGTCACTGGACTCTTGCTTTCGGTAGGAGATGGGCCTGGAGAAGTAGGACGTGTTCTTAAAGGCACACCCAAAGGGGCTTGTTAAGACCCATCTGGAAGATTAAAGTTATTTCTATCATCCTTGGGAGAGTCCATGAGAACTACAGTGGTTTCCCAGAGACATGCAGTGATTGACAGGTGCGCCAAATGGGTTTGAGTGTTGTTTGATAGGATGTTGGATGTGGGTATTGCTTTTAATGTAGGTAGATGTGGCAGGGCTCAACAATAAGGATGGTCCCCTGATCCAGGGCCAATGTGAGGTTAGTAGACAGAACTTTCCTAGTCAAGCCAATACTGTGTTAATGGAATCTTTCAGTCATTAATCTTGTTCATGTGTTTGTCTTGTAAACTGAAACTTTAGTTTTGAAAATGTAGTTATTATAGTTGCAAATTGTGCTGATAGGAAACATCATTTAGCTGCTAATCTAGAAATTGCAGAAAATAAGCTTAATCTTGGAATCATATATGGTTTTATATTTTGTTATATATGCAGTGAAAAGCATTGAAATAGTTTTTTTCTTCTTCTTATCTCATACTTTTTTTTCATCACCATGTCACTTCATAGAAAAGGAGATCTTAGAATGAGAAAAAATAACCCTTACTGCAAAAACTGAAGTTCCCCCTGACCTTACTGGGTGATCTACAGTTTACATTTAGAAACTGCACAAAGAAATTCCCAGGCTGCATGCCATTGATGGAGTGGCTTCCATTCCAAGTGTTTACATGCTTTGAGCTCCGCTAATTGTATGGCAAACTGATGCTGGGTGAATGAGGCCTGGTCATTTGTATACCAAAAGCACCTGTCTGCCATCCCAGACTAGACAAATCTCTCATTAAAAGTTAAACTCGAAGGTTCTTTATTTTTTTATTCATGGCCTGTTGTTCTCTGAAAGTCGCAGTATGTTTATGACCATTTCCAATCAGATAAGTTTGCTGAAGTGTATATAGTGTTTGTTCTCCTATATAGAAATGATATGTGTCAGCTGCAGGGTTGAACACCAGGCGTGGAGGAATCTTCATGGAGACTTTTGCTTAAATGTGGTCTGCCAGCTGGAAAAGAGAGTCGAGTTTCGATAGGTGGTGACTAGGGAGCCTCCCCAGCATGCACGTACAACATGTCTTCTGTATCTGTCTCCGTTTTTCCTCCCCCCCCATCCCATGAACCCACATGCACAAGAAAATAAAGGAAAGCTTAAGGGAAGGTGTGATGCATTGCAACACTGTGTGGCCCAAATTTTAAGAATCTCTATTTTTTTTTTGTAAGGAAACCATTTACAAATGGTTTAAAATGCAAGTCATATTGCTGTGTTGTTTTGACCTTTGCCTGACCCTTAGGGCTGAATCGATGCAGAAGAGATTTTTGATGTATTATGTATCATGCTTTTTCTCTCTGGAGAAATTACCGGTTCTAGAACTTGCTTGGAATGATCTGATTTGTGTTTGAATGTGTCATGTGACCGGAAAGGAGACGATGATCTCAGTGTTCTTATAGGGATTACAGCATTGCTCATATCTCTCTTCTGTTATGAGGGACACTGGGTCCTGCAGGTCGAAGGGATAATAATTCAGCCTTGTGAAGTTGAGAAGTATTGCACATCTCCAATCTGTGACCAAATTTCTGTTTTAGAATGGCACCCAAATTGCAATTTTGTGGAGATATGAATCATGATTTTGTCAGTATATGTATGCCTTTGTCTTAAAATGCTGTAATTTGAGTTTTACATCCAGCTCTCCATGTGGTTTCGTTAATAACATATGCTTGCATTATATCTGTTGAAAATCAAAGCATTGAGCACTATTCATGTGGTATAGTTTTGCCCCTTAAGCGCTTCCTTATGTGTATCTTATGCCTGGTAACAAATTGCACACCAACATGTGTGCACATGCAGGGCTCCAGACTAACATTTGAGAGCAGTAGCACCGGTGCCACTAAGTTCTACAGATGGGGGCAACAGCACCTGATTTGGTAGCGCTGGGGGTTGGGGTGGTTAATCATAAAGGAAATTTAATCATAAAATAAATTACTATTGTTTTGTATTGATAAGTGCAGTTACTAATAATATTACATGTTTATTTCTTAGGAATGCACATTTGACAGTAAAGCACTGAGCTTGAGCTGAGATGCAGATAAAATTAACTTTTATTAACGACGCAAAAAACTAATTTTTATAGGGAAAATGTTTAATATTCTACTCTTATTAAATGTACCATTGTTCTTCTATAGTGTCATACTGAACTAACCGACAGCTTCAGTGATTATAAAAGGAGTGTTCTTTACTTACTTTCTGTGTAATTCAGTCACAGTTTGAATTTTTTTATGAGGTCCCAATTTTTTTTATGTATAAGGTATGTAATATTAGCATATTAGTGCTCCTCTGCTGCCATCTACTGGTTTTAGTGGTAATTTTTAGTGGTCTTTTTTTAAATAAAACAGTTTGTTTGCCACAAAGTTTTAGTTTTCCTACATCTTTAAACTTTTAAAATAACAATTAACATTTAACATTCAACATAACATTAAAATTGGATATTTAGAGCTTTGAAGTGCTGGAAAAAGCACTTTTCAAGGGCTTTAAAGTGCTTCACAACTTGAAAGCCCTTGAAAAATGCTTGAATTTCACTCTTAAAAGGTTGTATGAACCCTGAGATGAATAATGTAAAAAAAAAAAACATTCAACTACTTCTGCCACAGTACCATAGTTACAGTTAGCGTAAATGTTGGTGATATGTGCATTAAAAAGCCTTCTATAACTTTTTCATTCATGGCACAATGTTTCTCCTGGTTTCCACGTCAGCACTGTTTGATCTGATATCTGTGGTGTATTATAACAGAGAATTCTGCACAGAATTTGAATGCTTCCCACTACATCTTGCTGCAATGTTGTCAATTCTGCGGCGAATTAACCAGCGCATTTGAGATCGGTCCGCGAGTACCTGTTCTGAGCTTGTGCTGGGCTGTCTATTATTGCTCCGAGCTGATAAACAGTCTGTGCAGATAAACATTTCCTTTTTCGTTTAGTTTGCCATTTGATGTTTCTCATATGCAACATAAAAGGAAGCTCTTATCAGTTGGGCAATGTGGTGGTCGCACCAGTGCAACCTCTAACACAATTTAGTCGCACTGTCAAGAAAAAAAGGTTGCAAAATGCATCCATTTGGTCGCAGTATGGAGCCCTGACTTGTTTAAGACTCATCGATATCAGAGTAAAAATTTAGACACGTCATATGTTCAGGTTCAACTCTAAACTGCAAATTTGTATAGCAGAAAACATTTCAACCAAAAAAGGGATATAACATCTCAGATTGGCCTCTTTGCTCAAAACAAAGAATGCAAACTTTGAATCTGCATTATTTGGAGTGTTACAGGAATTTTGCATGTTCAAAGCCTATCACGAATGCACTTTAGTATAGGAAAATTAACCAGCCCATGTCCTTTCAGTTTTGTTTCTTGCTCTAACCAGCATGCATGTTTGTTTTGATCATTGTGACCTTATCCCATGCAGTGCACCGTGATCTTTGCATGCTGTTAAAGGTAATAGTTGTCACTCATTTTTACAACCCGCAGTTTTTAAAATAGGTACACTAAGGTTCTCACTAGGTGTTCCTGTATCTCAGTTGGCAGAGCATGATGCTTGCCAAGGTCATCAAGTTTGATTTAGAGAGAACACTTTGAATGTGTATCTTGAATGTACTGCTTTGAATAAAAGTGTCTGCAAATAACTAATGCAAATGTAGCCTAAATGTTCTGTACAAGCAAACTTTCTTGTAGCTATTGAGGGCTTTGGTTGCGCTGCTTAGTCACTATGTTGGAGGCTTTTTTAGCCTTGATTGCTCATCTTATTTTATACAAATCACCTTTGCCCTAGGACATCTTTGAAGGAATGTAAAGCTGGATGTCCGTTTGCCAAACACAAGAGAAAAAGTTTGATATCGCATTGCAAAGGTCAGATTTTGTCGTTTGCCGTTTGTTTTTGACACCAGATGTTTAGTTTTATGAAAAACCATCAGCACGTTGCAGAAAAGTTATTGTTGTCACAAAATTGTTGCATCATGAGATGTTCCTCTTCAAAAAGTTGTTTTGAGCAGTCATGTAAATTCTGGGTATGGCACCTGTTATCTGAGTTCTTAGGAATCTGCTCAGATGTCCAACCTTACAAAGTTACATGGCAATGAAATGTGTGTATGATTAATTATTTTCTTACAGCTAATTATTTAATTCAGTTGTAAAATGCAAGACCTTTCCGGGTATCCGTTTCCGGGTAGCTAGGATGCTCATGTTTCAAAACAAGTTCCCAATTATCTTTAACTCCCAACCCTTTTCATTTTGGATCTGACTAAATTTATGAGGTGACAGCTGGCAGAGGTATATTTAGAACACAGGTGGCCATGAGAGTCTTAGTGCCCTGCAGTTCCTCTCCAGTCAAGTGCAGAACTGAGGCAGAACAAAGCTATCCCAGTCCTCAACGCACAATCACCCGTCAAATACAGGTTCAGCCGCTCCAACAGGAAAACACCTGCAGACCTGTTCAATGAACACCTCCTGCACTCCTCGAGTATAGTTGCCTTGTCATTTAAACCATTTCAGACTTTTATATCCCTTTCTCTGTTCAAACGAAATCCTAAAATATATGAATGTGGGAGTGTTAATGTCTCTGGTCATTTTGGACAAATACTCAATCAGCTTTAAGAAATCCTGTTGAAATTTTCACAAGGCAAGACTAATGATGACCCCATCAGTCGAGAAAGTGTGTGTTGATGCTGCCACTGTGGCATTTGCTGGCCATTGGCATTAGCGGAGCGTGCCAGGGGAGCCCTTGCACAGAGGTTACTTGAGCACAGCTGAGTGGGGAAGAGGGGAAGTTTTCCATATCGCATCTTACCTTCAATAAACGTTGCCCTCATTTAGCAGCTAAAGTTCCAGAAGTTCTTTTCATAGTTAGCTGAAAACTCAAGTTAATTAGTCTCAAATTTACTAGAAATCTCTGGGTTCTGAGACTCTTATTGTTCCTCTTTTAATTAGTGTAGTTTGTATAAAATAATTGGCTCAGAGTCCTGGAACACTTAGGGTGTTTGATAAATATCTGTTTAGTTCAGGTTAAGAACAGACTGCTGGGTAAACAATCGGTGGAGGATTCTAGAGCCCTAGATTTCCAGATTGTGGCTGAGTTGAGCTCCTTATCAACATGGATAATACCCTAGGTCATAGCCTCTTTTTATCAACCCCTGCTTTTTTTATATCAGTGCAGTGATGAGGGGGGCCCACTAAGGTCTTCTATGGCAGGGGTTTTCTATCTTTTAGATGTCATGGACCCCAAAATGAGATCATCCCTGTGTGAGGGACTCACACATTCTAAAATGTATAAGGCATCTGTTTTTTTATAAACACTCAATTTATACACAAAAAAATATTATAAATCTAAAATTATTTTGTTACATTGTTATATATTTTGTTCTACTCAATGTAGTAATGTATTTGTATTATTTATTTCTTGAATTTTAATTTATTTATAATTCTTTTTAATATAATATATTTTATTTTAATCTAATTTAATTCATTTAATAGATTAATTAAAAAAACAAACATTTTATTTAATCTATTTAATTTTTTTGTTTATTTAGATCAAATGTTTTGCTTTACTCGTTTATTTTAATCGAATTATTTATTTATTTATTTATTTTACAATTTTATTTCTGTTTTTCTGTCACTCTCTTGCAGCCCCCAGTTTAAAAAACCTCTGTTCTCTGGTAGAGTCTACTTATTGGGCCCAGAGGAAAATGCACCCATTCATAAAAAAAAAAATTATTCCAGGACTAAATATGGACTTTTTTTGAGCTATTCCAAAATGTTTAGTGCCATATAAAAAAATATTTTTAATAATTAGAATGTTTTATTCCAGCATTATTATTTTTAAATCATTGCAGAATGAATTAGTTTTTAAACATTCTAATATATGAATATTCATGAATTCATATTTTTTTTATCATTATCATGATTTTTAAATTCAAGAATTAATACATTTTTTAATCATTCCACAATGTTAAATGAGAAATTTTAGATTTTTTTTTTTAATTGTTCTAGAATGTTTAACGTGCTGCTAAACAGCCTTTAGCTCTTAGCTTTTTGGCAGTATTCACTACACAGCATATTCATAGTACCTTATTTCTTAAATGGATTTGTGTATGATTTTTTTCCTCTGGTTCCAGTCTGCACTTTCTGCCATGACGAGAGTTCTGGCCCAGATGAGTCATGTGTTTTGTTTGTTGTTTGATCATGTGGAACACTTGCCCTGGATGATGTCATTTGCATTAATCCTTCAATTAATTGGCCTTTTTGAAGCCAAGCCAGGACTTCTGGGAAAAAAACTTTGCTGGGTGCCTATTGTGTAAACCTGTTTACAAACAAGCCTTGTTGAGCACTGAGTCTGGTTAATTCAGAAGCTGTAAGGTTCAGTCAGTATTTTATAATTAGGGCCCGAGCACAGCATGTAAGGGCCCGTATTGGAATTGCTCCATTTATTTAGTTTCCCTTTTTCTATGCCCCATGTTTGGTCCTATAAACATCTCTTTAGATAGACACATAAATACTAATGGCATCTTGAAAACTAAGAAGGAAAAAAAATTACCTAACAAAATAAATAAATAGAGTGCCAACAGTAAAGATTAGTGTATATTCATAGGTCGGAGTGTCTATATTTACCTCAGAGCCAACAGAGCGCCTGAAAATACACTGCACTACTGGGCAGAGAGACCTATCCAACCCTCCAGCTTTATGTAAAAGGATTTGGCTCAAGAAGTGCTAAACCCTCATCAAGAGTGGCAGGGTAACTATAGGGGTGACAGTCTGTGGTGTGTCTGTTTTCTTATTTGTTAAGTCCTATGTAACGTGATTTATGTGGTTTAGGCACCAAAATAATAACCTCACAAAGAAGTTGCTGTCTAATTTTGTGGTTTCTTCTCCTCCACTCTTGAGCAAATGTTGCTGACCTGCTGTGTAGGACCTGTTTCTTTCAACTGTATGAATTCTACAATTTTTTTCCCCCACTATCATAATATAACCTATAGAGACCCTATATTTAAAGGGACAGTTCACCTAAAATTTTAATTCTGTCATTATTTACTCACCCCTATTGTTGTGACTTCTGCCGAACATGTAAGGCCTGCCCAATCGTCCCAATGACGGCTTACGATTAGTGGGTGAAGGTTTCTTGCACGTTCGCTCTTTTCAGTGGGGCAAGTTAATTTAATTCTAATTTACCTTTATCTGACTCCATTTTATCATGACCTCGAATTTAGGTTAGAATGCTGATTGGTTATTAGGTCATTTGTACAACAATTTAACTACACATTTGATTATTCTATTTAACACTAAGTTGTGTTTGATGATTGCTACATTCGGAAAGTGTACTTTCTTAGAGCAGATAAAATAAAAAGGGATTTCATATATCTGGCCGCTTGTATTCATTGACAAAAATTTAGCCATGTGCAGTAATATTGAAAATTGAGGATGCAGTGCATCATGATGCATCGTGATATCGAAACAAATCGAATTGTTGACATGATATTCCTTATCGAACTGAATTGAGACCAGTGACGATTCACACCCCTACTAAACATAGAAAGTATGGGTAACACTTTTACAATAAGGTTGTATTAGTTAACATTAGTTAATGCATTAGTTAACAAGAACTAACCATGAACAACACCTCTGTTCAGCATTAGTTAATCTTTGTTAACGTTAGTTAATACAAATACAGCTCTTCATGGTTTGTTCATGTTTGTTCACAGTGCATTAACTAATGGGTAGTATACTTGTTGTTGCTGCACGGAATGAAGTGTGTAATATAATTCAAAGCCTATGCCAAAACATAAACAAGACGTGTGTACGTTGTGCTACCTATTAGGCTCATTGGACATGCTATTTTTATATTGGGATGGAAAGAGAGAGGTGGGGGGGTGGACTGGTCACTGCTCCTCCTAAGAGCATTACGAGTGCGTTTGTTTGTGACATTAGCAGAGTGTGCTGTCACTGTCATATGGCAAGCCAAGGCAGCCTCGACTGGTTTAGAACAGAGACTGTTATTACGGATCGCAACTGTTCACCCTCCGCTGTTCCCACCAGAGCCCTTGGCTTAATCCCGAGCAGAACGCAGCCTGTCACAGAGGTAAGGGGGGACAACTCTCACGAGTCACGGGGGAGATCAGACAGAACCGTTCCACATGATTTTCTCACGCGTGTTATTGGGGAAAAAGACGTCTAACTGAGGTTTCTTGGTGTTTTACTTCTTTCTCTTTTGAACTCAGTGATATGAATCTTTTTTTAAATGTTCTGTCTCATTGTTTAGAAGTTGGCACAGGTGAGCGTTTTATGTGCCGCTGTCAAACCCTCTGCTGTTCATTGTGTGTAATTCTGAGTCACTCTGTTTAGTAAGATATTTCACCTTTACTCACCCTCGTGTAGTTCCAGGCCTGTATGATTTTTTTTTTGTTTCTTCTGTGAAACACAAAAGATGATGTTAATAGACTTTAGACATTATTAAATTTTTTTTTTTTTTTTAATTCAATGAAAGTGAATTCTGACTGAGACTGTCATTTTGCTTCTTTTGAGGGTGAATAAATGATGATGATTTCTTTTTGGTGTGAACTATATTTTTAATTGCGAGTTTGTTTTAAATTCTGCTTGATATTGTGTTGTCAGATTTATTGAATAATATAATCATAATTTTTGAGTGACTTACGAACATTTTATTTAACTATTTGTCTATTTAAATCCTAAATCCACTACCTTAAATGTATTTCTTTTTTTTGCTTTATTCACATTTGTCTAAAGACTCGTTTCTACATTTTCTTTGAAACCTTTCTTCAAATGTGCCAGATCCTGCAAATCCTGCTTTTATGGCTTTGTCTGATGTATAAAATATATTTAAAAAATATATAATTTGATTTAGGAACATATTTGTGCTATTTTAACCTATTTGTCCATTTAAATTCTATATCCAGGACCATAAATCTATTTCTCTTTTGCTTTATTTAATTTCTACATGTACATCATTTACTTTTTACTTAGAATTTTAGAATAGAATATCTATATGAATGGATTGGTATGTGATCATCAAAAATGTAATAAATTTTCTTTCTGTCTTCTCTTAACAGCCTCTCCTCCAGCTCCTTGTTCGTTAATGGAGTTCCGGCAGGGCAGCGGTGATTACTGCCACGCCCAACATCGCACCGCTTGATCACGGGTGGATACGCCCGGAATCTGCCCCTGAATGTCCAGAGAAACGTCTTCTCTGCTCTTCTCTTGCTGGTCTTTCTGACTGACCACTTTGTTGTGCGCCAAATGGGTTAACTGGCATCGCGGCACCTGGCATTTAGCTACCGGACACTGTTCCACCTGTCTAGTTGCCAGAGCATCCCTATCAAGAGGAAGAGGAACACTTTTGTTGCCTCTAACTTCCCAGAAAGGCAGCTTTAAATTTATATACTGATTAGTAGTGATTTATCGCAGAGGATCCTGCGAATCCGTGGCACCTTCACTGTGATCTGCTGTAGCACTGCTCTAGGTCAGAGTAGTGCCGTACTGTGAGTGTAGCTCTGTGAATCCTGGCCCGGATTGGGTGCTGTGTTTTCTGTAGAGTGGAGGGACACCAGCATGACCAGGATGAACCGTCCAGCTCCTGTCGAGGTCTGCTACAAAAACATGCGCTTCCTTATCACGCACAACCCAACCAATGCAACGTTAAGCAGCTTCATTGAGGTGAGAGACCATTCAAACATATGCAACAGATCATTTTAAGACATGAATGATTATAAACATTCTGAGTTACTGCACATAAATGGACAGCAAGCAATAACAAATGAAAAACATTTGTTCAAAATCCTAAATATATTCTGTTGAGTCCCTCAAAACTCAAAAATTGTTTCCTCAGGATCTGAAGAAGTATGGGGCAACAACAGTAGTGCGTGTGTGTGAAATCACCTATGATAAGACACCGCTGGAGAAGGATGGAATTACTGTCATGGTGAGACATATTTCTCTGTTATACTATAAGTGTCTATAAGTGTTTTTTTTTTGTTGGTTTTTTTAAACACAGAAAGAGTGCCAATATTTTCTACACTGTCATTAAAGGAACACGCCGACTTTTTGGGAGTTTAGCTTATTCACCGTATCCCCCAGCGTTAGATAAGTCCATACATAACATACGTACCATGGGTGCAGCAGGCGCAGTGATATTACGCAGCACCTGAAAATAGGCTAACTTCCGTCAACATAACCAACGTGACAACCTGCTTGCACAGAGAGCGTGCTGGGGACTATTTTCAGGCGCTGTGTAATATCATTGCGCCGCTGCACACATGGTACGGCAGCAAAGTTATAACGCAGGAATGAGAGTATAGTCCCTAGCCATATCGGTCTAGAAAATTGCAACTTTTTATTTTCCTTTTTATTTAATACAAGATGTAACTATACACATCACAACATGTAAATAGGAAAATGTTGGCGTTATTTTGTCACTTACTGAGCAGTAGGCTAGATGGAGCCGTTTACCTCCAGTCTTTGTGCTAAGCTAGGCTAGCGGTGGGTGCGTCAGACAGAGTTATGGCACGCACGGAGATAAAAATGGTATATATGGACTTATCTAACTTTGGGGATACAGTGAATAAGCTAAAGTCCCAAAAAGTCGGCGTGTTCTTTTAATAGGTTTACCGATAAATGACAAAATCTTATTCCAAATTAACTTTTGAAAAACATTCCACTTTTTCCTAATTGAATGAAAATTATTATAATTATTTGTTAAACATTTAATTAAAATGTCTTCTTCTTTTTATTATTATTATTATTATTATTATTATTTGTAATAATTATCTTTTTGTCAAAGCAGAAATAAGACAATGATTTAAAACAATCATTAGATTTAACATCAACAACAGTTATCGGATACATTAAAATAATATCCAAATGCATCTCAAAACAATGAGATCTGTCAATCTCTAGTTAAAATGATTGTATTGTATTAGTTAGAAACAATATATTGGCTAAGAAATTGACTCTCTCAGTGTAATACTAGCACTGATTATTTTCTTGGCTTTTTTGCCTTTTGTTTTAGATGAATTTTTATCTTGCACCTTCTGTACTAGAACATTTGTGTGTGTGTGTGTGTGTGTGTGTGTGTGTGTGTGTGTGTGTGTGTGTGTGTGTGTGACGCACACACTCACTGTCACATGAATAATAATCCTGGACCGTTTCCTGATCATGAGTGTGTCACTCCATGCCATCCGTACTTTAATTAACACTTCTGCTTTACTGCAGTGATGCTACTGTAATTAGTGGTACTTTAATGAAGGTGATTGGCTCCCTCTGACATCAAGTAAAGACTCATATGTAGGATAAGGTTTGTTCAGCAGAAACCACATCTACACAACCCCGCAGCACTTATATATTCCTGGAACACACATGCTGTACGAATTGGCTACCCAGTCATGTGATATGATGTCAAGTGGTGTGAGATGAGGTTGCTTTCTGTCTGGTGCTCCAAAGGGAGCTCTGCATTTGAGGATACAATCCTATAACGTTCTGCCAAACATCATATCTTTCTCTGCCTTCACCTTTTTTTGAACTACTTGAAACATGTGTTTTCACTTTGGCTCGTCAACAACATTTCCCCGTTGCCATGGCAGCCGGAGGGGAGCTTGATCTATCTCCCTCTGAGCTCTTTAAGACTCATACACCCTTGTGCCCTTTCACTCTGTTGAACTTCTCATTAAATAAGACATATACATGACGCTACATATTTAACTTTTAGTTTTTAGAAGAATTTTTGAAATGTAGCTGTCTAAGCCTCCTAGATTGACCTGAGGTCATAGTGAATTTATCCAGCATGCTGGTGCATCCCAGGCTTTACTTTTAGAAACTGTAAAGTGCATGAGAAGCATAGCAGATGCACAGTTATGTAAATCAATTTTTTCCTCATGCCATCAAGAGAACAGTCAGTTTCCGCAAGAGAGAAACACTCTTGAACACAGCCTGTTTGAAACATCGCTGCTGTGTTTTTATGCTCAGCTAGACAAGATGTAGAGCTTCAGTCCACAGCTCTCCTTCGAAAGAGTATGGAGCTTGTTAAAAACATGAATGCATTCATCAGAATTTAGTGCTTTTGTTTAGTTTGTGAATAACTTTAAAAGCTGTTCCTCAACAAGATTTTAGAGGATCGATTTGAATATTGTACTTGGTTACTTTCTGTATCACTAGTGTCAAATGGGTTTTGTAGTATACTCTACTGCCTGCTATTGGTTGGAACAAAACAGATAGACACAAACTGATGCCATTGGTTGAGCCAGTGTTTCTGTTGTGTTGCTTGTCGGAATACTTAAACAAACAGAGCAATGTTTTGATTGTACCCTAGAGCCACAGTGTTTATACTTTTCTAGGAAATAAACGTACAAATTACGAGTATAGGTTACCATACTTGGCCTTCACATGGAATGGGATTTCCTCTCATTTCAATCAACTCCAGATGGATTTAAACAGCCATCCTCCCCATTTTTACACCGTTGGATCAAAAATGTTCTGTGAACTTGATTACAGGTTGTGTGGTGTCATTTCAGATTAACCTGTGGATTTGTGCATTTCAGATCCCATTTGTCTCATAGAAGTATAAGATGGTAAAAAGTCTAGATGCACTGTTTAAAACAAACCAAAAAGTATTATACTGAAACAACCATGTAAACTGTTTTATAATTCATGCAAGATCATGAACCAACAACATGTTTCCTTTAAAGGAAGTAATGAAACTGAAGTGTTGGTTGACAGCAAACAGGTGCCTCAAACCTCTCCTGCTCTCTTGTAAGCAGAGGCTCGAGTTGCTGGAGGAATAGCAGGTATTCGATTCAAGGAAAATGGCAGGGCATTTTCCACAATTAGGCCCCACACTGCACCAGTCTGGAGTCGGTGTGCCCTGGCAAGAGTACAGAGCACTTCCATCTTGGAATGGACTCCTGGAATTAATAGCCTACTGTTGACATACCAGACAAGGAGGGGCCTATTAACCTCTTAGTGGATTAAAATGTTATTTTTAAACCAGGAGATTCTCATAGATGGTCCTTGTAGAAAATGGTCTCATCAACTCGCTCCCTATAAACGTCCCCTTTTCTGAGAAAGCAGCAACGCAGAACACCATGCTCTGTTTGTCAGTGTATTTTGACCCAGCACATTTGTGTTTTTAATACATCATTCAGATTCAGTCTTCCATGAAAAAAAAAAAAAGTTTGCTGACGCAATTATCAAAACTCAGAACGTTTCTTTGAAGCGTAGAGAGCATGTGATTTATCCAACCACAGATCAAGTCATAAAATTGTAAAGAACATGAGAAATTCACAATTTAAGGTGTTAGTTCACCTATTATTGACTTTTATTTCTGCCGTACATAAAGGAGATATTCTGAAGATTGTATTTTATGTTCATACAATGACAGTAAATAGACCTTATTGAATGCAATTCCCTGTTTCTCTCTTACATAACATTTCTGATGAGTCCGCTCTTGCACATGGTGTTAAATTGAGCTGTTAGTGACAGATCTGATTGAAGTGGTGGAGTTGACAGGACGAGTGTTTGCCGTTGCAGAACTTGTAAAGAACTTGTAAAAATCACACAGGAATCATCAAAGGGATTCGCAACCTGCTGTGAATCTTAGATGATGCACTCTGAAGCATTATAGAGCACCACCTGTTGGTGATGAATGGAATCATTTGTTTTCCTTCTTATCTGCTATTTTGTGTCTCTATATGTGCGTGTTTCCCTTTCAAGGAAAACTAAGTAACATACAGACATATAGTTATAATAGATGTGAACTCATCCTTCTGTTTCTCTCCCTCAGGACTGGCCGTTCGATGACGGTGCACCGCCTCCTACCAAGATTGTGGATGACTGGCTTAGTCTGTTGAAGAATAAGTTCTGTGAGGATCCCGGCTGCTGTGTGGCTGTGCACTGTGTGGCCGGACTGGGCCGGTGAGTGAAGGAGAACAGCATCACATAACTTCATCCTGTTATTACAGACGTGCTGCTAAGTCCAAGGCTATAGCCACCTGTGTGGTATGTTAAAATTGAACACAACTTGATCAAACCAGTGCCGTACGGACACTAAATCGGTGCACTTTTTTTTCTTCAAATTTTTTTGCTCTGATATTCCAGTAAGGAATTATGTGGAAACTCAAAACTCCTCACACATGCCTAACGGCTAAAATATTGCCCATTTTTATCTGTTACACTCACCTAGGTAAATGTAAATGATTATTCTGATTGGAAATTGGCTGAAAATATTAAACTAATATTATAACAACAACAACAACAAAGATCACAAGAATGTCTAGAATTTTGTGAACCATTTTGGAATTTTAACTGTTCAAATCATTGTTATTGTTATCTAAAATGAAAATGATTTTAAAAAAAGTGTTAATTGAAATAAATCTGTAATATAATATAAATATGGCAACTAACTGAATACAATTTTTAATTGAGGTCCTAAAATTACTAAAACTGAAATGAATATGAAGCTAAATAGAAATAATAAAACTAATAAAATGACAAAAGCACAAAATTGTTAAAATTTAAACTGAAATTACTGAAACTGAAAACATAAATATATTCATAAATAATTCAAAATATTAATAAATACTATAAAAGTATATAAATAATAACATTAGTTCAAATTGAAGTCTGCTGAGCTTTCTACGGTATTCTGCAGGCGCGGATTCCATATAGTCCTAGTAATTTCCCAGCCTGCTGTTGTGGCTGTTCAGAACTTGTAGACGTGCAAATGCTCATCTGAATTTGATGGGTCAGGCTTTATGTGGCTTGGTTCTCTCTCTTACAAAAATTCTCAAACATATCAACAGCCTTTCCCAGGATCTGTTGCTCTTTTTCCCTCAGAATGCAATCAAGGGCTGTGTGTAATATCTCTGGCAGAGCCTTAAGCTGGCTTGTGTTAGTGTAGTGTTTGAGTTCTACTGTTTACATTTGGTTTCTCATAAATGTTTTTTTTTTTTTGCTTTACTTCAAATACCCCTCAGCGACAGGCCTCTCATTCTTGGCCCGTGTCCTCTCCAGGTCAAACCCATTCTCTCTGCCTGACAACTGAGTGCCAAAACCAACCATCCACACGGACACACAATATTAATCCAAGTTTATTATTCAAGGCACAAAGGTTGACGTCCGAAGACGAAACAGGAAGCTGATGATAAGCAGCTCTCTTAATTGCTCTTGCGTATCTCTTTTCAGTGGAGAATCCTGGTGTAGTGTCGGTGTTGCTCTCTTATCTGGCCAGCTGTCAAAACACACAGACCTTAATTAAGTTGCGGTGCTCAAACTGTTGAGCCCAGACGGTCAAATGTGGCGGTTCTGCGGGACTGGTAGGCTAATGACAGTCCGGTTTACCCTGCCTGCCCTACTCCCACTATGACCCCTGACCGCTTCTGCCGACAAGTTAAGCACCAGCCTCTCTGACGTAGGTTGAGCTCCTGTGGGAGCCCTCAGCAGTTTTTGACAGGGAGCCAATGTTTGCTTTAGTAGGCTGAGTTTGTGTTGTTGCGCATTGGAAAGGGGCACACTCAGTGGAGACTTCAAAGCTGTCAGGACCCAAATGGTAAAAATAGACAAAGTCTCTGACAGGGACTGAAACACTCTTCAAATCAATTTATTGTGTTTATGTAAATCTGGGATTAGCGCGTAATGACGTTCAGGATTTTTTTTTCTTAAGCAAAAAAATTACATTTATGACTTAACTGCTCTGTAAATGATTAGAATGATAATGCTGCTTGAAATTTATTAACATCCAAAAAAAAATTTATTAAAGTGAAATGAATATTTTGTCATCTACTCACCCTAATGTTGTTCCCAACCTGTATGACTTTATTCTGTGGAATAAAAAAGGAAAAAAGTCAAAATCATATATCATTTTCATTATATCGAAAAGAGCGGTCAAGCTCCAAAATGATGAAGAAAAAAAAAAAAGCATATATATTTCATCCATGACTTGTGCACTATATGAAGCTATCTTGAAGCCATACAATAGCTTTGTGTGATGAACAGATGGTAATGTAAGTAGTAGAATAATGCATCTTGCCACTCACAAAAATGTAACGTACTATAACTGCAAACCTGTTCTCACATGCATTAGAAGGGTTAAATGGTTTGCTTTTCCTGGAAGCCTATTGTTTCTGGGGGCCTCACACACACACACACACACACACACACACACACACACACACACAAGCACAATGTTTGAGGTGATGATGTTTCCTGGTATTAAACACTGTGTGTGTGTGTATATGTTGCAGAGCTCCGGTGCTGGTGGCTCTGGCACTTATAGAGAGCGGGATGAAATATGAGGATGCCATTCAGTTCATCAGACAGTGAGTATACGTTACAGCTAACAAGAACATCACCAACACCTTACAGCAAAATGAAACAACACCCATTCAATACAGTGAGTGATACAGTACAAGCACGTCACAGTAAATGAAGCACTGATACATGACAGATATTGTGCAGCATTAATGCATTACAGTTAATTATTCAGCACAAACAAATTATAGCACATTATGCAGCTGAGAAATGATGCATACAATTTGCACTGATGCCACTATGCATTACAGAAAACAGTATAGCAATAACAGATTACTGCTTAAATTAATAATTAATATTATATATCGAAAATATATATCAAGTTGATGTTTAACATGTCTGCATATACATTGATCATGCATAACATTATACACTGATTATCTCTTCGTCACGGCACTGTTAGTGGGTGGGATAAATTAGGCAGCAAGTGAACATTTTGTCCTCAAAGTTGATGTGTTAGAAGCAGGAAAAATGGGCAAGCGTAAGGATTTGAGCGAGTTTGACAAGGCGCAAATTGAGACGGCTAGACGACTGGGTCAGAGCATCTCCAAAACTGCAGCTCTTGTGGGGTGTTCCCGTTCTGCAGTGATCAGTATCTATCAAAAATGGTCCAAGGAGGGAAAAGTGGTGAACTGGCGACAGGGTCATGGGTGGCCAAGGCTCATTGATGCACGTGGGGAGCGAAGGCTGGCCCGTGTGGTTCGATCAAACAGACGAGCTACTGTAGCTCAAATTGCTCAAGAAGTTAATGCTGGTTCTGATAGAAAGGTGTCAGAATATAGTGCATCGCAGTTTGTTGCGTATGGGGCTGCATAGGTGCAGACCAGTCAGGGTACCCATGCTGACCCCTGTCCACTGCCGAAAGCGCCAACAGTGGGCACGTGAGCATCAGAACTGGACCACGGAGCAATGGAAGAAGGTGGCCTGGTCTGATGAATCACGTTTTCTTTTACATCACGTAGATGGCCGGGTGCGTGTGCATCGCTTACCTGGGGAAGAAGACAAGCCGGCGGAGATACACTGTGATGCCTTGGGCAATGTTCTGCTGGGAAACCTTGGGTGCTGCCATCCATGTGGATGTTACGCATTGTTGCAGACCATGTACACCTTTTAATGGAAACGGTATTCCCTGGTGGCTGTGGCCTCTTTCAGCAGGATAATGCGCCCTGCCACAAAGCAAAAATAGTTCAGGAATGGTTTGAGGAGCACAACAACAAGGTGAGGTTTGAGGTGTTGACTTGGCCTCCAAATTCCCCAGATCCCAATCCAATCGAGCGTCTGTGGGATGTGCTGAACAAAGAAGTCCGATCCATGGAGGCCCTACCTCGCAACATACAGGACTGCAGCTAACATCTTGGTGCCAGATACACCTTCAGGGGTCTAGTGGAGTCCATGCCTCGACGGGTCAGGGCTGTTTTGGCAGCAAAAGGGGGACCAACACAATAATAGGACATTCATCTGGTTATGCCTGGCCGGTGTATATACTGTATGAATTTATATGAAACATTTTATGTAAAATATTTTATGTAAATATTTAAAATTTTATATATAATTATATATTTTATATTATATCTATATTTATATAGCTGTATGTATATGTATGTATGTGTTGTTTAACATTTTAAATTGAAAATATATATTTTTTATTTATAATATACTTTTTTTTTTTATTTACAGTATATTACATATATGTACTGTAACTCTTAATGACTTAGAATAGTGACTGGTGATGGGTTGATGTCATCGACCTGCTGTGGACTGTTCTCCCAGTCAGACACCTGTTTGACATGTATATCTTAGACTTAGTGTATGTGCATATAATAATAGTAATAATTATTATTGTTGTTATTATTATTATTAATATTAAAAGTCACTGATTAAAGACCCATTTAACAGTTCTTTTTTCTCACAGGAAGCGCCGGGGCGCCATCAACAGCAAGCAGCTGACATATTTGGAGAAGTACCGCCCCAAACAGAGACTGCGTTTCAAAGACCCACACAACCACAAAAGCAAGTGCTGCATAATGTGATCCGGTCTCACCAACCTGCCACTGAAGGAGCAAGTCACTCACGGATTAAACCGGACTTAAACTACCAATCTAGTGCATTTGAACTTGCTACTTTTCAGGAGGGGAATTCAACCCCCTTTAGGTGTTTATGTCAGACCCTGCACACAGGGTCTTTACCAGCTCAGGGCTGTGAAAGGCGAGCCTCTTGAATTTTGTCTTTACACACAAAACCCCCATCCTCAGTGTGTTCACAAATGTGTTGTGAACACAAACACACGCAGATGCATATTCGCACACTCTCTTGCTACCAGCCATCACACTGTACCAGCAGCACACAATCCAAAGATGATCATGGCCACTAGCCACCTGCTTCAACAAAATCACAGTTGTTATACTCACTGCTCAACTACCCTGTTCTACCCTGTACCCTTGTTTTTATTGTACCTTGTATCATGAATCTACTCCGGGATTCGGGTTTTGCACCACTGGCTCTTTATTAATAGAACTGTGGGCATCTAGATGGATAACATAGCACACTTTGACATGACTTCCAGGTTTTTGGATGTTTTAGCTGCTTTCAGAACACTTTGAAACTCAGAAAAAAAATCCAGCTAATCTGACACCTGGCTGTGCCACAGAATTGCACCAATGAACTGAGAGAAATCCATGAGTGAGCGCACTTGTAGATCTGTAGATTTGTCTTAATTCACGGCAGCCACAAGAGGGAGTCCTCACACTACATACTTCAAATGAAAGCTCTTTTGGAGCATACATGTACAGCATTTTTGAATTTCAATAGTTTTATTTATTTTTGTTGTTTGCGCTCAGTGCTCACACGTGGCTGTTTCTCACAGACATAGTTGTACTGTGGACACTTTAAAATTTTCAGAGTGAGGCTTAAACTACTTTGTGTTGTTCATATAATGGGAAATGAAATTGAAACAGGATATCTGCCTAACTAGTGGTTATTTAGACACCAGCGAAGGAAAAAATGTAATCTGTGTCAGGTACCGAAATGATCTCACATGCATCATTAATCATCTTCCTTTTTGGATATGAAATGCAGACTTTGGATCTGGGTTAATGTCACATTTCTCTGCCTTTGAAATCAAAAGCATAAGCTAGTGAAGCAAATATTTAAGAAATATCTAATAAAAGAGCATCTTTGTATAATTGCATCTTAATGACTATGATGAGAAGGATAAGCAAATAGCATGTTTTATGGATTAAGGTTACATTTTCCAATTATATTCACTTAATCTCTCATGTTCATCTACAGAAACAACAGCAGCATAATAGAAAGGTTTTAAAATAACATGCCAAGCTAACTTCAATTTAGAGCTGAAATTTAATACAGGAGATCAGTTGTTAATCAAGTTTGCATTTCTGGTTATGACACTCAATAATCCATCCCACAGTGGATCCTATTCAATAAGGGTGTGAATAAAGCAGCTCAATGTTGCTCACATTTATAAGGGCTTCTCTTTCATACAGGCTGTTTAGTCACTTTTGTTACGGTCTTTACCGTCTGCCGAATGAAGAAATGTCTGCCTTTGCAAATCTGGAATGTTTTGAAGTGTTGTTGGCTCAATAGTTCTAATAGTTCATTTCGGAATGTCTCTGAAAACTGATATAATCAGCACAATAATAATCAAAGGAAACATTTTTTTTTTTGGGTGATAAAGTATAGGACAGGTGAGTGAGGGCTGACCGAGACTCAAACTACACGCCACGTCTCAGGTTTATCCTAAACCTCATTCATTCATAGTCCTTAATACGACAAGATCCATGGGAATGTCCACTTTTTTTTTTTTTTTTGTTTCCTTTCTCCATATCTTTTAGAAATTGTGTTCACCCCTTTTTCTTTTATTTTGAATAAAACAGCAGAGCTGAAGTCCTTACCCTTGACATTGAACGATATAGTGTCAGTGTTTGAAAATTATGGGCGATCAAATTATGAACCACAGTAATGTTCGTTGAACCATTAGTTTCCTGATCATTTCTACAGTGTCCTATTTGACATTAATGTATTATTGATATTTCAAGTTTTATTAAACATTGATCCATAATTAATGATCTATTGTTCTCTGTTCATATCTACAGTGGTTGAAATAATTGTATTATTGATAAGTTTTAATACCAAAACAGAAAAGTTAAGAATTGATGTAAATATTGCTTTTTTATGAAATGGGAACAAATGTGAAATCTGAAATCTGGATGAATTAAAAATAAATAAAACAGATTGCTCAATACCACAGTACTTGAATGTTAATCTCATTGGCTGTCATTCTGGTATTTCTCACAATCTTGTAGTTGAGTTGTTAGTTTATGTTGTACATTATATTTTATTAAATAGTATTATTACTGTCTCTGTGAGATCTATCAGAGAAGGATTAATGAAAGAACTACTTATGAGGTATATTTAATAAGTGAATATTGTAATCCTAACAGCTGTTTGTGGATTTTAATTATATCTGAGGGTAATTCTACACTGATTCTCCTTAAGAACTTGCCTTTATTTGGTTCCATGTCGTTTGTTGTTAATGGCAACAGATTTTTCAGATAAAAACTGACACAAGGACAACCCTTTTTTTTGTCTCCTCTGATGAAGAGGAAGATAGGAAGATTAAATGCAGCGAACTTTTTCGTTTTTAACTACTTCGCAACTGGTCTGCTGTTCGTAAATCATAAAGTATGTTATAGGCCTATGTATTGTGCAATAATAGAAATGAACAGGACAGGTTGAATTGAAATGAAATGAAACATGTACTGTATAAACAGTAGGCCTACCTAACACATTTGATTGGGATTGCTAAAAATGAAGGTTGTTTTAAACAAATGTGATGAATATCAAATTGAATTCAAATGTGAGAAAATATATGCATTTTCATAGCTTATAATGCGTAAATATTTGTTAACCATACCAAAAGCTTCAGTGAATCTTAGATACAGACAGGCATAAAGAAAGTGTAATTAATTATTAGATTTTTGCAAATCTGTCAATGTCTTCTATATTTGCCAATGTTCTAGTGTTTATGTCTGTATCGTTGCCTTATACATAGTAGGCTACACGTTTACTCACAAATACAGAATGTACAGAATGAAACCGGTCGGTCTGTGTGTCTGCGCGTTCTATTTTTTAGCCGTGATTCAAAACCTAGTGAGCTGCCTACGTAGACAGCATCTTGAGACATCACATGGGCATTCAGTGCGTTCTTCTCGAGCAGCTCGCTTGGTATTGAGACGCAGCCTTTCTCCAGCGCAGTATCCGCCATATTGTCTATCAGGAGACGCCGAGAGGTAATGCAGTGTGCTTTTACGACCTAACGTTACTGATATTTGTATTCCTTTGTTAACTGACTTTTTCCGCGTATATTTTAAACAAGGATACACGCGTAAAGCACTACACTACGAATACACGCTTGTGTGGATATATCTCGTGTTATTTGCAGGCGACACAGTTAGCTAATGCCAGTGCTAATCGCTAACCACTAAAACCCGCAGTATTCTTTATAAAAACCGACACAAACTGGGTGGTTTAATTCCAGGTCCGATTAAACACAAATAGTAGCTTCGTGTATGTTTACAATTCTTATGAATATGAATTGGTATGTATTTTCTTGAATGCTCTTGTTTAATCTTTTGTGCGAATGGCGTTAGCTTTGATGTGGCGTGTTGCGCCACGCTCAGCTAGCAGCATTTGTGCGATAGAACCCTGTGATATTTATCCACGGGTTCATGTATTAAGTGACTTAATATTTTATAATGTGTCTTAAATTGAAATGAACAATTTGGAGTGTGAATGAGTTAAATGTGTCGTAAAATGATTTAGAAATGGCTTAGGCGTGGCAAACGCTATGCTAGTTAGCGGTTAGCTGGCTAACTAACAGCTGTCTGGGAAGCTGATAATACGATTCTGAGAAATCCTGTAATTATATTGCTTATATGACCTGTTTGTAATTATTTAATAATGTGGTTTATATGTAGAAAGCAGAAAAGCTGTCCAGTAATTGGTTTCTTTGGCTGTGTCATCAGGCCTGTGGCTCCTCAAAACAAGATATTGATTTAAGGAAAAATTGACTAGTATTCCTCTATATTATAGAAGCTATGGTGCTTAAATATCATATATATTTCGGCTTTTATGTATTCTATGTGTTTGTTCTCCCATCCCTGCTTTAATTAAGCTAATTCGTAAAGTTCTAATAATTAGTATTTATTTAGGAAGATCACACGGCTTGTGACAGACGCAATGATTATATGGCAGTACAGTAACCTGGTTTGTTATTAATGGTCGTTGGTCCACGAATTAGTACTTTGATACCCAGGCTGATGTTGCACAGCGGTGTCCCTAAAGTTTACAACATCCTTGTGTTTTCCAGCATCTGGAGGGCCATGAGGAATGACTTATAGGATTGCTGTGTCTCCTGAATAAGCTCCTGGATGTCCTCTTTCATTCGAATTACAATCAGGTAGGTTGTTTGTGGGGCAGTGTTTGAATGTAGTGGTTTACTTTTCATTGACTTAATTATCAGCAGGCTTATTTAATTTATTTTGTAGCCTATGCTCCACCATAAAGTCATCACATCTGCCTTCATCAGCTTCACCTGTCATTTGCTGCTTGGAGGAACCCTCCAAGGTAATAACTTGCTTAACTCTATGAAATTAATCTAGATCAGGAGTTTTCAAACTTTTAGATGCCACGGACATCCAAATATGATTATTTTATGCGATAGGCCCCATCCTAAAATTTAAAAGGCACTTTATGCGCCAGAGAAACAAGCGCATAGCCATCTTTACAATTTTGTCTTTGAACTTCCATTTTTGCGGTAGCTTTGTATATTTCTATGGCATCGCTGGTGAAGTGGATTTACTTGTTGTAGAGTAAACAAAAGTTATCATGAGCATTGTAATGTTTGAAGTGAATGTCATAACAAATGTCAGTAGACTGGGAAGATTTTAAAATGAGTGGTTCATTAATAAATCCATAAGAGATTACCTTAATTTATCTTGAACTCTGCCATGGAAACTATCACGTATAAACTGGAATTAAACAGTCAATTAAAAAGGAATTTATTCCTGTATGATGTTACGCTGGACTAGTGCGGTTTGGAAAATGGATGGATGATTAATTTAGCTTCATCTCATGGCGAGACGCGGGAATTCATTCAGCGTGCAACTCACAGTGCATTATGGGTATTCTGTAGCCTTTGATGGTACATCAGTTGTACACTCGTTATTGTGGGATTGAGTGAGTGCACCCAATAACGTCCACTATGGTTTCGGACACAGCTCCAGTTTGTACTGTGAAAAAAAGTTTTATTCATCTAAGTTATTTTAAACTTTAAAACTTTATCTAAACATTTGCCTTGCAGCATGAGATCCCAGTTTGAAAACCCCAGGTCTAGATCATACAATTCAGAACTTTTATTTACTGGTCTATTCAAAGCTGTTTGATTTGACAAACATCTTCCTGGTCCTCCTGTAAACTCTCAGTATTATATTCTGTTGTCTTTCCAGGTGTTTCAGGGAATACCGTGTGTAGAATATGTCTGGCCCTGTCCCAAGTCGCTCTCGAGTTTACCCTGATGTAAACACACAGCGACCCAGAGAGTACTGGGACTATGAATCCCATGTGGTGGACTGGGGGTGTGTTCTCTTTAATTTTTTAGTACTTAAAATAAATGCACTATAAATAACCAAGTTATATATAATTATTAGTGCTTTTTCTGAGCCTTGGATCAAATGTGCTGCTTTATTACTTATTGTGTGGCATGCATGGTATGTTTGACTCTTTCAGTGTGTTAGTGTAAAACTCACATTGCATGTACTCTGTATGTTTGTATTCTGCAGAAATCAGGATGACTATCAGTTAGTGCGAAAGCTTGGCCGGGGAAAATACAGTGAAGTGTTTGAAGCCATAAACATCACTAACAATGAGAAAGTAGTCGTCAAAATACTCAAGGTATCATCTGATGTTTGTCTTCACACTGAGAAGATTTTACAGGAGATAAGTCAGTTTATGTTTAAGGTGTTTCTCCCCCCCTTGTATGTTTAGCCAGTGAAAAAGAAGAAAATTAAACGAGAAATAAAAATTCTGGAGAACTTGAGAGGAGGCCCCAACATCATAACCCTTTTAGACATTGTAAAGGATCCTGTGGTGAGTTTATTGAAATATTTGGGAGTTTAACTGGCATTGTCTTCCTAAGACTGTCAGTGTATTTTTAACTGTGATTCTTTTTATAATGTCTTGCAGGTATTTTCTTGGAAAGTTAATACATTTGCAAGTTTGTTTATATACCCTCGGGTTTAAAACACATTCTGCTTTTTCCATCCACAGTCCCGAACACCAGCGCTGGTTTTTGAGCATGTTAACAACACAGACTTCAAGGTAAGAGATGTTTTTGTTTGTCAGCCCTCCTTAAAGAATTTATTTGCATTTAATTTGAGGTTGTAGTAAACTGTTTCTCTTTCTTCACAGCAACTGTATCAAACATTATCAGACTATGACATTCGCTTCTACATGTATGAAATTCTTAAGGTGAGATGATCACACTGATCCTCCTGTACAAAGGCACATATTGACCTTACTATACCATTTTAAAAGTGAGTTGTAAGAGTTATCATTGAACATAACCAGCCAATATCTGCCTCTCTAGCTTATTTGTAATGGCAAACAGTTTAAGTTATGCTCCTAGTATTAGTAAGAAAGTTCTGTTGCTGTGGAAACTTTACACAGAGATCAACTATTCTGCACCGATGTTGGATCTAATGCTTGTCTTCGCCTTTTATCCCCAGGCTCTTGACTACTGCCACAGTATGGGAATAATGCACAGAGACGTAAAACCACACAATGTCATGATTGACCATGAGCACAGAAAGGTATCACCCAAGTTAAGAATATATCCAACATTTTAAGCATTACTTTTTATTTATTATTTATATAAATATATGTACACCACCATTCACAAGTTTGGGGTCAGTAAGCTTTTTTTATGCGTTTGAAAGTCCCTTATTCTCATCAAGGCTGCATTTATTTGAGTAGAATTTAAAAGAACTGGTTTATACTTTAATATATTTTAAAATGTAATTTATTTCTGTGATGGCAAAGCTGAATTTTCAGCATCCATTACTCCAGTCTTCAGTGTCACATGATCCCTTAAAAGTGATTCTAATATGCTGATTTGGTGCTCAAGAAACATTTCTTATCAATGGTGAAAACAGTTATTATTTGTATTATTTGCAGAAAAAGTATTAATTTCTTTAAAAATAAAATTCATACTGAGGCCTACCTTCTTAATGTTAAAGGGTTAGTTCACCCAAAAATGAAAATCATTTACTCACCCTCATGTTGTTCTAAACCCGTAAGAGACAAATTAAGATATTTTAAATGAAATCTGAGAGATTTCTGTCCCTCCATTGACAGTCTATGCAACTACCACTTTGACGCTTCAAAAAGTTCATGAAGAGATCGTAAAACTTATCCATATGAATAAGGGATGCTCATATTTAAAGGGATAGTTCACCCAAAAATGAAAATTGTAATTTACTCAACTTCCAGCTGTTCCAAAACTGTATACATTTCTTTGTTCTGCTGAACACAAAAGAAGATATTTGGAAGAATGTTTGTAACCAAGCAGATCTCGGCAGCCATTGACTACCATAGTGGGGGAAAAATTCTATGGTAGTCAATGGCCTCTGAGATCTGCTTAGTTACAAACATTCTTCCAAATATCTTTTGTGTTCAGCAGAACAAAGAAGTTCACACAGGTGTGGAACAACTTGAGGGTGAGTAAATGATTCATTTTTGGGTGAACTATCCCATTAACTGGTTAACTGTTAAACGACAGTAAAACTTTTGACTGATTAATGTTTTATAATTAACATTTTAAAAAGTAATTTTTAAAGTAATTTTCAAGCTAAAAAACGCTTGCTGCATGGTTAAATGCACTACTTGAGAGACTTCATGAGAAAAATATAGAAACATGATTCGCATTTCATTACATTAGTGCAAAATACCAGTAGGTCTAAATAAAAAGAATTGTTTACCAATATTATAGACACTAAACATAGCTATTGGCTATTTTAGTTCCCCTAACTCCACAACAAATCCTTTTAGGTTTAACGGTATTCAGAACAGAAAAAGAATGATAAATAAAATCTAAATCTGAAACACAGATCGAAATTGGGCTCATGTCTACTCTTTCTCATGAATAAATTCAAATGTTTCCATATTTGCAATGTATTTGGGTGCTAAGCTATTACTTATGTAAACTAGGCTTTATACTTCACTCACATTCCAATATCAACCTTCACTTGCGCAAAATGTACTTGGCATAACATGTTTGGCATTATATGTTTGGTTGACTGTATTTTATTTTGATAATGAACAGGCTGCAATGTCAAGCAGTGCTAGAACTGATGTATTGTGTGTGTGTGTGTGCATGCGAGGTGTCTGCGGGATCACTTGCAATGTTTCCTTATAACAGCGGAAACAACTTAAAGTACTCCATCATTTATGGTCCTACTGATAAGAGTTTACTTTTATTTGTGTACACTCACAATTAAAAACAAAATATTGTGCTTTTGTAAAATAATGAAAACAAACAGAATGCGATTTCTGCCGTCTTGATGCCGTCTTCTTTTCGTTAACTTGTTTGTGGAGCGTTACAAAATTGTACTGAAACTCAGCATATACTACTTTTTGCACAATTTTCTTTTCGTTTTGTTAATCTGTTCATTTTAAGTTAAATATTTAGTGTATGTATTTTTTTTGTATATATGATTTTATTCTGTTTTTCTCCGTTCACAGAAGCGCTGCAGGTGCATGATGTGACGATGAATCCTCATGTTCCTCTGTTTATACTGCTATTTGTGCGTGTAAAGTTATTTTTAATGGGTCACACACTTATCCATTCTAATTTAATTTAACATGATCTTGTCGGTTAGCGGTTAATGATTGGTTAACAAGCTTCGGTTGTCGGTTAGGGAAGAACCAGTGAGGTTTGTTCTCGTTCGTCAAGCAAGTACGGTTGAGCTTAAATTCAAATAAAAGCCTAAATTCAATCTGTTCATCATATAAAATGATCTGTTCTCTTCAGAAAATTGACTAAACTGCTCGATTAATAAGAATAAGATTTACTTATTTGAAGCGACAAAGTGGTAGTTGCGTGGACTGTCAATGGAGGGACAGAAATCTCAGATTTCATTTGATATCTTAATTTGTGTTTTGAAGATGAACAAAGTTCTTATGGGTTTGAAACGACATGAAGGTGAGTAATTGATGACAAATTTAATGTATATAGATTGAGTCCAATTTTTGATGTGTTTTTTTTTTTGAATATGCTTTTTCCTTTTGAAAGCTTCGTCTGATTGATTGGGGATTGGCTGAGTTTTACCACCCAAACCAGGAGTACAATGTCCGTGTGGCTTCCCGATATTTTAAAGGCCCTGAACTACTTGTGGACTATCAGGTTAGTCTCTTAAGATTAGGGATGTGAATTTAAGATTTAATTATCAATTAATCGATACACACAATGACACAAATTATTACATACCTTGGCATGTGCAGAAAAATTAGGAGCAACTTAGAATGCATGTGTGCTTATCAAATGTTGCGGCATGGTTCCTCTGCTTCTTGCATGCCATGGTGTCCATTAACAGATACTGTTGCCTCACAGATTGTCATATTTTACAATTAATATTATATCAGGGTTTTTGTTGTGCATATTGCATGATTACTGAACACATTTGTGTTAATTTATGAATCCACAATTGAATAATTAGTAATGCTGATTAATAGTTTAGTGGTTAATCATTACCATCCCTACTTAAGATTAAGTGTGGCTTTCACATTTAATTCCAGTTGATATTTTTGACTTGGTCAAATAAATGTTTTGGTCTCTCCAGATGTATGACTACAGTCTGGATATGTGGAGTCTTGGATGCATGCTGGCCAGTATGATCTTCAGGAAGGAACCGTTTTTCCATGGACATGACAACTATGACCAGGTCCACCATTTATTAATTGATTTTGATTTTAGCCTAACTTGTTTATTCAAAACAAATAGCAGTGATGTTCAGTCATTCACATTTTAACTGATTCATAATCTTTTGTATTATCATTCATAATTGAATTCAAAAAATAGTTTTGCTCCAAACTGCTTTTATTATGCTGATTAATGTCTGTTATGTTCAGTTTATTGATGTAATCTTATTTTTCTTATCTTATCTAGTTGGTTCGGATTGCAAAGGTTCTGGGTACAGAGGACCTGTATGATTACATTGACAAATATAACATTGAGCTGGACCCACGCTTTAATGACATTTTGGGCAGGTATGAATACAATCTTGATAAGGATAGACAGACTTATGAAGTTGATTAAAACATGTATTCTGTTTTTTTTTAAATGCCTCCGTAGTTCTTTAATTTTTAGTAATTGAACTGAAGTGTTTGTGTGTGTAGTCATATATTTATACTATTTTAACATCTCTCACTCGTTCGCCCCAGACACTCCCGGAAGAGATGGGAACGGTTTGTGCACAGTGAGAATCAGCACCTGGTCAGTACCGAGGCTCTGGATTTTCTGGACAAGCTGCTACGTTATGACCACCAGGCCCGACTGACTGCCCGCGAGGCCATGGACCACCCTTACTTCTGTGAGTTCCCAGAGTTTAGCACTTCCAAAACTGATTCCCTGAAAAGCCAGTGAATGCAGTCGTGTTTGTCTGTTTTTGCAAGTATGTCCATTTATATACAGTTGAATAAATCAATGACCAAATATATTACAAACATCCAAATGCTACCAGTATGAGTATATAGTAAATGATGGATCCTGCATTTTTGATCAGGAAAAAATGGTGTCATGTTTTATTCATTGATGTATTTTTCTGCCTCATGGTGATTTCATTTGGTACT
Source organism: Rhinogobio ventralis (assembly GCA_039654625.1). Taxonomy (NCBI): domain Eukaryota; kingdom Metazoa; phylum Chordata; class Actinopteri; order Cypriniformes; family Gobionidae; genus Rhinogobio; species Rhinogobio ventralis. The sequence continues at coordinate 16,166,052 of CM077201.1, forward strand.
AGAAACGGGTTAGAGAGCTCAATAAGGATATCAGCTCTGTGTTAAATACAGTCCAGGCTTGACATTAATGCTTGTGTGGGACAAGTGAAAGAGAATTTTGCTAGCCTGACTGGACAAGTAGCCTGATTAAAACTTGTATAAAAATAACTAGGCATCGAAACGCGAGAATGATTCTGATTTCATTACAATCAGTGTAAACCGCGATTGATAATGGATAGTGTATTTCTGGTAACAAGGTCACACTGTTGAGGCTTGCGCTGCCTGTCTCTTTGTGAGAGACTTCAGGAAAAATCAAAACAAATGAGCGTAACAGCACACAGAGAAACTCTCAGAAGAAAAATACTGAGGTAAAAATTCAAAATGTTGTTTTTTGTTTATAACATGATATAGTGAAGTAACACAACTCAACCAAGGGAGCTGTTTTGCCGAATATTACCACAATTGCAAATATTACATTGATTTTATTGTTCAATAAACAAGTAAATATTAAGTTACTTACTTTTTAGACACAATATTGACTCTTCTTGTTCTATTTCACTAGTGAAAAAAAGATCACTGCAGAACTATTGTGCATTCTCATTGCCAACATTTAAAAAAAAATCTAATTAAAAACAAAAGTAGATGATCAACTAAAATAAAATATTTTATAACTACGAAACACAGTAGGACAAGTGACGAGACAAATGGTCTAAAACCCACACACTAGCCCCAGGCCATCCTTATCATTGAGGCCTGGGTTAGTACAATTTTGTTACAGGTTTTGGTTTGAGTGAAGTTGCCAGAGCATGTTTAGACTAGATTTCCATGAAACTCTTTGCTGGCTTCAGATGGAATTAATGTACATGTTGAATCGACCCTTCTTGGCATCTTGAGATAACATATTGTGTGTGTCTTTGTGTGTAGACCCCATAGTTAAAGACCAGGGCAGAGGAGCACCGGCTGCAGGAATGGCTGCTAGTTCCACACCGGTCAGCTCTTCTAGCTTGATGGCAGGTAAACACTTTCTTTATCCTCAGTGCTTCACCTCTGTTTGGGATGGTTCTCCCAAAAATTAAGAGAAATTAAATTGTCATTTATTTAAATTCTTTCTTTCTTTCTTTCTTTCTTTCTTTCTTTCTTTCTTTCTTTCTTTCTTTCTTTCTTCTTTCTTTCTCCTCTCTCTTCTCTTTCTCTCTTTCTTTCTTTCTCTCTCTTTCTTTCTTTCTCTCTTTCTTTCTCTATCTCTCTCTCTCTTTCTTTCTTTCTTTCTTTCTTTCTCTTTCTCTCTCTTTCTTTCTTTCTCTTTCTCTCTTTCTCTCTTTCTTTCTTTCTCTCTCTCTCTCTTTCTCTCTCTCTCTTTCTCTCTCTCTCTCTTTCTCTCTCTCTCTTTCTCTCTCTCTCTTTCTCTCTCTCTCTCTCTTTCTTTCTCTCTCTCTTTCTCTCTTTCTATCTCTATCTCTCTTTCTTTCTATCTCTATCTCTCTCTTTCTCTCTCTTTCTTTCTCTCTCTCTCTCTTTCTTTCTCTCTCTCTCTCTTTCTTTCTCTTTCTTTCTCTTTCTTTCTCTTTCTCTCTCTCTCTTTCTTTCTCTCTCTTTCTTTCTTTCTCTTTCTTTCTCTTTCTCTCTCTTTCTTTCTTTCTTTCTTTCTTTCTTTCTTTCTTTCTTTCTTTCTCTTTCTTTCTCTCTCTCTCTTTCTTTCTCTCTCTTTCTTTCTTTCCTTTCTTTCTTTCTTTCTTTCTTTCTTTCTTTCTCTTTCTTTCTCTTTCTTTCTCTTTCTCTCTCTCTTTCTTTCTCTCTCTTTCTTTCTTTCTTTTCTTTCTTTCTTTCTTTCTTTCTTTCTTTCTTTCTTTCTTTCTTTCTTTCTTTCTTTCTTTCTTCTCTT